>JAFBJQ010001439.1:0-159642 GCA_016785345.1 Trinectes maculatus
AGAAATATCGACTTACAAACTGCGATGACAAAGACTATGGCTTGGAATCATAATGCTTTTGATATCGGTCAACAGACAAAGACACACTGGCACAAGACAAAGGGAAACACAGACTATTTAACAAACTGAGGAAGGGAAACAGGTGGAAACAATCAAGGCGGTGATGTCAATCAGAACAATGGGAAACACCTGAAGGGAAGTGGGAAGTGACCTAACGTGAGGAGGGTATGGTTTCAAAATAAAACAGGAAATTATACCAAAACAGAGACAAGACATGACAAATTAACATGGATTCACCATTAGGAATGGTATTGCCACGATTAGAGGCAATAAAACATCATTTCTTGATCGGTCAAAAATCTGAAAAAAACGTAAGCTTATAGCCTTACGTTTTTGTCAAAAATTCATAGTCGTAAATTTTGATGAAAATGCATTCAATAGCCACTAATTAACATGTATTCACCATTAGGAATGATTTTGCCATGATTAGAGGCCATAAAACATCATTTTTTGATAGGTCCAAAATCTGCAAAACACGTAAGGCTATAGCCTTATGTTTTTGTCAAAAATTCATAGTCGTAAATTTTGATGAAAATGCATTCAATAGCCACTAATTAACATGTATTTACCATTAGGAATGATATTTCCACGATTAGAGGCCATAAAACTTCATTTCTTGATCGGTAAAAAATCTGCAAAAAACGTAAGGTTATAGATGAAAATGCATTCAGTAGCCACTAATTAACTAAAGACTAATGGACCATGGAGTCATGGGAGAGAGACAGAGAGAGATCTGGTGAAACACAATACAAGAATAATGCCTCGACACATCACAACATCCCTTTATAATGCAGCTGCACCAGTGATGATCACAGTATTGTAGCAAGATGAAGAAGATGTGATATGACAACAGAGTCAGCCTGTCTCACCCTCCTGTCTCTCTGTCACACACTGCACTTTGCGTCATGTCCAGGTAGGCACCATGATGCTACGGCAAGGACTTAGGGACCGAGATATGTAGATGGAGTGAAGACATATTTTCACATTAAATATTTAATCATATATATTTTTGTTATATTTGGTTGGCAGGAGCATTGCTTGTACCTACCGGGATGTGGACCCCCTTCTCCTACAGCAAGGCCACTGTCTTTACCTCTGAGATTTCTCTCTCTGCAGTTCTACACACCTGTAGAGAGAAATCAAATGAAGAATCTCTACTTCTTTCACTCACCAGCTCTCTGAGCTCTCCGGCTGCTTCAGAGAAGACGTTATTGGATATCGAAGTCCACCTCCTGTCTCTCTGTAACACACTGTAGCACACATAATGTCAATCAGCATGCATCCTGGGGAGGAGGGGGGTGCAGACGTTTTTGGGGTTATTTTTTTAAGTCGGCTGTCTGTTTCTATAGGTCAAATATAAGTTCCGTGCAACCTGTGCCGTTTAACTCGGTGGTGTAGTGGTTATGTTACTGGTTCAAGGACACTGTGGTCCTGTGTGTGAGTCCCACGGTTTACCATGTTATTTCCATTTAAAATTTTTTGCCATTTTTGAGAAAATTAGAGTCTAATCAACAAAATATCATTCTTGGGGATTATTTCAGGCTATTTTATGGAATTCTACAGTGTTATTTTCATTTTTAATTTTTTGCCGTTTTTGGGCATCTTCGACATACTAACCCCTTATGTTTTTTTGCGATTTTTGACCTATGAGAAAATTAGGTTTTCCGGCGTCTAATCCAATCTATCTTCACTCCATCTACATATCTCGGTCCCTAACTCCTTGCCGTAGCATCATGGTGCCTACCTGGACATGACGCAAAGTCCAGTGTGTGACAGAGAGACAGGAGGGTGAGACAGGCTGACTCTGTTGTCATATCACATCTTCTTCATCTTCTCTGAGGACGCTACAATACTGTGATCATCACTGGTACAGCTGCATCATAAAGGGATGTTGTGATGTGTCGAAGCATTATTCTTGTATTGTGTTTCACCAGATCTCTCTCTGTCTCTCTCCCATGACTCCATGGTCCATTAGTCTTTATGCGTGTAGTAACTACACACATCCCAACTTACAAACAGGAAAGAGATTGGATTGTTTTGCCATTTCTGGGAGAAGTGTTGACAGACAAGCGATTAAAATCCTTCATAATGAATGGATTCTAACCTGTTTAACTGCAGGGGACTTGGAGAAGGGCCGAAAATCATCAAATGCTGGTGTGTTCCTTTAAGGCATCATCGGTGATAAGACATCAAGACTGAGAGCTCTATAGTGTGAAAATACACCACAGTCATCAGTGACACATGAAATAACACAATGTGGTAATAATCAGTGGGACATCCAGCCCCATGTGTCCTGCTGTAAACTGTCTCTCAGTCAGTCACTGAGCTGGATGAAAATTAACTAACATTAGGGCTCTTTCTCATGCCTTTCACACACACACCGTCTCAAGGCTTCAATTACAGTCAAGTGCTTTTCTTGCGTCTTTATGTGGCCCAGGCGAGGCAGGGCACCAGTAGGTGCTGCTACCATTGCACCTGTACCTCCTGGTGAGGTTCCATTATGCTGGCCTCCCTTAAGCCGGGCTGAGCAGCAGGGGAGACAGATGGAGGCGGGTCAGGTTACCCCTGCTGCTGCTGCTGCTAGCACAGGCAGGCCAGGGTCAGAAAGTCCATGGTAACAGCACTATCATGTCAGCACACACAAACTCACATCAAACCCACACCAAGGATCCACAAAATCCAAGGTCCCACAAGTAGTCGACGTGTTAGTAACTGAGGGGGAGAAAAAAAACAACACCACCAAAAGATCAGATCAAATTGATTTAATGAAATGTTTCAATTTTCACATTTCTAATAAAGATAGCAGAAAGTCGGTCATTAAAAACAGTTTGATGTGTTGACAAGTCATGATGAAATCTTCAAGCTTTTTTTCCTCTTTCTCTGATACAAAGATTATATTACAGACATTAATATATTTATATTCGGAGGACGCCGAAGCCCTCAAATTTGACACAATGTACAGGGATTTCTAAAACGAGAAGAAAAGAGACAACGTACTAGGACTAACACTAGCTCATTTTCTTCACGTACGTAAGACACACAATCCTTATCTTGGTCCAATCTAACATCTCCAGTGACATCATCTATAACCTACAATCTTTAGATCAGCATCCTGGCTGGTTCATCCACTGGCTTTGGGGGAAATAAAAACCATAGATGTGATCCAGGCCTATATCTGTACATTCTTAAAAAACAAACAAACAAAAAGACAGCAACAGACTTAACTCACACTGCCTCCATACTCCTGCTGTTTGGATTCCCCGTTTTCGGCTCAGAGAATTAACAAACCAAAGGAGGCAGTGTGTGAGAAAGGGAAGCAGAGTGACAGGTGAGCATGGGGAAAGTAAGGCATAGTAGTGCAACAGATGGGGATAGTGTTGCAGCTTGGGTGGAGCCCTCAGAGGGTGTGAGTGTATGTGGTGTTGGACTGTTTGTGTGTGGAACACCTGGCTACCATGACAACATGAGCAGGGCAGGTTGGAGGAGTGAGGGGCCGGCCTGGCGGTTGCTAGGAGGGTTGTTAGAGTTCAGCTCGGGCCTTCCACCTAAACACTGCAGCTCGACTCCTCCTCCTGTGGTGCTAGGAGGCCGTATGGGAAGAGGGTGCCTGCAAAAGGAGGGGTTGGTGCCACTTTATTCCATTAGCGGATGCGAATGAAGCATTGCAAAGAGCCCACGACACATGTGCAGTTGTTGTGTGCAGACACAGTTAGAGATACAGGTGTTTTAAATGGCCAGTTAGCAGATGTGATGCAGGGCCGCCATGGTTTGTCTCACACGACGCAGAGTTGAAAATAAAATCTGATTACTGGGATCAGGGGTGGTGTGGGAGAGCATCTTAGAGGTACAGACATTACACAGGCACTGTGAGAAGCTCCCAAAGAAACACACACACAAACACACATACACACACACACGCAGGCACAAACACACACACACACGCACGCACACGCACACGCACACACACCAGTGCATGGAGTTAAGATTCACCTGAGGCTCTGGTGGTATTTTTCCTCTAAACAGCACATGACTACATAAAACAACATTATTACGGCAAAAATAATTAATCAAACAGTCCTCGTTATATACATCAACAAGTAAAATTTAAAGCAATGTACATCCAAGAGCAAAAAGAAACATTCTACTCAAATCAATGACAGTGAGTGCAAATTGTTTGGGAATGTTGGAATGTTGATGTCTTAGCCTCACAGGACAGGGAAACTAATAGCAGAGGAAAGAGACAGGAGGAACTTATTCAATTACCGGACATGAGCCTACGTTAACAACATCAGAAAACAATTACAAACGCAGTATTTTCTCATTCCAGAGGAGTTGCATAAATCATATCATGACACAATCCATCGGAATTCATTTAAAAAGGAAAATTAGAGTTGCAAAAAAACAAATTGAAATCCAGCCCAAGGTAGAAGGACGTTACTGATTGTCCATTCTGAGTTCAAGACAATGAAAAAGCGTCGGACTACACATAGCATAAGGACTCCGTGTCCAGGAAGTCTGCAGCAGTGAGTCCATCATGGTGGGGAGGAATTCCCCATGCATCAGGCTCTCCTACTTTTTCAGTAGGAGGATGGGCAACAAATCTGATCCTAACCGATGCTACTAGGAAAAAAAACAAAAACATCCAAAAATGCATTTACTGAATGAAGTGGCATCTTCCACACAATAAGAGTGTGACAGGCGCAGAAAGAAATAAAAAGACAGACGTTTAGAAATGGACAACAATCTCTTGTGCAGTTTTCGCATGGTGCCATTTACAGCTGTGTCATTCAGTGCTTGTTTTGTTACATTAAGTATTGAGAACGAGATAGAGAAGCAGAGGAAAACAGTCTCCCACTTCCTTACTATAGTAAGAACGTTACGTTTCTCTAGTGCTTTAAGTCTGCACTAGAAAATGAGAATAAAACTGAACCAAATCTTCCTATGCTGCCGATTCTTAAGCTGAAAACCACCAGGATGAACATAAATAGCTTAGTCTCCTGTCCATTCCTATAACGCAATTAAAGACCACAACAAATGGAAATGTATCAGTGAAATCATTGATTGCCATTCAAATTAAAAATTGCATTATGCTCCAGTTACATGTTTTCCATGACACAAAATAAAACAGAAAAACAATGGCAAAAAACAACCAAAAAAACAAAACAAAAAAACAACACCTCTTGCAGTCGGGGCTGGGTCAGTGAGGTTCTTTGAGACAATTATTAAATGCTGCACTCGGGGTCTGAAGAGCTCAGTTGGAAGATTTGCTTATGGCGCTGGCTGATCGACGGAGTTTTCCAGACACTCGGTTCTTTGTGGCAGGGGGCATTGTGGGAGAGACCTGGTCAACAGTCGAGTCCGTTGCTCCTGCTTGAGAGCTGGCTTCAGTGTTCACGCTGCCAGTGAAGGAACCTGGGAGAGAGATGGAGGGACAGTTTGAAGACAGAAACACACAGATGAAAAAAAAAAGACAACAGCGAGATGGAGGCGCTTAGACATGACAGCAGTTAATTGGACTGTGTGATTGTTTCCCAGCATGCTTTGTCATGCACGTGGCTTCTCCCCAAATCAAGATTACCAAGCTCATAGGATTTTCACCAACACTGACAAACTCGCAATGCAAACTGTAAAAAAACGAGGGTTAGGATCTGAGGTTGTTCAAAATTAAAAGTCAGAGAGAAATAAAATATTTCAGAAATCACATGCCTTTTCCACATGTTAAAAGAGTATCTGCCTTTCTTCTTAGTGCAGTGTTTCCAGATGCTATTATTATATACAAAATAATAGATAACCTTTGTTAAAAAATACTCTGTTCGCAGCGTGACAGCAGAATGCTTTGAATGAAAGTTAAATTACATATTATACTCTAGTTGTGCACATGAAGAGCTTTCCCACTGTCAAACATTGTACTTTTCAAAAAACTTCACATCCGTGATTATCGGATGCAAACAGCAATATGCTGGGAGGTGGGCATGAAATGCCGGTGAGGACAATCAAGTATTGTGAAAGCCGTCCTGACTTTCTCAGTGTGCCCCTGACCAAACCCAGACCATGGGCCCCCCACCAGTCTCTGCCCCATGCCTCGAGTTTAAACAACTTTTCTGCTTTGTGGAGATGGCATCTGGTTGCCTATTTTTTTTCCTATCCTTTTATTTCCTGCCATTTTTTTGAAGCATCTCAAGTTGCAGCAGCTAAAAGGAATGGCAGATGGCTGGAGTAACAGACACTCAGCAGCACAGTGGACAGCGGCAGCATCCAGAGCTGCCGATCACTGGGAAAGGAGGGCTGCGCTGTGGATGAAACATTGGGTGTGTGTTTTGTGAAAGGCTAGAGGGAAGATGTGGGGGATGTGTGTGTGGGGGGGTCCGAATATGCTCCAATCTGCATATGAATATAAAAAAGGGATGGGCTTGGCTAAAAATGTGGGTTGGCCTTATAGTCAAAACAAATCCTGCATTCCCGTATTCTTCTAGTCATTCCTGCAGTAAAACCTTTGTCTTACAAACTACACTCCAACTGTGACTCCTGTAAAGGCTTGGAAAGCCAGCAGGAAGGCAGCGATCGATCAAAGCTAATACACACATACAATATTGTGGTAGAGTTCAGCAAGCCCTCAACAGACCTCCCTTTTCAGTTGCCAGCCATTAAAACATACTGCACTAAACAGTCATCACTGCCACTGTGGCACTTAGCGACTGTGGTTACATCCGTTTTATTAAATCAAGTTGTTCTTTGTATGTTTTTTTTACAGAGTAAAAAAACAACTCTGGAAGAGACAAATGTGTTATTATTATTATTCTTATTATGACCCAGTATTTCAGCTCCTTGTTTGCTGCAAACCACCATGCAGTGCAGTTAAATTCAGAAGAAAGAGAGAGGGAGAAAAAAAAAACAGGAGTTTAAATGGCCCTGCAATCCCATTGGTTCCCTCTGCAGCAGTTCAAACAAGGCTTTGGATGACAAAGACGTCTTCCAGTGCGGCAGGTGTTAGTCTCAGAGTCTGCCCCAGGCAAACAGGCACACTCCAACAGGAGGAAATGAGGAGGTGGAGGGACGAGGGTGGGTGGGAGCTGGGGTGGGGAGAAAAGTGTTGTGCTGGGGGAAGAGATAAAGGCGTGCCACATGCAGAAGCGAGGGCCAGAAGTGCAGCCGTATTGTTCATGCTGCTGCTTAGTCAGGTGCTAATTGTCCCTACTGTGAATCTCTCTCAATTTCCAGCCTGGCCTAAACAGTAGGACACCCCCCAAATAAACAGAGAGGTTTGTCTGCGCCTTCTGTTTGTAAGTATATAAAGCCTGGTTAGTACCAAAGGGGAAAAAAAGCAGGATTGGAAATAGGCAGCCAGGATGAGCCCAAAAGCAAAGTTTAGGTAGGATTCTGGATGATACAAAGCTTCTGGTCCGACTTGGGGCTTACCTTCGCCAAAAACAGTATTTGGACCTTTATGATATTTTTAATCTAAAGGAAAAAAAAAACAGAGTAGAGCATCATATGACAGAGCAGTGGACACGCACCATACCACGCTGCAGCAACACAACACATGCCTTCCTAAAAGCCCAGATTGGAGGGCCTTCCAGGAAGAGTGTGTGGTGTTGTGGTTAGTTTTCACTGAAAAGGTTTAAAAGAAAAACAATGTTAACTGGTTTGGATGAAGCTTTTCAGAAAAATACCATGAAGACCAAAATGTCTGGTGGTACCGAGTGAACCTGTCCAATACCCAGATTTCAAAGGAAATCCAAAGCACAAATAGTGGGCAGTTCACATGGCAACAACAGTCTGAGGACCATTTACAATGTAGCAATAGCAATGTTACAAGTAGTGAGGGTTAGAATAAGAGTAAAAGATACTTGGGTCATAAGAGCTTTTAAGTTGTTTTACACTGTATAGAGAAGCACTGGCTTCCTGGAGTGCAGGTATTCGTTTTACAAAGCCCAGAGGATGAACACAAAATAAAAGAAACACTAAAAACTGTGTGAGGCAAAACACAGACAGGCAGAACACTGAACACAATGGAGTCTTGGGTTCATGTGATAGACGGACTTGCTCATGCAGGAAGCCGAGGTACTGCATTGAGGTTGCATTCAGGGTGATCGAGGATGCGGCTGTGGAGAATACTGACAAGCCAAAAGGGTAAAGATGCGGTTGACTGACAGGAGAGGGCGTAGTTTAAATAACATTCTGCTGACAGTGAAGAAACATGCATGTAGGGACTGTACTTTCAGACCTAAAACCTAAATCAACTGCAATCTCAAATGATTTGATAGTGGTGCGGTTCACAGTGACCTAAATGAATGAATAAATGAATGAATGAATGTTGGTGGGATGTGGCGTCATGCCTAGTGTGGAGGAAGCAAGCAGAGTCTTACAGTCCAGTTTGGCCCAGGGGTACTCCATGTCCCAAACCATCCCGGGCCAACGCCTGCACGCTGTCATGGAGCATGGATGACATGTTAGTGGCAGCAATGGGAGCCAGAGCAGGATTGACACACAAGATGGGTGAACTTGCATACAACCACACTCACATAGAACCGAGCAAGGAGAAAAAAAAGACATTTGGAAGGAGGAAGCACATTTGAGACTATATGCTTGGCGACACATAGAGGATCCAGCAAGAAAGACTTCACTGATGATGACGCGTCATGTTTATGCTTTAGAAAAAAGGCAAAAATACACTGGTAACAATTTAAACACAATGGAACACATTCAAACAGGCTGATGTAGATGAATATATTCACATTATATCCCTAAAACATTTTTGCTGTAGTTGTTCCCCTCATCTAAACATGTATGTCATTAGGAAAGAATACAGCACTAAATAGTCTTATGTTGGCTTTGGCTGGAGGTTTGAATGCATTTATACGCCGGTACACACACAATAACCGATGAGGGAATAGAGCCATGGATAAAATATGAATGGACATGCAAGTACACACACCCTCGTATTTATCTATTAATCTATTTACATGTGCAGATTCCGGAGAAATACAAATTACCATTCAGGACGAGTTTCCGCAGCAGTGAGGGTGACACAACAGCCTCACTGACTTCATTATGTTACGGCCTCTCACATTAGCTCTCTCTGTGTTATGTCCCCTGCTGTGACACATTATTTTCAAGCCTGGCTTACCTCTCTAACCTCTCCCTGTCCAGCCACAAAGGAACTCAACATTACAATCGCCCATAACATCAGAAAAACTGACACAATGGACCAAGCTTTGGACATGGTTTACTTTCTCTATATTCCTCTGTAACAGCATTTATTTTTTTCCTTTCAGTCCTTTTTGGTTTGGTGCTAGGGATGAATGGAGGTGACTAGAGGTCAGTGTAGGGGATGTTTGACACCTCTGCAAGAGAGTGTTGTAATTCACATGCCAACATACACAACAAGACGCTATACAAACCGTAGAATATCTGCACAATCTGAAAATGACAAGCTATTATGATGTGGTATTGTGGAGTGGTTTTCTTGTCATAACAGAACGTGCGTTGGGATCCAATAGAGTGGAAAGGAGCAATCCTGTATTGATTTCGGTGGCGGTGTAGATCGATCAGAGCTTGGACAAGTAGGAAGAACAAGATAAGACACGTTTTCCATTCTATTCATCATGGACTGATAAGGGTGCTGTGCTGACATCCGTGAGCTGCTATTTGTCGATCTCATCTCTAAGTGTTGAATGATCCTCCCCCCAAAACATGCTCATATTTATAGAAAAGTAACTGTATGGAAAGATGCAGTTTGATACAAGAAGGGATGAACAAAGTAGAATGTGTGGGGAATTGGAGGGAGTGGTGTGTTTGAAGTCAGTCAGATAGCACATAGAGCCCTGGCCTGTTTGATATTCATCAGTGAGCGTAGGCGTGGAAGATGAGTGGAAAGAGGGAGTGGGGTGGAGGAGGAGGTGAGGGAACAAACAGGTGTGTTGTAGAGGGGGAGGGACAAATATGGAAAAAAAGAGAGGATGAGGAAGGGGAAAGAAAGCATTACAAAAGATAAAGATGTGATGATGGGAGTGCAGGGATGGAGAAACAGAAAGAGGCGGAGTGAAAAGAACATAAATGAGAACACAGTTATTGTTTGCTTCATATCTCACCTGTCCCACTCATTGGGTAGCCAGGAGAGGGGGAGAAGACCTGTGAGGCAAAGTCTTCAAAGGTCATGACCTCTCTGTGGTTCTGAACAATGTCCTCCAGGTAGAGTGCCCGCTCCTCATAGCTGATTAGTTCCAGTTAAGGGACAAATTGTAATCATATGGAAGAGGAAATGATGCAACATTTGACGAGACCTTCAAGACATCAATTTGAATTTTTTTCCCCCTAAAAAACTGTAACAAATTGAATTTTTCAGTGCTGCACTGCAGGTAGACACTGTGCGGTCAGAGGGGAGCATGAGAGGCAGCATTACTGGGCAGGGTGGCTCCACCATCTGCATCCCAGCCAGAAGCAGAGATAGAACAATCAGCCATTCCACACTACCAGAAATGAGACAGCAGTCTCCAAAACAATCACAAAAAAGAAAGAAAGAATACATCACTACTGGCGTGATGCTTCGAACCTCTCCTCTCCCCCTCGTTCATCCCTCTCCTCTCTCTAATAGAACCCCTGCTGCAGGCAGCGTGTCTAGGACCACCCTCCCCGATGTGCCGCCTGCCACTTCTCCGTGCCATCAGGGGGAAAATTGGAGCCATTTGAAATTCAGAGTGACAAGCAGTGACTGGAGCCTGGGCAGCCAGCATGCAGGATGGATAGTTGGATTTGAAATGGGGAAGCTCGTGTAAATAAAAAAATAAAAATAAATAAATAAATAAAGCCTGAAAATGGCTGCAGGGTGAGGTGGAAAACATTCTGATGGCCATTATCATATCATTATGTTATATTCTAAGTCTGCTGTGGAATGGAGGCAAGTGCTGGATAAAGTATAATGTAGGGAAGTATTAGAGCACAATGTCTTTCTGATGACATAATGACAGCGAAGCACTCTGAGATTTAACAGTGTGAGTGCATGTTTGAGTCTGATGATTCTCACGGATGCCTGCTGTACCCATGTTCCCCTGATTGACGACACCTTACAAATTGCTTGACAATCACACGCGCTCTCGCTCCCAAACACACACAGCTCTTGTCACTGAGCACTACCGCCTCCCCCTCCCCTTGCCCCATCCCCCTTCCCCCCCATCTCATTATGACTGCCAGGGTGGAGTGGCACTGGGCTGTTGCTGAAGCCAAGGCTGAACCAGGCTGAGCTGAGATAGGCTGGACTGGGCCGAGAGGGTCTGGTCTGGGTTAGATAGATGCGACAAGACAGTGACTGGGAAAGAGGCCTACTGTGGGCACATGCCGCCACAGCAAGGGCCAAAGCAGCCATGACCAATGGCTTTGAGGGGAACCATGGCAAAGTGGGGATGATGGACACCTGAGCCGGGACACACCAGAGGGTATGATGACCAAGCTGCTCACAGGGACAGACAGAGATGGACAAAGGAAGGAATATGATATGGATAAGATAGAGGAAAAAAAACATCAGAGGAATGAGTTTGGATAGCACTGTAAAATGTGGTGATGCTCAGGTGAAGGTAATTACAACTCGTTAGACTTAAAGTATTGCTTAACAGCAAAAAAAAAAAGTGAAATGAAAAATACTCCTAAAATACATTACACATGTTAAAAAAAGGCAGAAAAGTCTTCTCAGCTCAGTGTTTTTTAGAATTGTGTTGCGAATTAAGAGTCTTGGACAAACACACAGACAGAACCCCAGGAAATCCATTAAAATAAAAGCTCCCATTACCCACCTTGTGAAGAAAAGGAGGAATGGAAAGACAAAAAAGAAGAACTAAATAGACATAAAGACTTGTCAGCTATTATACTGTAACTTATTGATATTTCTTTTCAAGGCCAACATCTCAGTTTAAGAGATGCAGAGCAGCATGACCATAAGCACTTCCCCATCAGCTCTATATCAGTCTTCTAGTCATAGCCAGACATGCATCGTCAAACATACACACACACTGTTAAATGACTGTTTTCTGTCACTTGCTGGAAACAGTGTCGCACAAAGAGTGAGCATCCCAGGATCCGCTGCCATGGTAACTTGGGTCACATCGCTATGTAGTGGGTCATATCCAGGGTTTTATGGACAGAGAAACCGGGCGTTTGTAACAAAGAACAAAATGTGCACAGATAAGTGATAAGTGGAAGACAAAATACAGTAGGGCACTTGATGAAAAGAAATGAGAGAAGTTAGAGTGAAGCACACATATTAATGACAAGGGAGGCTAGTGAGAAAGAAACCCTCAGCACAGCGTGGGTCAACAGAGCCATATGGCTATCCATTATCAGAGATGCAGATGACTGCAGGCCTGTTATTGAGATTCTTAAAGCAAATATTGACTCCAGCTGGAGCAGACGCTCTCTCTGACTCTGACACACGCTTCTCCCGCACTACTTCCTTCCTCTGCCCTCTATCCAAGTTACACAAATGGATAATAGTGGGTGAGAAAAAAAACTTCAAAGAATAAAAAAAAAATTAAATAAAGGGACATAGTGTAGAATTATTAAGAGATGAGAGAAAATATATGATGGGCAGTGGGGGAGAAGGGCAGGCGGTGAGGGAGGGAGACTAATAGAGGGCCTTTTCCAGATGAGTGAAAGCGAGAGACATAATCAGCTCATTTAAGTAAATGTACGATGCTATCTGTGGGTAAAAAAATTGCTGCACAGACATCAGACCTGGTGCACAGTGAGGCGTACTCTTGCCCTTTTTCTCTCGCACTCTTTCTGCTCCTCTCTAATTGCTGAGCCACGGGCACAGCTTGTTCTCCTGCATATGCACAGATGCTGCTGCCTCCATGCAGTAACTTAATCAAGGGACACATCCAAAACTGTGACGCAAAGACTTTGTCCATGTCATGGACACCGAACAGCCAACACTGACCTACTTCTGGGAAAAATAAGCCGCAGCTACTGCTAATGCGCGAGAGCTTTGTTTGTCACAAACGTCTCTAAGAAGGTGAATTGTGAAATACAAAATGTTAAACTTCATAAAAAAATACTACATATGCTTCAAATGTACTTCACTATAAGGCCCAAATTTGTTTTGCTCTATAAAAATTCTCAAACGGCTATAAATGTGAAATATAAAAAGGAGAGTGGAGGCAGGTCTACATTTCCACAGATGGACTGCAACTCAAGTCATCCATGACATAACTGTCATTTACAGCTGAACTGGGTGGACAAGCAAGACAGGACTGTGTGTGGGAGGAGTGGGTTGTACCACTTTGGGAATTTCCATGGAACCCCTACGTTCCAAGCAGCTGCATTCCTATTAGAGAGAAGAGAGGGAAAGCAATGTAATATCTATGGAGCGTAGCAACCATTCGGATTGTGATGAAGAAAAAAAAATCCAAGTCTTAGATACTGTGGAAAAACAAGAGCTATAGAATTCAGTCTGTTATGGCATCATTTACAAAAAAAATAGAATAATAGTTCTTATGGAACCTGCCCCCTGCGTGCCCTCTCACTCTTTTATCACTAATAGTTACAAACACGACCATGACCGCCTGAGTGTAGGCGTGTAACACTTACAACGTAACCCAACAAAAGTGGTCACTTATGCAAAAATACTCAAGTCAGTCACGGGCCGAAAAATAGAGCAGATATAAATCTGAACATCTCATGAAAATCTGATTATACCTGTGAAGGCATATAATGTGCACATGTATGTGGGTCAGCATATAGGTACATGCATATGTATCTGTGGGTGTGTGTGCATATGTACACATATGCATTTGTGCTATCCAGATGGCAAAGGGGTGGCTCCGGGGGAATGGTGGGGGTCAAGCATCTTTGTGGATCAAAGCCAAGGTCAGGGCAGCTGCAGTGGCCCATGTTCAAGGTGAATGAAGGCCTCAGATGGCTCTTCATTAGCAGGCTGCTCCATCCCTGCTGGACCCCATTGGACAACCACCACCAACCCTCCTCATCATCTCTGTCCCCTTTTCTCTCACTGTCCACAGGGACCTGCACTGAGAACGCCTGTCCACTGGGATCCATTTTATGCCGTGTGTGACCCCACCCATTGCACACAGACACATACACATGCTCACACATCGGCGTTTGTGCATAAGTAGGCACACAGGCTTAACACACACACATGCACTAGTACCCTTCAGTCAAAGGAGCCTATGGTGACCTCTGAAATGGTATCTCTCGGGAGAGCAGCATCCTGACCATCCAAACCCTGGTCTTTGTGTTCCTCAGTCCCCCTGCTGACAAAGGCCTCACGCCACCACTGGCCCATGACACACGCGCAACATCTTTTAAACAAACACACCAGCAGGGACATTTATGGCTTCACATGGTGCATTATTTAAAGGCACTCAGAAGGTAAACAGCTAATATCCAGTTTTCTTATTTTCCACCAGTGGCATGATGCCAAAATAATATTTAGACCTGCACCATTAACATCCTTATTTACTTTAACCACTTTTTGCTGGTCACACACATGTCCTCATGCATAGTCACCACTGATGAAATCACTATCAGGAATAGGCCTATTTATCATCCTTAACTATTAAGAATCAAAACAGTCCAGGGTGTTCAATTACAGTGAAATGCAATGTGGTACAAACGACAAGTATTCTGTCAAGAGTTTACCATGTGGCCAAAGGCAGTTAGCGTCGTAAGGGCACTGGCCTGGGGCATGACCACAGCATCTCTCTATAGCAGGCCATCTGGAGTTTGCCAACTGGTAGTTCAAGGATTCTCAAAACATGATGGGACAAAAAGTATTTAATCTGAATGCCTAGTGCCTAAGTGTCCCTGTTAAAGTGTTTTATTTGCACCGGCCACTGAAGGCTGTATGCAAATAATTACTGGTTGATAGTCTAAACCCTCAGTTGTCAGTTCCTGCATATACTGTATATACAGGGAATGAGGCAGACAGAGATAGACTCCATCTCTAGACAGAGAGAGAGTTAATCTGTTGATAAAGCCGGCCAGAGGGTGTACAGATTAGAGAAAGGAGTATTAAAGGGAGTCTTAGATGCCCCCTACTGACATTTCACTATTTAAGCTCCATCTCTATCCTCTTCCAAGTCACAGGATCTGGATGACGGGTGCAGGGAGGGAGACTGCCCACTGCTAAAAACAGACAACCCACTTGGCTTAATTTGAGAGATGTCAGAGTAAAAATAGAAAAATCAAAAGGGAATAAAGGAGGTGTGGAAGGTAATACAGGATTAAGAATAATTTTGACTCAGAACAGGCATCGGCATCACAAAACAGTTCTGTCTGGATGCAGCCAGTAAGTGAGTTAATATTAATTTGAACCCACTCTCACGTACCACAATTCTGTGGCTTTTACCTGAAGAACACCTTTAAAACAGAAAAAAAAATCTTTGCGTTGCGCAGGGAGAAACAACTCCTGTACTACTTGGGCATCCACGCCAGCAGCCAAGGTTAATCCTGTTTGTTTGAGCGCGGGTGCTAAAAGGGGCTCTTATAGTGAAGAGGGACAGTTTAGAGATGAGGTGGAGGGTGCCTCTACGTGCTTGACCCCCTCCTCTCTTAGCCCCACATCTGCCTATTAACCTGGGCCAGTCAGCTTGACCTTGGTGAGGAGAGGAGCTCGGGAGTAGCTCACAGTGCCATTGACTCCAAGCAGTCACATAATTGGCCTGTTAAGAGGGAGAGATTGGGGAGTGCTTTGGTTGCTCCATAGTGTCAGAACAAGAAAGGTAAAAAAACAAAACAAAAAAAAAAAGCAGATGTGGTCATTATTTTTGGTGAAAGGCACAGTACACCACTTCCTCAGATCACATGCGCGCTTTACACGGTGTTGCTGGATTAAACTAGCCAATGAGTCTCCTGCTTAGCTGAGGACATAACAGTGAAAAGATGTCAGAACGGAAAAATTATTGGTGATAATGGTGAGCTATACACACTTTTAAATGTCACACACACACACACGACATATATATAGTGTCTGTTGGTCCCAGTCATTACACTGGGAACACAGGGTGGTAATGAAAGCAGAGCGCTGAAATATGTACATGTTTAAATAAACAGGGGGTCGCAGTGCCATCTCCAGGGGACACTTGTATGGAGAAATGAATTAGTCAACATATGGATGAACTGTTGGTCATTTTGGAAAAGGAGATAAGAGGCAGAAAAATGGCAGGGAGGCTGAGAAATGTACAGGACTGGTGGGGACACAAAAACGAGGAATGGGCCAATGGAGAAAGAAGGTGAAGAAAAGGGGAGGGGCGGGGTGGAAAAGAGGAAGGGAAGAAGAAGGGATAAAGGCGCTCAGGTGTTGATTGGAGAGAGGCTGGGTGGTGAGTGCCAGCGGTACCTGTTGTCACAGCGAGAGCTGAGGTGTGAAGCTCGTCTCTGCAGAGGCCCTCAGAGGTGTGAGGTGATTATGGGAAAACGGGATGGAAGACGGAGACATTTAGACAGAGCGACATGGGGAGAAAGAATGATAGGGACAGGGAGAGTGAATGTGGCAATAAAGCTGGCTGCAGGAATAATGGCAGAGTGGGGAGGAACAACAGATTCAGATGTATAAAGTGAGAGTGGATATGACAGAAACTAGTCAGTGGGGTCACTTTCTAATGTGTCTGTGTGTATGTGTGTCCCATTCCCATTTTACACGGCAGCTACTCAAACCTTGGTGTCTCATTAAACAGCTTTTTGCTGCAGACACAAGCAGGACAGAAAATGTCTGTATGTGTCATGGATGCATTATGATGAGTAGAGGTGTTTGTGTGCCCATTTTCTCTGTGCGCATTGACATACACAACATCTGATACTCTAGAGGACTAGCTGGTTTCAGAGAGTTTTAACAAGTAGCCTAATTAGGAGCAGGTCCAGGAAACTGGAACTTGTGAGCCCCAAAGGAGTTGGGTCAAACTGTAAACCCAGGTTAATGACATCTCCTGAGGGGAGAGTCTCCCACAGCAAGAGCTTTTTAAGCTCCAACCTCCAAACCTCTCTACCGTCCATCTGGCATTCAGACAGCAGGATGGGAATTTATGGCTGTGACATCACTCCTAACCTGTGACATCATCACTGCCCATCAGTGATTTCACACAGTTTTGCCACAACTACAGACAAAATCTGATGTCTGCTTGCTGGCATGACCAGGTTATTTATGAGCTGGATAGAGGAAGTAGTGGCCCATTTTCTTAAGTCTCTAGCAGCCCACCGTTCCTCTGGGGGGCACTAAAAATCGATTTCTGCTTCATAACAAATCATGAGACCAGCACCTACGCCAAAGTCAGGTGTTGACCTCGAAACTATGTTATAGCACATTGGTTGTTGAGGGTTCACAGAATATAAATGATAAAGCAACAAGTCACCCTCGCAGCAGAGAAACAGGACAGTCACAAGATACATGGTGACATCATCATTTTTTGTAGCATGGCTTGTTCATCACAACATAACTGCTATCAAAGCCTACTGGGCCCACATATTCAGATGAGGTTAGTCTATATCCAATCTCATTTTCAAAGGACTCTGGTCTCCATTGATGAGTCCTAACGCAGCAGCCTTAGATGTGAAACACAATGGATTGACATGATTAATCAAACACAGGCCCATTATAGCCAGACAGTCACACAGGCCTCCACTGTGCATTAACAGAAAGTCATAATAAGATGAGCTACAAAAGGCTGATAGGGATGAAGATTAGCAGATACTGGCTGGGTAAGAGTTCAGTCTAAAGGTCCCCTTTGTCTGTGATGATGACCAGAGTGACATGAATGCCTCAGCCATCTACAAATATTATTAGGTCAGGACAAAGGTGGGCATCTTATGAGTTATCTGAGGTGAATATGCGTCATATGTTTCCTTCAGTTCCTGCTATCTGAATAGTTCAAAACTGAGGCAGGAAACAACAGCATCTATCTGATCTCAATTTGAACTTTTAATAAAAAGTCAACGATGAAACAGGAAAGGGCACGCTGGACCCAGACTTTGATTGGAATCCATCTGAATACATACGCAGCACCTCATCTTTTTTCCACCTTTCATGATGAAATTTACAGTGTGATAATTATCATCAGATTATAGAAGCTAGTTTGCCCACCTGTACCCACCTCCATGTAAAGCTGGCAATCAAAGTACACTGATGTTCCTACAATGTATTTGATACATCAGGAAAACCAGTCTGACACCTAAATTGCAAGATAAGTGTGCCAACTCTGGGTCATGCCAAATGGCTCTGATCTTAACCCTATGATAATGCTATTCAGACAAGCACTGATGAAATATTAAAACAAAATGAACAGAGGCTTTTGCAATTTTAATGATGGCTGTGGCATGTGCACCGGAATAACTGTGATGTGTTAAAGCCAAGCATCTCTGCCTTCCTCCCCCCGCCAAGGCCTCTTGTTCCTCCATTGCCCCCTCTATGAAAGGTTCATCGGGCCAATTAGGCTGCCTGGCCTTATGCAAAATGCCAGGCATTTCATGGGAATGATAATGATTAGCACTAGGCTACATATGATCTCTGCTGTGGTTTAATGTGTAGGAGGTTAGTTGCTGTGGACAATACTGGTTTCTCATTTGGTCCCATATTTGCATTTTGGAGATATCACTCGTATTTACAAATTACATAGGCTGGCACTGGACTGTGTGGACAATTTGTTGATATAATTTTGCCTAAATTGTGCCTACTGGTGCCTGAATATATGCTGTTGTAGAGCTGTTAATGATATACTAATAAAAATCGTTGGATGGACACTGTGTTTTGTAAAGTTTGTCCTTAGAATGTGCAACGAGGCCCAACATACAGTAAGTCTAACTGGTTCCAGCTTTACCATCTATAATTGTAAATACAAAGCAGGATGACAGAGGGACATATACATTTATTTAAACATGCATAATCAAACACATGCACGCGCATACACACACACACACACACACTGAGAAATCCACAAACAAAACCTTGGGTAAAAAAGAAAATGGACTTTTGTGTTGGCAACAGCTTTTTCTTAATCCTTGCCCCTAGGCTACATTGTGCAGTCAAGCAGGCTATTACATGGCAACAATTAGGGGGGCTGGAGCCCAACACCTGGTCGTCTCCTATTCTGGCCCTTCAGTGGCAGCTGACTGTACAGTCTCACAGCCAGGTGGCCCTCCTTCAATGACATTAGCTAGTCACTCCAGGGTTAATCAGGAGCCTGCTATCATCCAATGGGCATGCATGGAGCTCCATTCAAACTGGAAGCTTTTATAGGGGGAAAAAGATGATGGAGGCAATGTTGTTAGAAAACTTCAACTGAAGACCTCAGAGCCCAAATAATCAAAACTTGGGGGAGGGGGATAGAGCCTCTTGGGTTTGTGGCCCAAATTCAGTACACTGCCCTGATTGGTTCGAGAGGGGCTCGCGACACGTCAACTGTGCATCCTGCAGATTATAATGGATCTTTTTATGGGAGGACAAAAACAGATGGAGGAGCGGGAAGTGCTATACATCCAAGCAGACGGGTGATGGTGTGGGGGGAGGGAAATACAAAAACAAAATACAAAACAAGTGGGTGTAGCTAGAGTGGTCCTGGCTACGTCTGCCTGCACAAAGCCCCATTCCAAAGCCCTCTGGCTTGGAGATCTGAGGGTAAATAATGCTCATTAGAATAACAAAAGCTATAGATTTGTACCCCAATCAGCTAGTCTCATCAATAGTAATTAGAAGCTATACATAACTAATGAAGATGTGTACACTACATTCAACAAAGGTACAGAGAACTGTTGTGCATCTACATGGATAAGTGGAAGTCTGCTGCACAAAGCTGCCCTTAAGTAGTTGAAATATTGAAAACACAGAAATGATAATGATGATAATGAAACAGTGATACTATACAACAAAGATATGCGTGTACAAAGATACAAAGCTGAATGTGCTGTGCTTGTTTCTGAAACAAAAAATACGTACTACTTGTTCAAAATGAAATAATTATAGCCTGTTGCAGGAGAGAGGGAGAGACAGGAAGAGAGAGAGAGAGAGAGAGAAAGAGAGAGAGAGGGAGAGAGAGAGAGGTGAAGATTTCTACAATATTCTCTGAGCTTGTCTTTCAGCCACAAACGCCACTTCACAATGAGACAGACTATCAATATTAACACATCAAAGCCGGCTTTCTGTAAGAAGTGGCAGACAATGCAAAGCGATACATACTTAAATGCTTTGTTTTTGTTACTGCTTTGTTTGCCTTGTCTGTTAATGCAGAAAATTCCATTTAGTGCAGAAATGCAAATGCTGTGAGGCACAAGGACATCCTCTAAAAGAGAACAATGGCCACAGGCCAGCGGAGGAGCAGACAGTGCCTTTGAACCATTTAAAGGGGCATTAATGCGCAACTTATAAATAATCAACTAATTCTGTCTCAAAATACCCAATTAAGTCTGTGACATTAAAAGCAACACAGCCTTATTAAAAAATAAAAGAGCAATCCAAGTCTCTGGACAAAAAAGGAGAATTGAAAATTTAATGGCCATTTAAGGACAAAGAAGCCCAATAATGTCACAAGGTGTCCTCACAAGAGTCCCCAAAAATCCAAGGCCACATCAGAGACCAAGAGATTCCAGCGGAGAACGGTGAGTGACATTTCACTGACATTTCCCAGCAGCGTTCAGTGCGGGTCTGTGGCAAGACGCCGTTAGAAATATCTATGGATATGCTTGAATGTGAACAGACGTTAAGGGACGCAGTTTCTTTCTGGGGACGGCCTCAGCTCTGGGGCCGGGTGATGAGGAGCCTGGATCCTGGGAGATTGAATGGTAATCACTGGAGCACAGATAATGGATGATTGAAGGCTCTTTCTAAGCTGCTGTTGGATTTCAATATCAGAGAGGCCCTGGAATTGGGATTCTTATCAGGGGCGGTGTGTCAAACAAAGGAGAGCTGAGCGTGAAATATGGGGTCCAACTCAGGCACACGACCATAGCGATTAGCACAAGGATAAAAAAGGCCGCGCAAACAAAAGAGGGTTGCTTTAGCTGGACAAAGGGCTGTCCAGTGTCTTGTAACAAGAGACACGGAAGGAAGATGGGACATAAAGGAAGAGCGTACACGTTGCTAAAAGGAGGACAGGACAAGAGTTTTGCTACGATGGCTCGAAGATGAATAGTGACAGTCAACTGTTAGAGTGGTCCAGATTCACTGCTTCTGAAGATGAATTCAGAATTGACCAATGGGGGTAGAATCCAATATACCGTGCCTCAAAGCCATTCATACACATCCAAACAAACACACATTATCAGTCACGCACACACTAGCACAGACACATGGTGGCACGAGGCTTCACATCTCTGCCAAGTCCATCACATAAAACAAACAACAACAACAAAACAACAAAATTATTCCCATTTATTCCCAGATTCCAAGCACTAGAGCTTGCCAGGAAAGCTCATTAACCCTCCCTGAGACAAAAGATGTGAAAACAAAACATAACTAATCAATGAGAAGGCATCTACTGGGTGGGGTAGGGGCAACACGCATCCATTTGGATAACCTGAGAGGGCTAACAGCTTTTGCTTTAGTGTTGTGGTGGCTGGCCACAAGGCGAAGAAAGAAAGTTCATTAATTAAACAGGGCTAGGGGGAACAGATGGAATGGCTAGCTGGATTCTAATCACTTAAAGCAGACAGACCGGTTTTTACACTAGAGCTACAAGCAGCAGCACATCCATGCATCAATCACGATGAACTTGTCTCCTCAATGGCACTGCAACCAGCACTAGTCCAACTGTGACACTGAGGTCATGCTGACAGAGACCAGTGACCTATTGCCATGATAGTTATTAGAGCCATTTTATTGTTTCTCAATATTTACTGAAGGTACTTATAGGATTTTGGGAAAGTCTCTCCAAGTGTATAATTGAAATAACTGTTAACACCAAATCCAACAAGATCATTACACCCTTTAAGGCCTCTGTGTTTGTTTACAACATATAATATAACATCACCATTTTATCCAGCAAATACTGATATGCCGGAATACTACAGTACAAAGTAAAATGTGAAGAATGACAGAGAAAGAGAAACAAAGGTTTCCTAGATGCAGATTAAATGAAATATCCTGTGACATTTCAAGCTGCATGCTTCTCTGCAGACTGATTTATTATAGTATATAATAATATTATAGCTAGATAATACTGGAATAGGCTAGCAGTTATCAAAACAAACAAAAAATGTCATTGTTATGCTGGAGGTTATTTCATACTAAGCCCGAGATAAAAATGGTAGCGAGAAGGTGATCCCATACAAAACTGGCAGTTTTGCTGGCTTTCACGTTACTGCTTACAAATAGACAGATGTCAGACATGAATGCTCAACAGACGGAGAGAGAAGGGGAGGGGCGTGGGGGGGTTCAAGTTTAAAAAAAAACACAGAGCATAACATTCTTTGGGTTACACTCCACTATGCTAAAACTTCATGTTTTGTCATTATTTTATATACTGCATGAAAACCTCCCTTACAGTAACATAATTATTAACAGAAAATAATTAAATGTAATAAAATAAATCAAAAAGTAGAAATAAAATTAACTTTGACTGACTAGATTAAAGGGAATAATTTTCCTAATTTTAATTTCAATTTTAAACAAAGTAATAAACAGTAAAAAACAAAAAAAAAATCCTGTTGTCTACATACAAAAACAAACACACAAACAGGCACAACAGTTTGACACCAGCAGTGAGTGTACGGTAGCCCAGGCGGGGCTCTGGGTCCCTGCTGTTGACCGTCTGGTTCCACGCCTGCTATACCTGTGTTTAAAAGGGGCGGACCCCATGAAGCTCAGACCTCAGAGTGCAGACTGGTCTGAGCTGGGCCCCCAGGGCTTTCAGGGTGTGGGTGCCTCACAGCGGACAGCTTTTGTAACAGACTGGGTGGCAAGAGGAGGAGGAACTAATGTGGGAGGGGTTGTGGGGGTTAGAGGGAAAAAAAATGAGTAACGCTATGAGTCATTCTACATTAGCAGCAGGGGAGGGAGACAGTGAGGGGGGGTGAATGGGGGTGCGGGCGGAGGGAGAGAATACTTTTGCATGTTGTATGAAGCTAGACGCCATATGCCATCCGAGCTGGGCTGCCTCCTGAGTCAGGCTCTTGGTTTGACAGGCCTGTGCTTGCCCCCTTTGCACCCCCAAAGCCCCCCCACCCCCACCTCCCCTGACTAACACCCTCCTCCCATTAGGCTTTCCTAGACTCCAGCTATGGGCTCGGCGATTGCGTTGGTTGTGCATGGACTGTGCTACGTGTATTTGTGTGTGTTGGTGGGTGTGGGGGTACTCAGTGATCTGAACACATCGGACATTGTCGTGAGTCCCGGCAGGAACAGCTGGTCAGCTGGAGAGAAGGGCGGGAGGGGGTAGGGATAAGGAGGGGGGGAGATGGAAGGCAGTGCGGTACACTGATAATGGGATTAGGTTAAAACATTCAGTGTGGGAGAGGCCCCTCCTCTCTATGTAGCCTCCCAGATACTGCATAAACTCTCGACCGCTCTGTCAAAGCCAGTGCTCCCAACCACCCAGCCAACTCCAAGAAGTGAAAGCGCAGAACTGGCCCCTCAATCA
The DNA here is from genome assembly GCA_016785345.1 of Trinectes maculatus. Classification (NCBI taxonomy): domain Eukaryota; kingdom Metazoa; phylum Chordata; class Actinopteri; order Pleuronectiformes; family Achiridae; genus Trinectes; species Trinectes maculatus. Next base: position 23,631 of record JAFBJQ010001439.1, read on the forward strand.
GAAACCTCCCAACCACAAATTATTAAATATTGTTTTATGACAAATAACATACACTGTGAGACAAGTCAAGGTAATTCTTTGGCCTCTCTGTAAGAACCGTATTAAAGGCATTGTCATGGGAGGATTTTGTAAATCAACCTGTTTTTCATAAACAGGAAGTTGGCTTCTCATACTGGTATCAGCTCAGGTCAGCATATAATGACTAGCTTGGTGTCTAACTGTGCCCAGTCAAGCACTGTGTTTCCCAGTGATACAGACTGCTGAGTATTATCCATGAGACTGCCGACAGTTATGGCACAACAGCTGGCAAATTAGACCTATCAACGATGCTAAATAATTCATGTGAGACAACACCAATGTGGCAGATCCTATTCATGGCACCCCATCATGCATGCAGGCACACTTTCATCTCTGCTAGGTGAGGATTCTTACTGTATACAAAAGAAGGCCTTACCATTGGACAAAGACACAGCCAGAGTGGGACAATAACTTGCACAGAAGGGGTGTGAGAATATGCCATTGTCAATGCATTCACTGTAATAATTATGTCGGCATCTGGAGGATGCAGCAGCAGCACACAAAAGCGCACATACATGGTATCTTATCCATTATGTTCCCAGTCTACATTTATTATAATTCTGTACATCATCTGTGAAGCTGTGGGATTGTAGATATGCTCACGTGACCCAGTGAGGAACACATGACAGACCTCAGCAGCTTACTGGGTTCCAATGAAAGGATCACGCCTCCCTCTCTTCTTTCTGCTACGGCGCACAGATACACATGTACACGCACACACACTCTACCTAAAAGCCTGGCTCGCATGACTGGCGATGGGCAGAAACAGATTATGGTTATTGATCGCTGCCTGGAGATGGATCTGTGCATGTGTGTGTTTACGTGTGTGCCAGAGCAGAGGATGGGGACTGAGGGCAGTGCGCAAAAGCTATTGATTCTGTCCAGTAGGGGGGCTATGTCTCTGAATCAAGGTCAGTGCCATACTGTCTCACCTATTAGAAACTTGTCTTCTCCCACACAGACGCTCACAAAGACAGCTTTTACCCTTAACAATACCCCCATCACAAAGAATGATGGATGGCATGTCAAACTCAAGTGCTTGTTGAAGAGAGACATGAATCCCTGCTTGCGGATGAAGACATTATTCTACAGTGACAGTATGAAACATCTTCATCTTACAGTAAATGACAGCAGACAGCAAGGCCATTCAAGCAGGGTTCAGGGGACACTAGCAAACTCCTCACAGACCGGGTGTGTGCAGTGAAAAACTCCACTGAAACAGTCACAAAATGTCATGCTCAGGCTACTATGTTGCTAATAAGTTAGTAAAAAACACTGGTTTGTGTTGTGTGGACTAGTGGCAGGCAATATACTTAGAACACACAAAGCCAGACCAGCTGCAGTTTCCATCAGGCATATAAATAATTGATGACACATTATGAGCTGTCTGTGAGAGGCTCGTGATATCATGCCTTACGAGGCCTTGGTTGCTTCTTGACAGGAGAAACTGACAAATTCCAGCTGACGCTGAGATCTGGCCACTGAACAAGGCAAACTATACTGATTTCACAAGTCTTCACTCCATAGACAGGAAGGACAGCAAAGGATGCAATGTAGGAAAGACAGATAGACATAATGACAGCAAGGCGAAAGAATCTATCTGAAAAAACACTCCTCGAGCATATCTGCGTGTGGACTTTCTGACAATGTTGCTGGAGGTCATTTTTCAATATCAAATCCTATTAGCCTGAGAGATCCTATGAGCATTGCAGTTGACTGCTGGAGTCCTCTCGAGCCTTGTGATGGAGCGAGAGAGGGGGCTGTAGCACCATACTGGCCTTTTATCAGGACACACAGGGGTCATATAGCTTCTCTTTGAAGAAATATTCAACTAATTACCTTGGAGAGTGGCCTCACAGGCAGAAAGCAGACTGTGGATTGTTACGGCATTGTGAAAGGGTAAAGTAAGGATGAGGATTTTCATCTCGCACAAAAAAACACATCTAAGATGATGTTTTTGTTCCATTCTGTGAAAGATAAAGTGCCACACATCCGGAGAAGATGGAAGAATGACCACTGGAGGGGGAAAAGTGAAAAAGGCTAATATAATACCACAAATCTGAGAGTAACAGCACCTGCCACTAAAGACAGCTTTCTTTATAGTTCATGCCAACGATGGACATGGCGTCAACCAGGACATTCTGTGATACCAGGTGTCTTGAAATCTAAATACTTGGACATCATGTTCACATGGCAGTTATCAAATTCAACATTGTGGTCATTCATTTGTTTTTGTTTTTTACACTGCCTCAGTCTTCACAAAGCCCTAGGCATAACTAGGCATACAATCATGAGACAGACAGAGAGACATACAGATACTTATACTGGCAGTGTGCTTGGACTGGCACATCCATTCATCTTCCCTCTTGGAGTGCATGAGGCCTGGCAAACTATCAGTGCCAGAACTCCAGAGGCAGCGCTTATCTCCTCTCATAGATCATGCCTTTGTGCTGTCTGCTCCTCTGCTAAGGAATGCCAGGTAAGGCTTTGTGGCCCAGCTTAGGCCTGGTACTGTACCACCCTCCCCGCCCCCATCCCCTGAGGCACACAGGCCTGTGGCTGCCCCCCCTCTGGCACTGAGTAACACTGGGCTAATTCACTTGGCGTCGGGTAACAGACATCTGTCACTCAGAATGCCCCTGGGGACACACAGACAAGGCCTGATAGGTGGGGGGCCTGGGGATGTGATGCACTGTGAAACACATAGAGGCAGACACATACTTACACATACTGAAGTGTAAACAACACACACGGGTTGTGTTGCAGAGCAATTGAGGTGCAAAATCCTATGTTGTAATTACCTGCAAACACAAGAACCTGATAATAGCTAAATAGCAGCTTTATAAAAGTGGATGTGTTAAAAAATAAATACCGGTCTACCATATAAAACGAAACCTCCTTGGGGGAGGTTTCTATAGCAACCGCCAGAGGGGCAGCATGGTTCTGGTGAGGCGGTGCTGTACATGCTGTCCGAGGAAGAGTGGGGCGTTAGGGGAGATCAGGTTTCCCCTCCAGGGCCCATCCTAACTCTACCCCCCCATCTCACCCCCAACTCCAGGCTGCTGGCATTCACATGCTAATTCATCTCCATTGGTGATTACACTGCCTTTAAACCAACTGACAACTACAGCTGGAGTCAGGCTCTTAACGGCACACTGTTGGATGGGTGGGTGGAGGGATGAGAGCGAGTGGGTGTTTGTGTGCGTGCGCCTGTAAGCACTTGTATGCGTTTGTTAATGGTGCTCTTATTTTGGTTCTCCTTGTGCTCCATAAAACAGTAGTGATAGATGATGACACATTATCTGTGCTCCCACCCAAAACAGCCTCACACAACCTCCCATGCTGCTCCAGGCTGTGAAACAGTCCTGGCCTAATAGCTGTATGTAAATCAGCCAGCCCATGAAAATCACTGTCAGCATTCAGCTGTGTACGTTGGCTGACGTGACAAGCACGCCACATGTCTCAATGAATTTATCCAAATGGGCTGCTGCTGGTGCCGTAAAATTTACGCTCAGTGGTGTCACGCATCTAATGAAATCATCATAAAAATACTGCTAAATTTGTGGTTATAACATTACTGGTCTTAATTGAACGGATAATATATAGTCGATCATTTTAAAATGTTGCACTGTCCTGGTGAGCGATCCCTGAACGGGATAGTGCAGGGTAAATGAAGCAGAAGGCACAAGATGTAAAGGATACAAGCTCTGGTAGAGAGGCAGACGAGACTTGACAGCTCTGCTGGCATTGATACAGGTGGCCCGCACCAAGCTTGGCAGCAATGTCCCAGTGATGATGGCGCCATTAAACAGAGGACCGAAGAAAGGAACCTGAGTGTGTTAAAAGGAGATAAAATGAATAAGAGAGAGCAAATTAATTAGGTATCCACAGCAGCCCAAATCTAATGTGGCAAAACCCATGTCTTTTATAAGAATGTGCTAAAAAATTAAGAATGGCTAGTAAAATTGTTCCCTTTCTAACTGTTTCTCCATCTGTTTAGGGCAGGGTTCAACTTGAAATTGGATTTTACCTAACTTTGCATGACAAGCATACATATCTAATGTGAATCAATGTTAGGTAAATGAAATTAAAATGACAATCGATACTAAACAATGCCCTCATATTGAGCTACCGAACAAACACAAAGGGCCAATATCCATTTTACCGAGACTGCGTGAGTGTGTGTGGGTACACGCGTCTGTTCATACATATTGGAGGGGGCCCTTAATCACTGAAGCTCAATGGTCGTTGACCTGGAAGTTGACGTGAATGTCAAAGTCTTTCAAAAAGGTCCTGCTGTCTTCAACTTGGTAGTTCAGAAAATATAATGACAAGTCGAATTAAACAATAAATAGATTTTAACCAGGAATTATTAACACCAATTAACTTCATCATTTGCTGTAAAACTAGCGACAAATCAGTATCAGTAACCTGACTAGGACACTTTATTGTGAAAAAAACATTAAGTACACCGCAAAAATGTTTTCAGCCATATTTGAAACAACATGTCAGTCACTTGGAAAAATAAACTACTTTTCATTAATAATTACTCTACAGCCTTTGTCTGGTGAGTAATTATTAAATACACGATCAAGGAGTAAATATGTGTATGAGGAGGAGTAAAGTAAGTGATTAGCAAAGATAGGAAATGCTTACAGAGCACCATGCACATTTGTCCCAATGGGCTCCAGTAGGGCCTTTGGGAGACTTTGTTGCTATAGTTTGGACTCTCCTAATAAATCTGAGTGGAGACACTACTGTTCCTTGCGACAGCTTTTTTCATTTCTCAGTCATCACTATGTAAAAGTATTTGTCTAAAAACACAATTAGAACAGATTATATTATTAATAATCTTTATAAAAAATATAAAATAATACTGCAGCCAACTATTGCACATGAAGAAATGTCACTACATTGCTAAAAGCACTGTGTGTGCAGTTCTATGGAGTATCCAAGATGAAAGCCAGCAATGGCTGGTAACATCTCTGAAAGCACATACCCACAGTGTGGGTAATAATGCACCACTGGAGTAGCAGCCTGCAGACAGAAACCACAACAGGAGAAATAACCTATAAAATGTACAGCAAAGTCTGAAAAGAAAGGAAGCACAAGGTACTACTTTAACCCACGAGCAGAGACCAGAAAGTAGTGTAGTGTTGAACATAACCTGTATGGCTTTTCTTGATTTTGTGCATGGAACATAATACTAGCTGTCATCTTTGTGCAAAATAAAAAGCAGCAAAAAAGATTTTAATGATGAACATTAAAAATTATAACCAGCTTCAAATATGTACTGTTAACAATGGTCTTAACTAAATTCTTAGATTACAGTGCTTTTACCTGTGGTTTCTTCATGATCTGGATGAAATACATGTGGTTCTTCATTGGGTAGATAATAATCAGGACATCTCCAAAGTCAGTTGGGATGATGCCACGTCGGTAGTCTCTGGTGTGCTCTGACCACACTATGTGCACCTCGTCATTTCCCAGATGACGCAGCTGTCAAACAAACAAAATTACCCCAATCAAGTACCTGGCAAGTGCAGGTAATTTTTATGCCTGTGGTGATAATGACAGGAACACAAATTCACTGAGATTAGGGCTTGTCACTTGGTTTCATTGAGTTTGTGCCTTAGAATCCTATGGCCTCTAGCAGACTGAGGATTGAGACGAGGGAATAAATAATAATTAAGTATTATTTACCAATGGCAGGTCACTGTAAACTTTGCTTTATCACTGCATACAGCAACAAATTATTTAACATTATATTTCATTATAAGTACTGCCACACATTGTGTATGCTTAAGATAAAACTATAATGCAACAGGTGCAAGAGCAAGGTTAATGCTTACAGCTGAAGCCAAAAGTGTTTGAAAACAAACAGGGGTCTGGGCCCTGGTTTGGACTCTTTTTATAGATTTTTTTCATTACAAATTCATATTGCAAACGCAAAATGCACAAAATTGAGCATTTCAAAACCAAATAATTCAAATCCAATTAAGTTTCTACAGCGAAGAAAAAATTGCTTCCCGTCTCCACTCTATTCACCAACACAAATGAAACTGGGCAGAACAAGAAGATATACTTTAATGACAGGAAATTGACTGATGCTACTTTAAAATAGGTAAACAGCTTGCCTCTTTTCCAAAGTGGAATAAGGTGGATACAACTACATTATATTTTCTGGCAAGTGAGGATCACTTATTAGCTGGTAGTCCGGTGATGTCGAATTACCCCTTTTGTGGGGTATCATGAACAATGAAAAGTGGGTCTCTAGTCAGAAGAAAACATCTGCCAATGTACTGTGGGCCTAATGAGCTATTAAGAAACATGCCCTCGCCACCAAAAATGCAATTAGCACATTCTATTATAAGCCCTTAATTATGGTAATACGGTAATCTTAAACAAATCCACGGCATGCTGATTACTGAAGCTCGCCGGTTCAGTCTGTCTGTCCAAGGATCAGCAGGTACCAAACAGGTCAGTCACTGGGACAATTTCAGAGAAAATGTTGAATATGCATTTGCAGTAGACAATCAAGACGGGGATGTTAATTTGGGTTAATACATTAGCATTTGGATCAGCAAATCACAAGTTTAATGAGGATGCTTATGCTCTAGTCAATCATCTTCTACACCACTCTATTTGTTCCCTTGTTAATTACATCCAAATGTTTGAGACTTCTTTAATAAAATGTGATTCAAGTCAAAGGCTCTTGTCCAATTAGCCCTCTTTGACCTCCCACCCAGCCAATGGGCTTCACACGCGGAGACAGCAAGCCAGAGAACCCAGAACACAAGAGGCTCCTTATAAAAACAACCTGCAGCAGTCCTGTTAAACTGCAGTGCCTGGGGGTGACTGTGATAACTAACGCACACCCAACTATCCCACTCTCTTTCTCCCTCACATGTGCGCGCAGACAGACACACACACACACACACACACACACACACTCTCTACATGGCCTGACCCTAACCCCTGCAGGTCATCTCTATAACCATATTACTGAAGCCAGCTGCTACTGCTGCAGCAGGCACTGCCCGAAAACCCACAATTGGATTGAGGAATTCATGGTTTTGCCTCTTTTCTATTTGGTTTAGCAGTTTTTCTCCCCCCATCGTCTTCAAACAGGCAATCTGCCCAGTGAGAGCTCTCCCAGAGTATACCCCCAGGGTCAGAGGCAGTAAAGTGGGTGACTGTTGGACTAAAAGTGTTATTTTTAAATTGACAGTGAAACATCCTACTTGAACACAGACAAGGCCCGTTTTTCATTCCAATTCTTTATACCTCTTTTTCTTCTCTCTTCCCCCACCTGCCCCCCCCCATCTTTTTTTTGAAGCATCTGCGCATGCAGCCAGACTGCCAATTTCTGCAGGGCCTGTTGCTGGTGTGGAGATGTGTGCAAGGTGAGCATGAGCAATTACAGAAGTTCCTGAGTGAAATGAATGGCAGTGGAGTGGCAGCACACTCTGCTCCTGGCATGGCCACCCCACCAGCGCCTCACTCTGGCCAGCTAAAGTTAAAATCTTTACGCAGTGAAACTAAAATTTGCAGTAACAAAGCTTGGGTTCTGGATAACTTTGAAATGAGCAGGGGGTTATTTGTGAAAAGGGAAGGGGGCAGTCTGTGGAGTACTAGAGGGGGGTTGGATTTGAGGAGAGCCTGATGAATTTCCCTTCTCAGCAGGAGGCTGTATGAGAAGATTGGCAGCACGGGCAGGGGCACTGCGGCTCATTTCTTCGTGCTAACTCTTACTGGTGCACTACAGCTCAGAATCCAACTGCAGAACCCAATCGATCGCTCCTGTGGCGGCAGCAGGAATTGGATAAAAGGATCCTGCCGGCATCCGGCCGGCGCCTGCCCTTGCAGGGAGAGCTAATGGCTGAATCCAGGCCCTGGTCACAGCACACAGGGAGGGGGGCAGGGGCTAGCTGAATCACAGTCATTACCACAGCGGCACATGCCCTCTCTTCACTCATGCGCCTGTTACTCTCTACTCCTCAGGCCTGCCTGACCAGGGTCACTAATCAATGCCCGCACTCTGGAGTCACACCTCCTGATCACAGCTTAACACTGGACTGAGGGCTACAACAACATACTGCTATGGGCAGAAATTACTGTGTAGCCATTTTACTGCATAAAACGGACAAAGCAGTATTTTCTTATATTTTGCGACAAACTCTGGATTTGAGAAATATAATCTTACAATTCACAACACAGAGCAAAGAAAGGATGTTTTACCTTTTTTGTGAGGCTGTCATCAGAGTCAGATGGCATACGTGTGGAGACGTGGAAGATGGCTTCCACAGTGGAGGTAGCGTAGTAAGGAGCTGTTAGACCTGTGCTGCCATTCCTCTGGAGGCCACCCATAAAGCCACAGTGAGTCGCCAGGTCCACCTGGGGGATACATGTAGTTTCGTGTTCTGAGAGGCCATGTGTTATCAGGCATATCAGTTTGTGGCATATCAGTTTGTACGTATTAATGCTATGTCTGAGGATCTGGTGTGGTGACATGAACGTATGAACGTCTGTACCTCCCATCCCAGCCCAGATACAAAATCTTCATAGTCCTGGCTGCCTGCAATGTTAGACAAGATGGAGCACTTGTCTTCCTGTCCCTCTCCAATGTAGAAGACAGCAATCTTGTGCGTCTCTCGACTAAAGAGCAAAACATATAGTTTCCAACATTAAAAAAAAAAAAACACCTTGACAGCAAATGAACCTAAAAAGCTTCTGACTTCTCCAGCTACTTCTGGAAAAAAATGGTTAAAAACACAAATCCCATGACTCTTTGTTTATTAAAATACAGTTCATGTCTAATTTTAACTGATTGAACCAGAGTTAATTTCACCAGAGTAGAGAGGGAACTAAAATATAAACAACTTGTGTGTTCAGTGTAACAAATTTCAACAGGGAATATAAGTATAAAATTATAATTTTATGATTTCTTTAAAGAAGCATTACCACTGCCTGGAATCCAAGTTCTTCAGTTCTCTTAACAGCCTTGAATTTTTCTTCAGCAAGTGGAAACTTTTCCTGTTTGAGAGATAAAAAATGATCAATTAACTGTTATGTTTCTAATTTTAATTTTTTTTATCTTCTAGGAAACAAACTGTTTTCAAGTTAAACGTTATTTGCACTGAAGATAACCAAAAAGAAAAAAAGCACAGGTGCAAAAAGCAATCTCCTAAAAACTGTGTGCATGTTGCACCATCACCATTTCGAGGTGTAACCTTTTAATTTACAGGGAAGTACTGCCAAGATGTGCCTCTGTAAGGTGGACCTTAATGAAACAGCTGGACACTTTAAACCTGTGGAGAGGAGATTAAGACGCTGCGGAGTGCTTTTATCTCTGCTCTTTCTCTCTTTCAGTAACAAGCAAACAACTGTGTTGCTCTGACATAAGTAACTGGTATAAAAATAATACTGACTAGCGGTTACTATTTATTTTATTAATTTTCTTTCCATTTACCTGCATTTTAAATGCATGATGATGAAAAAAAACAACAACACTGTCCCAATACCACTTTCCTCAATCATGGATATAAGACACCAATGTCAGCTGGCAGTTTACCTGCGGTCCCAAGAGTTCATGCCAAGGTCATTGAGAAGCAGTCGGCAGAAATAGAACGGAGCTTTTGGTTCCTGGTGGGAGGGCTGCCTTTGGCAAGCGGCCCGAAAGCTTACGTCAGCATCCCACCTCCTCACTTGCTCCTCCTCATGCTGAGTCTGACGGAGGATGGCCTCCAGGATGGCATTCTCTTGCTCTATGTTCATGCCATGGGGCGCAGTGGCTGGCTGGTTGAGTTTGAGTTGTGGCTGGGGCAAGCATTCTGGGCTGCTGTGGCCAAGGTCCTCCAATAGCTTATCTAGGAGATCTACATCTTCCTCCTCAGCCAGGGAGTCAGAGAATGAACAATAACTTTTGCGTGGTGACTTAGTTGGAGAGTAATGTTGGTTTCTGCTGTGAGTGACAGTGGTGGTAGAAAGAGGGTGGTCAACTGCATCGAAAACTCCCACATCGACATAGTCCTCTTGGGTGGTGCAGTAGAGGATTGTGCCATCCCATGAGTACTTGCCAGAGATGTCCCGCACAATGATTCGCACTTGGGAAGAGGGGTGGGGGGGCTGGCCAACGATGGGTGTCTCAGCAGGAATCTGCAGGTATGACACCAGCGTGCTGTCATTGAAAACAAACAGCTGCAGGTTTGGGCTTTTGAAGACCTCAGAGGAAAGCTCAGATGACTCTACATAAGGGTTGTCATGATTTTCGCTGACAAGGCTGTGGAGAAGGGCAGGGCCACCGCTCAGTGGATGATGACCCAGATGGTTCACTAGGTGCGTCATGACCATGCGTGCTGTAAGAGGTATCAACTCCAAGTTCCTCCGCCGTTTTTCTGGAGGAAGAATGAGGGCAGAAAGATTTTTAAAAAAGAGCGAGACTATAATAAAAAATACACGTGAGAAATGTGACGCATGGTAGATGTTACTGATGTGTGCAGAGTAGAGGTGCACATGGCAACTTTTTGTCTAATGCAGATTTTATCAACCGTATTTCAAAAGCCCTGTATTTGTGTACAGACATGCTGTCATCTCTGTTCAGCTCTCTTTACACAAAGCCAAATCTCATTAATGATTACTAACAGGGGTATGTTATTCATTTTTCACAATAGCCTAGCCAGCACACCTCTAAGTAGGTAGCATCTCATCATGAGAGACAACTCTGAAAAGCCCATTGAGTCATCTTACAATGGACATGTGTTGCGACTACCCGAGCGCTAATGAGAACCACCTTCTTTAGTGGCTGCTGAATAGAAATCTACTTAGTGAATTGCATTTATGTAAATGCACAGGTTTTTACTCCTAAGAGAAAGGCATGCCATGCTTTATTCTGTGGTGATGTGGGGAAAAAACAAGAAGATGCACTCTTGCATTGTGACAATGCTATCAATACCATCATCCCCCATCAAAGTGAAGAAAGCTCTTTAGACAGCAGGCCAAGCTGCATTAGAGATGTGCGGGCCCTTTGATGTGACTTGATCAATATGAGATGCGGGCATGAATATAACTAGGCTCACACTCTTTGGTTTGCCCTCTTAACAGTGTTATTTCCTCTAAGACTGGGTGCAGCTGTGCATCACAGAGCAACAGTGTGGTGAAATGTTTCATGCCAAAGCTACCGTTCAACACTGTTTTACATTGTTTCGGTAGACATGTGCACTGTGTATTTGGGCTCTGAACGAATTACATAAGTTGAGGAAGAAAGAGGGAATGAGAGTAAGTGAAAGAGCGCGAGAGAGAGAGATACAGAGAGAGAGGGAATACATTGCCTAATGGAATCACAAGGTCACAAAAAAGAAGGGGAAAAAAAAATCACATTTTATCAAAACCCCATAATGGGTCTTCTCTCTAGGGCTGAGCACTAATGTGAACATTCCATTCCCTGTGATGGTTGATTTCCTTTTCATACTTTTAATAAGATATAGACATTTAATGGACAGGCTCCAAATGGATGGACTACTTAGAGTCTGCTTTTCCCTTTAATCTTTTTGGATTCTTTAAGGGGAGAATATATGCCTCTGTGGCCTGTGAAAAGTACAGTGTGCAGTGGTACTGGTAGTTGATATAGTCATCAGGGCAAGCTGTGATGGCAACAAGTGCCTGTTTTTACTGTCATATATATTTGTACATTCAGGCACATGCAAACCATTTACACACCACAAGTCCTGCATGATTGTTTCATTCCCTACTCACGTGCAATCTTACACCCAGCAGGTACTAACGAGGGGCATCAGCATGACTCTCGTCCTTCTGTACGGATACATTGGCTGCAGCTATATTGTGCCCTTACCTTCAGCTACTGTGAGTAGGTTGCCAAAGTCAGTAGTGGTTGACTGGGAGGGTGGTGGCTCAAAGCTCTTCACTTGACCCAACATGAGGTCATAGTCAGTGGACAGGTCCGACAGGCTGAGGAGGTAGTGGCTCTGTTGGGTGTGTAAATTGGAGCCGGATACACAGCAATGCAGCACCTAGGGAAAGGAGGGAAATGGGAAGAGTTACAGATTATGTGCAGATTAAGTGATTCAACAGTATAACAGTGAGACTAAACTCTACTGTGTAACAACACCACGTCTTTAGATAAGGTGTTGTCTGGCAAGAGGATGCGCAGTTCCCCTCCTGCAGGCCTATTCCACACTGACATGTTCCAGGAGCATAAGAAAGGGGTATGTATGGTCCCTTTATATCATACAACAAGAGGAGAAGGAGAGAAAAGAGGGTCTTCATTGCCACTAATCCATTTCTCCTTTGATGTGTGAACGTATTGATCTACATAACAGATGGCAGAGCATCCGTTGGCAGAGCTAGATAAGGCGCAAAGGCAGTTGATTACAGCCATTGGACAGGTTTACACTGTTTGATTTAATTAAGACTTTATCCTTGCGTTCAGCTCCCACCATAGACGCGCACACTCAACCACACACACACATGTGGACAAATCCAAACACACCTGTATACTGTATAATCTGAGAGGAGGTAGGGTGCTACACATGGGGGGAGGTGGGGGGGGGGGGGGAAAACATATGCCTAATGGATGTAAATGAGGGGGCCTCTCATTCAGACTTGAACAACTTGGGTAGAGCCATGCAAAGACTAATCCCATTCAGTACACACATACGCTCACACTTGGCTGAGAGAACGCTCAGAGCAGCAGGCTGGGCCCTGCCATCTGAAACAGTATGTGTATGATTCTACCGAGCAGACCTCTGGCTGCATGGGGGAGGGATTTAAGGCTTGTTGCTGAAAAGACCTGCACCAAACAGCTGCTACACCAAAGCCCCAAAGAGCTTCCTCTGTGGAGAGATGGAGAGACAAAAAAGGGAGGGGAAAAAACCCACGGCTGTGCTTGAAAACTAAGTGACTGCACTTTGCATAGCAACAGTTCCTTGAAGGAAGACAGTGGAACTACTCCATACTGTAGTCAGAAGGGTGCATATTGCATGTGTGAGTCAGTTAAAAATAAAAATGCATTTAGATGCATTAATGCACATGCATTAAAAACAAACATACACACGCCCTTGCAGATGCATGGGCTTCTCAGTTTTCTGTTATCTTTGGATGTGGAAACCGTCTCATTGGATGGTTATGTATATTGTGCTTGTGTTCTTGGCTGAGGAGGGGACAGTTTTTAAGTTTATTAAAAAAGAAAGAAATAGAAGGGAAAGCATAGAAAAAAGTGTTCAGACATAAAAGAGAAGGGACAGGGAGGTGTTTTCAAATGGGTGAGCTAGTCTTTGTTTGGTATCGAGACTAATTAAATTTTGGTTATGATACAGCATTAATATTGCCACACCTTGCGATGTCTTGCTTAATGTATTATTTCAAATGAAACCCAGAGGGCTTTTGTGTGCTGATAGACAACCAATCACGCCTAATTGTCTTTGCTTTCATGGCAGCTGCAGTTGCTCTCATATTAAGACATATTCCATTCAAATCTCCAGGACAAGCGTTTATAGCCTGAGCTTATCAAGTGGACAAAAGGTCCTGTTTGAATAATTGGACCATTTCTTATCAGGGGTGACATCCTTACAAAGATCTGCCGTTGACCGCATCTGCCCAGACAGGAGGGAATGAATAATACCTCATTCATTTGTGCCTTAAGCTTGGCCCTCATCCTCAGGGTCAGACTTGACCATAAAATAAAGGGTTAGAGGGACAAATAGAGTGAATTAGACTGAACTGTGAATATTTTTCTTGTTTTAAACAAATCGAGTAACGAAGCAAACAGTAAGAATTTCCTGCATGTGATAAATACTAACTGCACGCATCAGCTATGCTGGGGTCTTATGTGCTGTTGTGTCACTATAAAGTTAAATGAGGCATAGTCAAGAGGTCACAGTGGAGGTGAGTCTAATTAAAGTGGCAAGCCCATGTGGTGCAGTGGGGGGGTGGAGATGTCAAAGCTAAATTTGTTGTGTCTGTGGGTGAAAGCCTATGTATATTTCAAAGGATGTTGGAAAACACTGGGTGGTACAGAGTGGGCTTTCTTAGGACTAGTTAGTTTGTTGAAACTCTCAGCTGCCAGTCAGGCTTCCTACCCTGTAGATGTAGTCCAGCAGCGGGGCATTGTGGGACGCCTGCTCCTCCATAGTGATGGGTTCCAACAGAAGACTCAAGGGAACAGCCATGCACCAATCCAACAGGCAAAGCAGCAGTGACACCAACAACTGAGGATGTAATGAAGTAGAGGTCCCCATTTCAGTTTGGTTCATCAACATCAAAAGAAAAAAAAATTAATATGTATATGGCAAAAAGGGAGAGGGACTGTTTCAGAGAAACAACAGATAAGAGGCGCAGCGATAGAGAGGTAAAGAGGAAAAAAGGAGAGAACAAAGCACTTCAGTTGATACATTCCTCTGCAAATGCACCATTCCAACATGATAGATCAAGGGCCTTTAGATCTCAGCCATTTCATGTCCCCTCCTTTCCAACATGTACCTTTTTGTCTGCTTCCACTGTTGAGTGCTCTGCGCTTGGCAACAAAAAGGCTATTGTGGCCACAAAGATCTGTGTTGGGAGAAAACAAGGAGAAAGATAATTGGATGACACACTCCTATTCATCAGCTGAGTCAGGGCTGCGTGCTAAAATGGATGTGATGCCACAGGATGAAGATGTTCTTATCCATGAACAGTACTAAGACTTGCATTTATACGTTAAAGTGACTTGACGGAAATCTGTCATCTGATTTACGATGTGTTCTCAAAGGCCACTAATGGGTACTGGAAATGGACCTTTGTGTGCAGGTTAGTGAGTGAATGTTACCTCTATGATTTTCTTGGGCAAATTGGTCTCCAACCTCTTGAGATGTTCCCAGTGAGAAATTAGCAGCTGAAACGCATCACAGGCTACCTGAGCCACTGCTTTGTTCCCAAACTGGAACAAACAAGAGGAAAAAGGCATGAGCTCGTTGATACAGAGAACCTGGCCTCTGTATGCTAAGCAGAAATAAGGGAGAAAAAATGCAGACATTAACCTGAAATGTTTTTATTAGGCAAGTACATGTCTAAGGCACAGCACTTTGGAGGTGTTTAACAGTCATAATTCAGAGGGATCATTTAGTTGACACTTTAACATGTTGGACTGAGCCACCTAATACATAAATCCTACAAGGAGACAGACATCAGTGGTTGAAGACTGGGACAAAAAGTTTCGGCGCAGACTATCTGTGATAGAATTCTGGGTAATTTGCCTTAAATGTGGCTTTTCACTTACAGTGCAGATAATCAGCATAATTTCATTTCCACTTCGGACCATGGCTCATTTCCCCCAGACTCATTGGAGTAAAGAATTGAGGTGGTGACAATTTTCTTTCAAATGTTGATTTCTTCCGTGATTTGAAATTCTTTGTGGGGAAATAGAATTTCCCATTTCTTCCAGCTGAATGCCTCTCAACATGTAACAAGGGCAGACAATGTAGGGAGTGCAGAAATGGCCAAACACAAAAAGGGGCCCTGAGAGTTCAGCACCTGCTTTTAGAAAAGAGACTCTCAGTGCCACTCTTCCCCCTAGATCCCCCACCCAGCCTATACCCTCTATTTTGGAGCTGGCTGAGTCTGTGTGTCAAGTTGTACAGGGGAGTGATTACTGCTCCATTAGAGAAAGGGGGGTGGTGTGTGTGTGTGACTGTGTGTATGTGGTGCTCAAGCAGGAAGCTGGGAGATGTAGCTGCTTAAATTGGCCCACATCTACTGAGAGCGAGCCGCCTGGAAATTATGCCACTGCCCCAAAACCCTTTTCCATGAAAAAAAACCAAAAAAACAAAAAACAAAACAGTCTCCTCTGCATCTCTTCACTCTGGGAGAAAATGGGGCTCTACCTAAACATACCAATGAGTCGCATCATTGTTTTATTATGTTTGAATCTTATACTTTTCCTCTTCTTTTATGTAATCAACCATCATTTTCCTTAGAGCTAAACACTAAAGAAAAACAACAAGACTGATGAAATTGAGTCTTCCTGTCTCTATCATTAAACAATGGTCAACAAATCCCATGATTCAAGCATAGATGCTTTATGTAAATCATATTGTAAACATTGTAAGATATTAGGTTTCAGAACTGTAAATACACATATGATGTGATGAGGCTTCCTTGCCTCAGGTGGTCACTGACCTTTAGTGTTACTCCTAAGACATTGATGGCATCTTTAACTTGGTAGTGGATGTTGTTTTGCATTAGCTCCTCACACACCCACAGGCCAAGGCTGCACACAGCAATGCACCTGACAGACAGATGCAAAAGTTTTGCAAACGTAATAGTTCAAATAGTGCAAAAGTAATAATTGCTAATATTAATAACCATACCTGGCCCCTTCACAGTGTTCCTTTGTTGCTGTTTCAAGCAGGATGTTTATCAGATAATCCTAAATGACAAAGACAACACAATCCATTCTCCTAACTTAATGTTCAGTGTAATACAATACAGCTTATAAATTTATTTCCAGAGTTAATGTTGACTGTTTACCTTTATATCCTCTTTGCCTACAAGAATTTCCTCCGAGTCAGGCACATGTTGCAGTACAGGAATCTGGAGGTAAAGGTTGGGGAAACACACCAGAGAGCCCAGGATTGTTTGAGCCTCCATCCTCGGAGCCTGGTAGAGATAAGAGGGAAATTCAACATGCTTTCATTATTTCACTACAGCTACATGAAAAAAACAATTCCAGGAAATGGGAAGCATGCTCTCCAGGTGAAAATAATAGGAGAATATATTTTGTCTTTACTAATGCTTCTGCTGATGCACAGCAGAATATCTTGACATGTGGTAGGTGCTGGACAACAATATAATTAAATGTGTGATGGATGCAGGTCTAAAGCCGAATCTACATGTTGATCCAACTGATGACTTGCTGTACTGATAATTATTCTATGCAGGGAGATATGAAATCTGATAACCAAAACAATAAGGAGCATTCATCTGTCTACATTTTTAAAAGCTTTTCCCATTGTACTCGTTAAAGATGCTTTTAGACATTCAGAAATGAAAATTCCCAAAAAATATGACAATGTATTTAACAATATATATTTCATTCAATCTGCCTAAAAAATCACAACCAATTGTTTCATCTGGTACATAAGAGTTGTTTGTACCTCTGGGGAAACTGAGCTGAGGACGCAGGCAGCGGCAGTGATGAAATTTCCAATTAGCATGGTGAAGCCCGGCAGGCCGAGGAAAAAGAATCGGGGGGAGCAGTAGCGGATGACAGTGTTCAAAACATCCTGATGACAAGAGTGAACATAGATACACATGAATAAAGTACATTTTAATAGGAAAATAGAAAAATGTTCATCTAACAGGTGAGCTCTCTATGGACAGTGTTGAGAAGAGGACAAAAAAACAGCGGGAGAAGAATGACGGAGGAGAAAAGCAGTGTGTGAGAGAGAAACAGCAGATGGAAGAGCGGGAACAAAAGACCTCAACTTTCATGAGTCACATGTAAATACACACACACACAGAGGCAAACCTGTAATTAAAACCAGAGACAAGGTATTGTTTCTCTGAGGTGCAGGCGGCTCAGTGGCAGATGGGTGCTCTTTCAACATTGACATATGCTGTACTGCAGAGGGCTCTGCACAAACTGCTCGAGTATGTACACTCTAATACCACGATAGACAAGTGCATGAGAGGCTTATAAGAGGTTTTCTATTCGATTGTATATGTAGATAACAATGCAGCAGCAAAGAGGTTGATTTACAAAAAAAAAATGCACACACATACACACACAAATATACTGGTATGAGAATGATCGTTCAGTAGGGCAGAAACATTGTTCTCTCTCTTATCTGAGATGTGTGTGTGCATATTTGTGTACAAAGGCAAGGTCCAGGCTTGAAACACCTGCCGTCTTGGCCATAAACTTGTGCAAATCAGACAGTTCAAATATCAGCCTGTATCCAGCTGAACTGAAGGACACTTCAGCAAACATGCAAACACACAAAACATTACACACATGGGCACATGTTTGTGTAGCTTGTGTATTGTTAGGACCTTATCCCAAGCCTTAACCATAACCAGTTCATGCCTAACCCTAATCTTAACCAAAATACAATTAACACCTTAACCTGAACCTTAACCAGTGCCGGAGAAATTACGTTTCACACACACACACACACACACACGCCAACCTATCTCTCTGTGACATTAACTGAGACATTAATCACCTCAGGCTTTGGTAAATAGGGAATGCAGGTGAACAAAGGAGAAACAAAATAAAGAAGCAGAGGCAATAAACATGAAGTCAAACCAACAAGATGGGCTGCATGTGGAAAATTGGTGAGAAGAGCTTTAGGATTGAGGGACCATTTTACCCTCATTTTGTTGGTAATTGACCTGTGAAGCATAATGTGTAGTGCAGTCAGAGGTTAACCTGAACCTTAACCAGTGCCGGAGAAATTACGTTTCACACACACACACACACGCACACACACACACACACACACACACACACACACACACACACACACACACACACACACACACACACACACACACACACACACACACACACACACACACACACACGCCAACCTATCTCTCTGTGACATTAACTGAGACATTAATCACCTCAGGCTTTGGTAAATAGGGAATGCAGGTGAACAAAGGAGAAACAAAATAAAGAAGCAGAGGCAATAAACATGAAGTCAAACCAACAAGATGGGCTGCATGTGGAAAATTGGTGAGAAGAGCTTTAGGATTGAGGGACCATTTTACCCTCATTTTGTTGGTAATTGACCTGTGAAGCATAATGTGTAGTGCAGTCAGAGGTAATTAGCATGTGACAAACTGTTGCTTGATTGCATGAAAAGAGCATTTTAGAGGAAGCCACAAATGTAGAATGCAAAGTGTTTTCTATTGTATGTGTAAGTAGAAGGAACCCTGATTTGAGGTGTGTGCATAGAAATGGCAATTCAGCTCTGCATGTGGCTCTGGGCTGCCAGTAGGAATGGCCCCCAAACCAACAAAAGGTGCATTAACGTAACTCTGAACAGAGCTACCTCAGGTCTTTTCATTTGGCCTCGCAAGCATGCACTGTCCACCTGGTGGGGTGACAGGGTTCACTATAGCATTACATCACTCCCCACAACGTGTCTAATAAACTTAACACGGACATCACCATGAAAAAGCAGGGGTTTTCCTTCACAAGCTACTAGGAAGTGATATTATCCACCTGCGACTACAAAGGTGAGAGGTTTAATCAGCAGCCAGGTTTGAGGCTCTGGGGTCAGAGCAGGTAGTTCTCCTTTAGAAGCACAGATGAGTTAACTGTTCATTAGTCCTTTGAAATATTTACTTCAAATTAAACAAAGCTATATCTTTTAATACAAAATAGTCAGGACAGTGAGTCTGACTATTAGATATATTACTGCTACTATATTAAGTCCATGCCTTTATGAGTGCCATGACCTGGGAATGATAAACAAGACAATTGCCCTGACCTTGGTCATTTGGAAGAGAATCCCTCCAAGGGCACTGTCGTTTTCACTTTGAATGGTGAGGATTATGACTGGGATTCCCCAGTTTTGAAGGTTCACATTATCTATGTGACTGTTAAAAACGAAAAGCTAACCGATAAGCTATTAATTTACACTAAATACTATACTCTAACAAAAGCCAACATACATTTACATATTCTCTGACTGTTAAACACAAAATATCAAAAAGCAAAAATCTACTTCCTGAATAATCATCAAAAAAGTCCAAAATTAATACAGAGAGATGGACACACACACCTGCATCATATGATGGGGGGAAGTATATGAAAACAGAGACTTTAATATATATTCATGATGAATTTTAAAAAAGTATATCCTATTTCCTATTTTGACTGAGGTGGGGGCTGTGGGCAAAGACAGAGAGGAAGGAGGAGGTGTATAGTAAGAGCCACTTTCTTATGTTAAGCAGGCGTGCGGCTGTCCTCTATTGTGTGGCGTGAGGACTCTTTTCTCCGGCCAATTTAAGCATGCTTCAGTGGCCAGCCTGGCTCTGGCCCCCTGACGCATTATACAGAGCCACAACAAAAGCCGGAGAATGTTGCCTCGTCCCTCAATGTGCCCCCCTCATTGCTCTACTCTACGCTGTGTTCCCCAGGCTCCACTCCCGCTCCTTCACACACACTCGCATACACACAGGCAGGCAGGCCAGCCTACTCTGGGCCCCTGGCCAACATGTCAGTCTAACGGAGCGCGACAGACGTCAATCCTTAATTAATCACGTATACGCGGCAGGGGCTCAAAACATTATTTAACGACATGGAAAACATTCTAACAAGCTTGTCGCACTGCCAAAGTGCAATAGAAACCAAACCAGAAGGGCACTGATGCATGCACACACAAGCATCCTACACATCCCCCGAAAACACACACGTTCATCCCTATCTTTTGTTTTGGGGAACTCCATTCATCTCCTCTCAGCTTCGTTGGGACGGAATAGTACAAGGCCGGATCTAAATATGAGTGGAGGTGTGATTGAAAGACGAAGAGGATGCCAAAACACAGAAGCATTCTTGTGTTTGAGCGGATTTTTTTTTCACAGCTTAAACAAAAATAAACTGCACTGCAGTGACGTGCTCCTGAGTTGGTCCCAACATTACTGTTGCTTAGACCTAATACCAAATCAGAACAAATATAAGTCAACGATCTGCCTGAATCACAATAAAAATTTACAGGGAAACAGAGTCACAGAGTCAAAACAAAACTCATATATCACATAAGAGAAAAGAGGAAAAGAGCGACTACTGTTCTCTGGTTTTGAATAAGGGCCCATGCGCAGGTGTTGCATGAGTTTGACTGGTGCCCCATCTAGTGCTAAGTAGAAGACCTACAATCTATTCTGCTCAGATGCCATCTGCTGGCTGTACCTGGTCATCGCTAGAGAAGCCCTTATGTAAGATGTAGTAAAGATGAACCAAGAAATCACTGCTGGGGAGCACATCCTGATGCCTGGTCATCATTTCACAAATAAGCTTGTAAGCCTGCAGCTTGCCAGCCTTGTATTCTGCTGGCAACATGGTGGCCTGTGGAGGAGACAATAAGATTAGGTTTATCGATGCGTTTGGTATTTCAGCAATTAGCAACTTTAAATGTAATCCTGTTTATTATTTGTTGATACCCTGAAAAGCCAAGATGCCAGCATTCGGAGAGGGGGGATGAAGGCAGGTTGGGGTGGAGAAGACTGGTTGTCCACACTGATCCCAAGGTTGTCACGGATCTGCGAGCACACATGTAACTTCAGTCAGTGTACACATGTTGTAAGCATTACCTTTGGTATCTATGTCTATGTTTTAATTGAGGTGTGCTGTCATGGAAACAACCTCTATGTAAGAGGGAGTGTGTATTTTAATTTCATTAGAAAATAAATGTTTAAGAAGTAGGTCTCCACCTTACCTTGGCCAGCTTGTGCCAGAGCTGATAAAGATAGGAGAAAACCTTGGCGTGGATTTTTGGGCAGCGGATGTTGTTGACATCTCCCAGGATACCCAATATCCTCCTCCAAAGGACAAAGGCTGAATCAGCATGCCAACCAGTCAGGGTCCCCCCAGCAATGATGCTGACATCGTCTGCCAAAAACTCACTGCTGTCTGCATGGTCAGAGAGAGTTTGAAAGTGATTCGAGTTACAGAATTTGTCACCCCATTAGTAGCTGCCAGTACCTAATGCAAAATGAAATAATTAAATTTAATTAAGGATATGAGATTTAGTCAACAAATACTATTCACCGTTTCCAACATCATCATAAATTTTGAGAGACTTAATAATATTAACAAACCATCAAAATCACCCTGTCACTGTTGACCAAATCCCTGATCACTTTGTATTTTCTCAAAGGCATTCAAGTACAAAGATCTTTGTCTACTGAATGTGATCAGAGCACTGAAACACCTTTGGGAAACAGGCAAAAGTAATGGACCAGCAGAGCAAACTCAGATTGAATTGTGGTAGGACAGTGCCACCTAGCAGGCGGCAGAAGAAATACGGGTGGATACAGGGAGTAAAGGCCTGGAAAAGACGCAATAATGGAATGTGTAGGTAGCGCGCGCACACACACACACACACACACACACACACACACACATACACAGACATATACACACACACTTTTATCCCCTCTAGTAGAATGTTTAAACTGGGCTTTAATTATTAATTCCAAAGAAAACTAAAAGATAACTTAATACAGCTACTTAGGAAAATGGTTGAATGATAAAAGAAAGATGAGGCTGAATAGTTAAACGAAGCACTATAGAACATGGAGCGTTGATGGTAAATGAAGACTCTATGGTCTATAGGATGAGTAGCAGCTAGGGAGCAGTACCCAGGTGGTGTGGCATGTGTAAGACAGACTGATGCATGGTGTCATCCAGGGGGCAGTCCCGCGGGCACTCTGTGTGCACCATCAGGGCTGGTGAGGCGGGGGGGTTCTGGGGGTAGTGGTAGTGGTAGTGGTAGGACGGAGGAGCAGAGTGGGGAGGGAGGGCACACTCAGGACCTAAAAAACAACAAGGGAGAATGGATAAAGTTGGATTTGAGGAAGGGAGCACAGGGACAAAGGAAGAGTGACAACTTACAGATGTTCACAATGTGGGACAACAAAACAAAATGTTACCGATAGGGTGGGAAGGGCAGCGGGCCAAAAACAGAGAGAGGGGGGATAACTTTTCCACAACAGAATATAAATTAACACAACTGATAATAACCAGAGCTTTGCATTGTATTTTTATTTCATAGGCTATCAACAGCTTCAGCAGGTAATGTTTTTTTTAGATGATCAGGGGAAATCAGTTCAGCTCTGATACCTGCTAGAGCCTCATTGTGGCTGAGCAGCAGACTCCCCGGGTTCTGGGGGTCAGTTGTCACATCCATGTGGGCGGACTGTGTGGACTGAGTGTCAGCCTCCTCGTCAAAGGCCTGCCAGGTAACCTCAGCTTCATTAAGGTAGCCATTGGATGTCTCACTGCTTATACTCTCACCTGGGTAGGGTGGGTGACGGACAATAGGATAGAAAATATAAAAAAATATAAGGGTGTTAGTACAGAATAACATAAGATAGAGGATACTGGTTCTGTTAAGTTTAATTTAATTAATTCATACAGCAGTGAGCTTTATATGATATCCTAATACCTGATTTAGTGGATGCATTCTAAATTACTAATACACACACACGCACGCACGCACGCACGCACGCAGAACATAACATTGTTGAGATTCACATTGAATCTCTTAATTTTTTTAAATTATTGATGTAATCTCTGACTTTTCTCTCTCAGCTTGGGCCTTGTGTAGTTTATATGTCCCTCTGCGATGCACTCTGTCTCAGCCGCACTGCTGCTCCTCCGGATGAGGATCTATAAACAGAAAAATATTCAAGAGGATATACTTTTAGTGGTAAAACGTATTTCATTTATTATACCTAATACTATTGAACAAGACCATTCACAATTCTTCTCACCACTGGTGGCTCATTGCTTTCTCTCCTGCCCTCAGATGTCCTGCTATCAGAGCCACAGGAAGTAGGGGAGTACTCGCTCTTCTGGGCTGAATTAAATACAGAGGAATAAAAAAAGGTAATTTGTCATGGTAGTCATGATACTTTTAGTTTCACTCATGCCATTCACCAGTCAGAGTGACATATTCCAATGCTTTGCAGAGGAAAATGTTGTTCAGATTCTAGACCCCAGTGTAATACTATTCACCACACATGTAATACTATTTCACTGGAGGTCAGACAAATGACAAATGTGAGGGGTTACCTGGTACAGTCTCAGACAGTTGTTGGGTGATGTCGGAGGTGCTGCTGCTACGTGGCAGGGGGCTTTCTCCGCCTGCTAGCTCCTCCTCTCCCCCACATTCTGACAGCTGACATTCCTCCACATCTGACAGGATGATAAATGGGAAATAGTTAAGCCAGTGCCACAAGACTACTATATGAATGGCAGAAATGTTTTTGTCATTTTAAAGCAATTTGCATGCATAATATAGGTAATCTGACACATTCATGAGAACATCAGGGGGGACCTGGGGCATGCATACATGGAGTGATGATGCAGACATATTCCTAGTATAATCTGTTCACCACACTGGCTGCATGTGCAGCACGTGTCTCCTGCCTGTTGTTCATATTGGGAGTGTTTTTGCTGCGTGTGTACTGCAGAGCTTCACCTGCCATCTTCATCAGCTGGCCTTTGAAATTTTGAATTTTTAATGTCATATCTTCTCTGTTATATCTTCTTCTAACAGCTGCTGTTAGAAAAAATGAAGCTTTGCATCTTTCAGGCAAATATTAAAAATAAAGCACTGTAAAAAAAATCTAATTAATTCACAGAAACTGGTACAGAAAATATGTGTTTCGGCATATTAATAAACAGAGACCGACATTGAAACTGGTGTAAGATCATTTCCACTGCCAATTGATGCCGTAAACCACATGCGGAGAAATGCTGCTCATGCCAACAGTGTGGCTGCTCTAAAACTGAAAACGTGGGCACTGAAAATAAAAGCATGATGTTTTGAGACACATAAATGCCGCTCATGCACCCGGTGTGGCCCAGGTCCTGGACCATCTTGAGTTCCATTGAAAACATTATCCTCTGGTTCAAATACTGTCACCACAGACACAAAGAGGCAGATTGTGAAAGGCAGTCACAGGTGAATGGAAAGGTAGGGTGGCGGTCACAAACACACATGTGGCTCTCAGAAGACACTTTACCTGAGAGTCGGTGAGAGCAAGCAGAATTACCAGAAGAGATACCAGGCAAGAAAGAGCTCACAGTGTGGAGCAGCATAGGAACACTTTTAGTAGCGGGCAAAGCCTCGTACAGATGAACACAGTTGCTGATGGACTGGCTTCGCTTAGCTTCCATCAGGGCAAGAAATGGAAGAAGTAGAGAAAAAGACAGTGGAAAAAAGAGAAAGGCAAAGGAAAGAAGACAGTATTCAGTGGCAGCAGAGTACAGAACATTACATGGGTGTTTTCACTGATAAATACAATTATGAGCAGGAAAGCAGAGTAAATAAAACACTCAGGTAACAGACATCGACCTGAAAGTGGTTTGCTTACATCTTTGCTAGTATCTGAGTACAAAAGAAGTTTTTAAAGAGAAGTGAAAGAACAATCCCTAAAAAAGATCTATATGGTGAAAATGCATTAAATACAGTATCCAATGATATTATAAATGTGTATAATATGCTAATATATACACAAACTATTACAGTCTAGAAATAAATTTGTAAAGATGAATCCAAAAACCATTGCTTTAATAGCATAGTGGGTTTTACTGGATCTCTGTGGTTGTGAAAGCTTAATTAGTACCATTCAGGCTTTCTTCTACATTATCAATACAAGAACAATATTATTTTGTATTTGCATACACAAGTAGAGCCAAGTTTTCACAGTTGTCAGCGCTGGGCCATTGTTATTGTGTCTGGACAGCCCTTCAGGGTTAATCTCAAAGGCCAATGAAAGAGGACAGTTCTATTCTCTGCTTTTAGCACACTTTAATTATGCCTCTTAATGAGAGAGATACTTCGTCTCGGCTACAGCCCCATTTATGCATATTAATAAGCATTAATTACACTCTTAATGAAACTATCAAAAACTGCCATGCATTTGATGTGTGGGTCTTCTCTTGAGGAGGAGGATGGAGGAGTGTTGGGCCTTTGAAGAGCAATGTGGGAGAAATCCAATTAGGCCACAGAAAGGGAAGCAAATTTAAAGCCGCTGTTTAATGTCTGTCTTTGCTCACATGTGGAGATATATATATATATATATATGTAAACAGAAAAGGTACATAAACATAGCCAAGACGCATAATAGGTATGTACGTGTGCACGTGTGCACAAGACACACTCCCTCATCCTTCAGGCATAAATATATCTCAGAAGTCTTTTTTTTCAGAGCGCTGGTGGTAATTGGAGAGGTAAGAGACAACGAATTAGTGATCGCCTCTGTCTTTTTTATCTCCCATATTAAGTTTCTGTCTAGACAAAATTAAAACGACCCAGCCAGGCACTGCAGCTGGTAACTACACTATTGCTTTCCAGCTCAACTTATAATCAGCCTGCCACATTCCCATCAGATAAGGGCCGTCTGCAGTGTCTACATTGAGCTAATGACAATAAGTGTCCAGCGTGGACCTGTGACATGCTGTCGAGGGAATGTGCCATAAGACTACTATCGAGCTGACATGCAAACATGTTGACATTGGCCAGTGACATATGAAGGAAACAATGGGAGCCATCTGCTGGTCCCTTTGTCTTTGGTGCTGGGCTTTCAGCGCGCCTGGCCTTCTGCACACATGGACATGTCTGAAGGCGTTCACATGCAGTAAATACACCTGATAACCCATATGGTCTGATGTCTCACACAACAAGGTTATCAGTGCTGTGTTGCTGGCCCACGCAAAGCCAGAGGATTAATACAGCATGGACACAGAATTGCATATGCATCTTCAGGGTTATGTTAAAGCCACATCTATATTTTTGCATGCTCAGACAGATAAGTAATATAAAATAAAATATATAATTAATATCATTGTCACTAGTATTATAAGAACTGACCAGAGGCTTTCTGCCGCACGTTGTTTCGGGCCTTTTCCACACCAGGAGCTCCCGATGTAGTGGCAGAGCGAATCCTCATTGGCTCTTGAACACCTGGCCCTCCCTGCTCCCCCTGGTTCCTCCAGCTCAGTGAGAAAGAGCGTGCCACCGATGCTGCTGTCTTCTGGGAGTCGTGAATCACTCCTGCTATGCAAAAAGCAACATCTCAGTGTCAGTGTACATCTACCTACATTTTTCAGATTTAATTTAGAATAAGCCGCATCAAAGTCAACTGAAAAGCAAGGTAGTTTACGGTGATGGGTTCATCTACATAGTATTTTAGTATTAAACCATGTATGTTAAATCTAATGCTGCTTAGATGGTCGTGAACATCAACAAGCATGTAGCTAGTTAGAACTCAGTGTCAAGTACACACAGAGCACTGATGGTGACCACCAGTGGGAGTATACAAAAATAAGGTCAACAAGTATAGATGTGAAATCAACAACATGCACCAGAAATAAGTCATAGTTGTATCATGATGTCAAATGTAGAGAAGTTCAACTTGTAAAGTAATTAGAATAAACTTTTCAAAAATCAATTTTAAACATGGTTTGAAGCAAAACTCAAACTGTCTCAATTCCCAATATTCCCCCTCGCCTCTCACCACGTCCTCTCTGCTTCTTTTCCTTCTGTTCACTGAGTTTGTCCAGAGGCAGGTTGTTCATGTCCAGGCCATAAACTGAGCGTGCCAGCACAGCCGTCAGTGAGTCCATGATGCTGGCCCACTCTGTCACCAGCTCCTCCCAGCAGGTAAGAGAGGACAGCACTGCCAGCAGCTCGTCCCATAGCTCCCGGGAGATAAATACAGACAGGCTGGCTCGCACCCATGCCACGATGATGGTCTGAATGCATGATGAGACAGACAAACATTGTCATGTACATCGCTCTGTAATGTCTTGCTGTTTTATCTGAGACGCATAGACAGGACATATTAAGAATGTTCCTAAGCAGCAACTATTTATGGTTGTTCATAAAGGAAATAGCATGGATCTACATACATTCAGTATATATTATATTTCATGTACAAATTATATTTTAATAGAAGTAAGACAATGACATAACCACAATCTTCCTGCTGTAAAACTAAGCACATTCATTCATACCCTGAAGAGTATCGATGCTAAACTTTCAGCAAAGCTGTCTTTTCTTTGGTTTTCCTGTGGCCTCTTCATCACCGCTTCGGTGATCCTCAGCAGCACCTGCAATAACTGCTCCCTGAGCAACAAATACAAATACAGCTCAATGACACAGAACAATCATGCCAGACTATCTTGCAGGTATTATATGAATATCGCACTGACCACGTCTGCGTGTTCATTGTTTGCTCCATGATCATGTGACGGTAGATGCTGAGAACACCCTTGCACACCTCAACCTGGTTTTCCAGCAGTTTAGGTACATCCTGGCATGGCTCCAACAAGAACACATTTGACGAGTTGGTCAGGAACACCTACACACACAAGTGCATACAGAAATACAGAGAAGAAAGTTTAGAAGTGTCACTGCAGGCTGTGCTCCTCAGCATGCCTCTGAACGCTG
Organism: Trinectes maculatus; assembly: GCA_016785345.1. NCBI lineage: Eukaryota > Metazoa > Chordata > Actinopteri > Pleuronectiformes > Achiridae > Trinectes > Trinectes maculatus. The sequence continues at coordinate 51,896 of JAFBJQ010001439.1, forward strand.
GGACAGACCTGTAGTGTGGGCTGGATGCCAGCCTTGATATCACGATTCTGCTCCTCAGTGAGAAAGCCCCGACTGATGGCACTGCTGAAGGAGTAGGTCCTGCCCCAGCTAGAGGACCGTTTGTGACCGTGACTCTCCATCTTGTAGATGATAAAGTAGAACAGTCAGTTGTTCAGAAGCATATGAACTAAGACACTTAGACAAACCAAATATATAGAGTTCTCATGTATGTAACAGGAGAAGAGAGACCTTGTGTGTGGTGTGAAGTTGTATACAAGATATTTTAAGGCCAATAGAAATTGCATTAAGTGATAATAAATAGTCACAATGTTACTGAATGCGAAGGGAAAATAAACATCTGTTGGCTTTACCTTTACCTGCGCATGTATACTGTTTATCTCTGTGTTGAGTATCCGTTCAGAGCTGTCGTCCACTTCATCTTCCTGTCTGGTGGTATCAGGCTCGGTCATAAAGCTAGGCTTCTCCTGGAGGATCCACTTCCTGTACACTTTAATGACCTTCCTGGTTGCTGACGCCTCACAGGACGGCAGCAGGAAAGCCTTAGGAGGCAGAACATAGACTTTTATCTTCACCAAACTCAGTGTTTTCAGTAGGTAAAGTGAGGCCAAAGTGCAGGATATTTATTCAAGTTATGTTAACCATCGACCAGCAGGGGGCAGCACAGTACATGCTATCACAAGGTAGCCATACAGTCATAGTAACAGTTTGCAAACCATACAATAGAGTGACATTTAATTTCACATGAAATAAAGGAATATTTGGTGAACCCCATAATACCTGGTGGAAGACCTCGTTAACAAAGTTCACATTGTCCCTGGTGGACAGCAGGATGGCATGCACCATGTCATAGACATAACGGTGCTCCTCCTCAATGCTACACAAACTGGAATCGCTAGGCCGTCGATCTGACAGCGTGCTGCTGTTGGAGTGGCTCTTCTCAGGCTCCCCCACTGGTCCATTTGCATCGCCATCCGATGTCTTATCCCTCTCCTTCTCCTGGCTGCTACTGCCTGCAGTGACAGTCTGACCGCCACAAAGACACAATGATGAGTGAGAGTGCTTCAGTGTGCTATAGAGCTGCAGACTGTCAGTTAAATAATTGGTCATCAGAGTCTAGATGACTAGAAATTCATTAGCTGCATTTTATGGTAATTTGTAAGGAATGGGCTACTGAAACAATCACACTGACATCATGACAATATTAATGAACATTATTATTATTATTCCCTTTTCTCTCCTCATGACTTATGTCACTTCATTGACTGTTATCTAAGACAAAATATCTGTCTTTGTTGCTGTTGCAGAGTGGTGTTTCTATTATTCAGACCCTCATTCATGTATGTATGAGTACAGCATTAGCATCAGCATTGACCTCAAATCTACCTTCTCCCTCATCAATATATATCAACTGAAGATCACTATCATCCCCACCTGGATGAGTTTGGGAATGACCTCTGTGCCGTTCTTGGCGCTCTGCGCTGCAGCAGCACTGCTGACATACTTCTTCTCCAGGAAGAAGGTGACCAGCCAGGTAATGAAGGCCACACGGGGTGCCAGATACTGGTCCCTGGTGCAGAAGGTGCTCTCATTGTTCCGCGTCACTGGCACATACAAAGGTTTTGGTCTGTGGTGCGGGAGGTCTGAATGAGGAAGAGCAGAAAAGTGAATGAGCAATACAGAGGGAGGGTTAAAAAACAATAGGGTTAAACGAAAGTGCAGAACTAGAGAGCTCAAACATCAACTCATTTAACTTATCACTTACTGGGGTCATTTTGAATAAACATGTCATTTTCATGATGATCAACATGTCACGTTTGTTACTTTTTTGAATGTAAAAAGCAACATAAGCAGACTATCAAACTGATATTTCATAATAGTGTAGTAAAATGTAGTGTGTGTACCTTTACAGGAACACACACTGAAAGAGCTTCTGAACAAAGGCAAACACATACACTGTATGTCAACTTACCTAATAAAGGCTTGTAGAGGTTTGTCAGCTTGGTGAAGGATGGGAATAAATGTGGAAGGTAGTACTTCTTGAACAGGCTGAACAGAAACCTGAAGCTTGTGTTCTGGTTCTCTTTGTTCTTCCATTCTAAACTGGATGCCTGGCAGACAGACAGCACAAAGGCAGACAAGGTCAGGCTACAGGGAGAGGAGATGGTTCCAGCATCACTCCGACAGTGACAGTTTATTGTTTCAAATACAATAGTCTGAAGGTTCCTCTAAGAAACAGAGTGCACAGAGGAAATAATTTGGGCAAGATACATACCAGATCAACAGACTCCAACTTTACACATTTAACAACTGATATTGTATTTAGTTTTTTATCTTATTGTTATACACAACATGGGTCATGAGCTTTCTCTGAAAACATGTTACCTGAATGACCATGTACTTCAGCAGTGTTTCCAGGATGTAACAGGTTTGGTCATCTGCAACTTTTTCTCCCAATACAGCCGGAACAAGCGGGGTAATCTCCTCCGGCACCACTTTAGCTTTCAGACAGACACAAAGACATAAATTAACCACAGAAGAAAATAAGTTATGCAATAAAAAACATAAACATATGATATGACATATCATCATGTTTTCAGGTGTTATCACAGATCACCCTAATTGCATAAGTCTGCATAACTATTACAGAATCAGTGTCATAAATGTTCACAAGCAGTAACATGCATGTGTCTCCCTCACCATCAGGAGGGTTGGAGAAGGGGTTGTAAATGATTGTGTCGAGGGTGCAGGGCCCTCTGGTGGAGGGTACAGCAGGGAATCCTGGCACCAGGCAGGCAAAGATAAGGAACTGCTCCTCAGCACAGTTGTCCCGCAGGGCTTGAAGCCACAGCAGGAAGAGACGGATCCCTTCACAGCGAATCTAAACAGGAGCAAAATGGGCAATTAAAAATAATAATAAAACCAATCAACAATCATAATGCTTTGTATCTTGTTACAATGAAAACTATACCTTAAACGAATTTCCAGTGTGTAGAAGCTTTTTCAGAATAGAACCTGGAAGGTAAAAAAAAAGCCACAGTTGTCAAAGATAATCCACAAACATAATACTGTATGTAGAGACCCAGCAAACTTCAAATGCATGAAAGGTCAGAATGGTTTTCACACCCACTGATGCAAATTGACCTTGAGGGTTGGTCCAGTCGGTTTTTAGGTTCACAGAAAAGCTGCTGTGGTGGTGCGTTAAGTCTTAATAAGAAGGTCCTCACCTGAATGATCTAACTCATGGACCAATGGAACTTAGTACTCCAAGGCTAACATGTTTGTATGATGTCATGTGTTTCAGCTGTGCTTTTATAATTCTCCTCTCAATGGGACAAATCAATAACATGTCTGAGCTGCTCACATAAAGATGTGAAAGAATCCTTTCACATGGCTTGGGCTCAGGACAAAAGGCATTGTACTCTCTTCAGATCATCATTAAAACAAGTTACTAGGCTTTCAATGCTGTGGCTGATTGGTGTAAGTAAACAGATAGAGGGCAACAAAAGGTGTGAGGATTTTCTTCAACTCTTGGCGCGTGGTCTGTGTTTAATTTCTATTACCTTGCAATCCTCAGTTACAAGGACAAAAACACTGAAAGTCATTAGTGCCATTCCTTACCTCTTCTACCCACAATAAAGCAATTATTACAGGGACAGCAATGCTTTGACCTATGTTGCAGTTGAATATGGGGAAAAATATGTGAATGGAAAAGTTATCTTGGGAATTCAATTAAAAGTCAAGTATGGCAAGAGGCCATCATGCCAAAACTACATTTTTTCAGAGCAAAAGTACATAGTAGCAGCATAGTCTCTTTACCAGGGACATATGACCTAATGAGTAACAAAGAAAATTCAGTGAGTTTAGGAAAAAGGCCAAGAGGCAGCTTTAAACCTGTGATGACTTTCTGTCGAAAGACTGCGAAAAAAAGTCACATTTTCAGCGCAACCTTGAGATGAGTCTCGATATTTGGAATCATAAGCCTGTGTAGAAGGCCAATCAACAACCATCTAGACCTAAACAGTTAAACTTCCAGTGGCTAAGAAACAACAGTTATAATTGAGGTTATCGCTTCTTGCAAGGGTTTTCCTTTTTTTATACTGTGGGACTGAAATCATGCCAGCATAATTCAATTACTGATTTGCATTTCAAATGAAGTTCCCAATTTGCATTTCCCATTTATATCCCCTTCTAAGACTAATTATTTTCTCTTTATTTTGGTGGGTTTAGGCATGGTGGTGGTGGTGATATTTTTTGTGAGGTCACAGAAGCATAAGGAGGAAAGACACAGACACAGTACATAACTGCCAATCCGGTATAACAAAGAGACAGTACTTAGAATTTATGGTCGTGCAAAGTATTTCCAAACATCACAAACATTAGCAGTACATACCTATACTGTGAAACTGCCATCGGTTGTAGATTTTCTCAGGCAGAAGCTGTAAAATTTTCTGAAGAAAAAAAAGAAAGTGCATCGATTAAGTTTAGAAATTAGGAAATTAGTTGGTGAGGCAATGAAATCCTAAGTAAATATGTAAGTGGACAGCTGTCAATTCTACTGCATACTATATGCAGTGAATTTATATGTTCAAATAACTTAAAAAATTACAAGCAACAATTTTAAAAAAGGGATAGGTCATTCATTTTTTAATTGCAAAAAGTATAAATAATCCTTGATATTCTTAGTTTTAAAGATTTTAGTATAAAACATGCAAAACATTTTAACAGTTTTGAAGCCTGTGAAGGTATCTTTTTAAACTGGTTTTAACATTTTGTAGATTTAACAATTTATCAAATTAACAAGAGAGTATCTAAATATTTGTTTTTATATTTGTAAGTTACAGTCCTGTTTTCCTTATTTGATTCCATGTATAAGAAGATGGAGTGAATAACATCTGACTTTGCTCTAGTAAGCACTGTGTGACAAAAGCAGTATAAGCAATGCAGCCTCTTTGCCCTTTCCCTCCACTTGGCCTTGTGTGCCTGCAGATCTCTGTGACACTAGACAGCAATGAGAAATGTCATCACCCCGCCAACAACCGGTTTACAACTCAATTAGTGAGCCCTAACCTTTCAGCAGCCTATCATTATTATTGAATGCAGCAACAGGTTAACTGGGTCTCTCTGGAGAGATGAAAAAAGGCTGGGGGAGGGCAGATGTACACATGCATGGGTAGTTAATAGTCACTGCACTGTGAGCATTGATACCCCAATGGCTCACTTCTCATCAAATCCTAATCACTGACCCTGTCCTTTACTGTGTTATGCAAGCAGCCCTGACCCACTCAACCCGGCAATCAACTGTGGTCAGCATGATAAAAAGCTCAGCTGCCACAGAGGGTGAGAAGGAGTAGGATGCAGAGAATTATAAAGAATGCGAATGGCAGGCATACAATGATGAAGTTTATCCTTCCACAAAGGCAAAGTGTGAGAAATAAAAACCTCAGAAAGAAAAGACAGAAAACAATAGAGGGCATGGGATGTGAATAAAAGTGTCAAATGAAAACCTTTATGATCTCAAGGATTGTATTTCCTTTTCATTCATCTTGACATAACAAGATTTAATAAATGATTTAATAAATTAAACAGAAGATGAATAACCTTGAGAATAAACCTTAGGTATGTTATACATGCTAACTGTAAGTGATTTTCAAACAATGTAACTGACACTATTTCAATCTGACATTGTTGCACAATAACGCATGTATTAGTTTCTAGTTTTTTAGACCAACTGATCATTCTTGGATGTAAATCCTCCGCAGTACTACAATAAAGATGACATATAATGTTGTTATGTTGTCCATTGCTTTGCCCCATTATGCTGAGAACTGTGGTGGACTAGACGTCATCTAAGGTTCTGAATTTCAGGCTGTCAACTGCCTTCTTCCAACATTATCCTCCATCTTTAACTTTCACTTCTGTGTCCTCTGGGACTAAATCCCTGTCACCGTCATTGACACTGGTAAGACTGAAAACAAAACATCATTTCAAGAGGATGTGGGATATCTATATTTGTGCTGCTTTCCCTGATCCACAGATATGATGATATGCGTATACAGGCGCGTGGCTGCACCTTGCTATTGATCTCACATGGGATTATGATATCTCCATACTGCCGCAAACACAGGCCTTTTCCACTCGGTCTCCTTGCCACTGCAGACACATTATGCTGGGCAGCAACACAGCAGGATAGCCTGCTTAAACCGTTCCCTATGTGTGTGTGTGTGTGTGTGTGTGTGTGAGCGTGCAGGCACAATAACATTTGTCTCTCTCCTCACACAGCACCAGGAAGAGAGAGTGAGCGAGTGGTACAGAGATGGAGAAGGAAGCTCAAAGAGACTCCCTGTGGAGGTGGAACGGCGGCAGCAACAATGTGGAATTTACTGGCTGATATGAGCCGAATGCATAGTCTGCTGGACTAGAGGTTGGTGGAGTTAGTCTAATCTGCAGCCATACGCCAGCATAAAAATAGGAGCATTACTGTAGTACAACAGCAGCCTTAACACATTTACATGATCCGTACTTAGGTTTCCAGCTGCAGGGCCTGAACATGACACAGAATAAACTTCTTCTGGAGGTGGTCTTCAAGGGCTTTTAGAAGGCAGTGAGCGACAACCGGCACTCTCAGAAAAAATATAGTCATATTGTTTGTTTTGGATCAGATGATCGCAACCATCTAAGGAAAATGAAACCCCCAGGGGGACAAAGACAGGGACAGCAAGCATGTACCTACACGCCCAATGTCTCTGTGTGTATCAGTCACATAACAGAACATATTATGTGATATACAACAATGCAGAAAAAAAATACAGTAACAATGTAGAAAGTAAATAAAACACTATTAATAAGTTCTATCTTCCAATTACAACACATCATAATTTCAAAAACATGTAATTGAGACTAGCAACAAAATGTGTGAGAAAAGATGAACACCTACTTTGCTTAAAAAGTCCAATGGTGCAGACCAAACCAGTCTATTTACATGCAAACCAAATTTCTTGGCTTGCCCTCGTTATGTGTTGGCCTTGGTAAATGATGACCATTAAAGTACAAGTCATGTACAGTAAACTCCAAATTAAGCACAATGGAATTAAATGGACATGTTTTCATTCTCCTCTGCAGTCAGTTGGTGGCAGCAGCAATCAAGCTCTGGAGTCTCGGAGCCTGTTTGCTCAGCCATTAGGCTCAGCTTCCTCTTTACCATGTGTAAAACCAAGGCTACAGCAAGTCTCCTCTCAGACCAGCTTGAAATTAATTTCAAGAGTAGCTATGAATAGTTATGGACAAATTAATTATGATCAAATATATGTCTGGAAGGCAATTAATGCATTTAAAACCTGCATCTGTACAGTGTTTATTGATCTGTGACAGAAAAAGATATCTGTAAAATATAAGGCAGACTATCAATGGTTCAAGTTTGAAGGTTAAGGAGAAGGTTAAATAAAGGCCTGAAATATTAGGATTTATCTACTCATACTGTTTAATGTAAACCTGAGGAGCTATGATTTGTGAATTGACATTCATCCATTAACCAATGATCCCCTGCTGATGAACTGTCAGTCATGACTTAGACTTAAGAAGAAAGTGGGAGAAAAGGAAATCACTTAGCTAAATGGCCCCTGGTTTGAGCATTGATGGCCGTTTGTGATATAAAGTGATTAATTAGATACTTTCGTATGCCATTCACACACACATACGCACACACGCACACACACACAACAAATACAGGAAAACTGGAAAACACTAAACTGATTGTCCTTATTTCTCATCCTTATTTTGATTCCTATTAATTTTTAACCTGACATAAACCTGAACTGACAAAGGACAACAGAATTTCTCTCAACTGTGACCGAGGTTAAGTTCTGGTTAAAAATTATGCATCAAAAATAAGGTAAACTAAATTCAACAGACAGATTTACCCATATAAGGAAACCTATTAAATCAAGTCCCATAAATGCGAGGGGAGTTTCACTGACAGGATGGCAAGGGGAATTCAAAATGCTGAGTCAGGTCCGGATGACAGACAGCAGGACAGGTCATGTTGAGGTCATATCCTGGAGTGAAAGTGGATAGGAACAGACTTCCCTCTGAGTTTTGTTTGCCCACAGAGTTGTCCCTTAACCTGTCCCACAACCTCAGTGGCACCAATACCAAACTGCTTTCAGACAGTATGAGTCTTCAAGGAGTAAACAAACTGTAATGGCCTCAGGCCTCAGAGTTGAGTATGTGTACTAAAAATGCAATCTAGTCTTGTGACCAAGAAGAGTCTTCTAAAACAGAAAGATATTTATCTCACCCAGCTTCATGCGCACTATTACACCCACACGTACTTCCATTGTCAGTGCTCACATGGAGATTTTTTCATACCTTCTTAAATACGTGCTGCTCACATTTAAACTTGGAGTGGGTGTACAGCAGCAGGAGGAAACAAAGGCAATTGTATAGAAGAAAAGAAATAAAAAGAAAATAAATTTAGCATTTTGTATCAGGAGACTGCAATTTATTTAAAGTCCTCTTTTGAAAAACTGCTCAAGCGCTATCAAGTTAAAACTGGGCCACAAGATAACAACAATCCTGAAGCTATCAATTACACTGAAGTGTAGATTGGACTTTAACACTTCAGGATATAAAAATGTTATGTTTTCAGCTCAGGCATTTGGTTTTTGGGTCATCGCCTTCCTGGAAAATAGCTCTTCCTGCTATTTAATGTCAAGACTTGCAAGGACTTAAGGTCATGCACAGCAAATAGTGTGAGCATTTGTCACTGCAATGGTTAAACAAATCAATGGGAATGAAGCAAAAAATAATTTTAACAATGCTTATTTGTCAAAATCGAATTTAAAAAAAACAAAACTAAATTAATCTGTTTTTTAAACTCTGTTTTTAAAATGAATGCATAGGCTATATGCATAGTAGTCCAGTCATGGATGTCTCTGTGGCTGCAGACACAAAGAAATCCTGGAAGATAATGGGAAAGCTGGTGTTGGTGGTGGGGGTGGGGTGTTCCAGTAGAGTTTAGGGGGAGGGACAAAAGATTACCCCCTTGAGATATCCATTACTCAAACAGGCTCAGCATGGGGATGGTGCTCCCTCAGAGCAACCCACGGAAAAGGGGTCACATACCTCATTATGACAGTGAAGCAATCGGCACAGCGTCAGCTTAAAGCAAGCAGACACACCATGGAGACATTTACTGCATGTGTCAGCCAGGTTTCAATGCAAGGAGGGACCCAGGTGATGAAGAATGTAGGGGACTGTCTTCCATTTGCTTGGGAAAATGAGGACATAACTGTCACTTTCCAATGCAATTCTTCCACATAATAAGAGGGGAAGTGATAGTGAGCTTTGTTGTTCTTCTGACCCTGTCAAAGAGCATTTAATTGTGTCACAAAGCAGAATTGCAAAACTGCTTTCCACCCTGCAGTTACCCATGCACTACTTGGAGGCTTGTTGGATAATGGCTGCAACAACATATATTTTGGTCATTTGCCACTGATTTCAAATTAAATTAATATTAGCCTCAACTTTCCATTTTGGTTTAAAAATTTTAACTTGCTGTTGAAAATATAATTATGATGATGCAAAATTCAATTAAAATTCCACATGACATCACTTATGAAGCGCTAACTTTCATACTTTCATAAGGATAACTTTCATATTAAAAGTGCTTGTTTACAAGCACAAATTAATGCCAAATCTATAATGGCATAAAAGATAATGTGCTCACAGTAAAGCAGAACTAAGGATCAAACTAACCCTGTATCTGTCCTGTACACACCACTCAAGGCAAGCTTATCTTTCGAGTGCATGAGTAAAAGCACACGTTCTCACAGGCAGGGGCTAAAAGGGGACAAATGAGGGCTAAGCTGCTTTCAATATTAGTCCTTTTTCTGAAACGATGGCTCCATAAATATGTAGCAGGCCTGATTCCAAGCTTTATTTACAGGTCAGATGACTGAATGTGGACAGGCAAGGAGGATATTTTTGTGAGACGTGGAGAAAACGGGAGCAAAGAGATGGTTTTGGTGATTCTTTTTTTTCTAATTAAAAACGAATTTCGCTTCCAAAAGCAGACCACAAATACAAGACGTATTAATAAAGTCTATTTAAACAAAAAGGCTGCCAACCTGAATGACAATCAACAAAAAATTTAAAAAAATTAACAGCATATGATGCAATCTCTAACGTGTGCCTGTGTATATACATCAAGCATTAAGCAGACAGGATCAAAAAAGATGCAAGCTGATAATATGAAAATAGAGGTGTATTAGATGTTTTTGACGAAGCAAAAATACACAACTGGTTTGTCTGGTTTGATGCAACTGTATGAAACATAAATTGGTCAGTGTGTCTGAATAATTACTTGACACAATGAAAGGAATATTTATACTGCCCTGGGTTATCAGAAAAGCTAAGACAAGAAGAGGGACAAACAAACTGTTTCATGTTTTTTTGTTTTGATTTCATACCATCCTGACAGCACTGCCCTCTGCAAATGTAACTGGAGAGCTGACTGTTTGTATTGGAAACTGGAGCTGCCTTTGCAGTCAGGTGGGAAAACAAGGGAAGGGACTTTAACCTGCATGTGCATCGTATTCTGAGTGTTCAAAAAAACAGAGGGAGGTGCTATAGAGTCAATAACACGTTACACACGCAGACACAAAATGAACCGCCTCTGATTTACATACACACCTAGGTTTTCCGGAAACATGAAATGAACTTAAAGCTCTTCCACAACCTGACAAGTGCAGAAAAATAAGGCCTTTTTTCCATTTGCACCACTAATTTCCAGGCTATTCGAGGCATGTTCAGGAAGTAACTAGGGTATGCTGAATGGCACCATGGAAACTGTGGTCCCACCCCAGAGTTCAGCAGTAAACAGGCTGAGACTATAACAGCTGTCAGCGGAAATCAGAGATGAAGACATCAGCACAGAAAACGAACAAAATGACTTACTTCAAAAATAAAGAGGATAGAGTCCAGCTCCTCCCTTTGAGATTTGTTCCCTGAAAAACAAGAACTTACGTTTTTAAACATATAACCTGGAGCTACATTGCATTAGCTTCATCAATAATGTAAGAATAATACGGACCACTTTGTGAACACACTTAAAGGAACTTGTGTTACCGTGAAAGCATACTCCCAGAGGGAACCCAATTCCCTACACACACTTGTTCTACTTAACAGTATTTTACAGTATTTTTCCAGAAAGTACATGGGTTCCTCTCATTGCTCTGCACACTTTAGGCAGAGTCAAATAAACCCACGCAGCAACACTCACATTAGAGCGCAGGAATGGGGTTAATTATTTAACCTCCATTAAGGGTGGTCAACAAGCCAGTGTGCAGTTAGAACAATACCAAGTTAAAATTTGTACATGGCTGGACTGTGCATGGTCCATATGCAACATTGAGAACACTTGAAAACTGTGGAACCAAAATATTCGAATTAACATTTTCATGACATCATCATATTTGCATTCTGTCTAGCATCAGCCCTTTATTTGTTTGCTCAACTTAGTCAGGCATTACACAGACCTTGCCTGGGTTAAAGTCTTCTATGGAAAGTAAGACACTGAAGGTTTGTCAAAAAGTCAATAGATTTTTTGTTAAGTGCTTGAATGAGTCATGTCAAGGTGTGCAAACAATTTAAATTTCAAACAGCCAATGAAGGAACTCTGATGTCCAACCAATAGATGTCAAAGCTATGTAAGTGGTCACACTGTCGACCATGTGGACAAGTGTTCAGTCAAAACAGATTTGTACTCACCTTTTTGTTTTAAGTTGCTTTCCAGTGTAATGAAATTTTCATAGAAGATAAAATAAATCTGAGAACAGTTGCTCTCAAAGAATGCCTTGAGTTCACCCTTGTCAATGATATCTGTGGAAAAAAGGGAAACTTTGTCAATGACATCTTGAATGGGATAGGTTGCCTAGATAAAAGCACATTAAGCCTCATTCTTAAAATGCACATATAAACTGAGGTGCATTACAAGTAATGATACATAAATGGTCCACATAGTTGGTCTAGCAACCTTCTTTTTTAAGAATTTGTGATTATCTTTTCAAAGATTTTGGAGTTTTGGGAAAGTTTTGGCCACATTAATTGATGTAGGTTAATATTGCTCAGTTATATTAGGATCTGTGAAATATTAGGTTTTTGGTGTCAGTGTGTAAATGAGTGTTGAGTGTGTTTTTTTCATTTAAAGATGCTGCCTTTGCAATCTCTTTAACTGAAAAGTGAAATGTTAAAATTCCTGTTGCACAAATGGCTTTCTACTTCCTCCTTTTTGCAGACATCTCTTTTACAACATGGCAAACTACCTCACTTCCTTGTTCTGCACACACCTGTAATCACAAACGGAAAGATGACAGGATATATGAGTGTGATAGTAGCTTATCTGTCTCTCAGCTGCTGACCTGTGTGCTGCTGTATGTTGAACACTGCATGACTGAAAGTGCTCTCAGTACACGCTTGTTAGATTTTCAGGCTCCATTTAGTTAGTGCGATGTTAGTTAGCTCAGTTAGCCGGATAATGGTCTGGATCTGGGTTGGGCTGAGGCACAGTACACTGACATTTTGTCATAAAGAGACGAGCACTGACAAATTCCAGATGCACATAATTTGCCATACTTTTACACTGGTGCAAATAAGATGTCTGGACTGAATAATAAAATATAGGCCAGGAGGAGTCCTGGCACAGGAACAACAATTAAAGTTCACCTTCTGCTGCGTTTCTGCCTCTACCACATGGCAACCTGGAAAATAACCAGCAGTCTGGCTCACGTGAAGTGCTGAAATAATGTTGCGTGAGACAGAGTTATCAATGACTTCCATTCTCCCAGCGAGTGAAAAGGGCATATACTTAATTCCTTTAGTGTGAGCTAAACAGTCAATGGCTCTAGAGGCAGGCAAATTAGTGCATGTGGTGAGGTAGATCTACAGAGGCTACAGTATTTGTTTATTTTTACTAAAAATAATGGTTTCTTCTCACTCAGAGTCATCAGAGATATTAGCATTATTTACTTTGTTATTATTTCTGAGGCGGCAGCATCCGCTATCACACATAGCCTCGTCCTTTCTATTGTTAGTTTGAATGGTAGACTGCCTTGCTGTGCCAAACAAGGTTTAAAATCTCAGGGGCCCATATATTAGTGGAGGTGTACAGTCAAGTGCAGAAAATGGGCCTAAGCTCCTATCCCCCTACAAACACCTCCCAAAGACAACTTTGTAGCAAAGCCTGGCTAAATATTGTCTGAATGTCATCTTAAAAGGTACAAATGTATATAAAATGGGTTAAAACAAAATTACAACTGATTTGCTAAATGCTTTCACATTCTCTGGAGTCCCTCTGATGGCAGGCTCAGTTGGTTTTGGCCTGTGTTCTATAATTAGGCCGTTGTTTAAGTATGTCACTTATAGATCAGATCCAAGCATAATAATTTAGCCCCTGGTGTCAATTAATTTGAACATGTCTAATTTACAATATTTCTTAACGTCAAAAAGGTCTGATCAGTAAAAATAATCTACCACTTCATGCAAGATTGACAGACAAAGGACAGAGGGCATCTATCATAATTGTTCAAATGTAATTTAAATATTGTTAGATCGGTGGAAAACAGTATATGTCCCACTGCATGTCACAGAACGATCACAGCCTGTCATCCTGCACACTCAGGCTACAGACTCACTGCTCTCCATCTGCTGAACTACTGCTAAACCAGCCACTGAAGCATGACGGGCACTGAGACAGGGGTGAAGGGGAGGAAAGAAAAAAAAAAACACAAATGGAAGCTCACAGGACCTGACAGAATGAGAAACAAATACACCTGTGTACAGCAACTGAATCAAAAAGCCTGATAAGACAACATTCAGCCTCTCTGTGGTGAAGTGCACAGACAGTTTAGCCCATTTATTCAAGTTAGAGGTACAGTCCAAACCCCCCTAAAAATTCCTTACTTTTTGTAAAAAAAAAAAAAAGTCTTCCTGAAAGGATTAAGTTGTACAATGGTTTGTAAGCATTGTGAACACTGATATCCATTGAGACCCTTCACTCAGTGGCTTCAATGGTGTCTCAGGTGACAACATTTGGACAGAAAGAGACAGAACCTGTTCTCTGAGCCCTGGGAATGCAGGGGATGACACTGTATCCTCTGAGCCAAACAAGATAACAGTGTCCTTCTATTGACACCCCTCTGTCAGCGAGACTCCCATGTCAAAAACAGGAAAACTGTGGTGGATGAACAGCAGCTGTAGAGGGCTGGGATAACACAGGGCTGTTGTGGTGAGAGACAACCTTCAGCTGACTGAGCTGATAGCTTTGCTGTTTAAAAGAGCAAAGTAAGTACCAATGGAGCACAAAGCACCCAGGGAAAGACAAGTTTAGTGTCATAAACCAGAAGTCAATTGTTGCTCTAACTCAACACCCCAGTAATTGCTGTATACTTCCAACTGATTCAAGCTACACTAAAATATTCAGCAAGGGGATCATTAAGTCTGTCACAGTTAACTGGCAAAGAACTTTGTGAACCTGATGAAGCTGACAGTGATGATTTAATGACGCAATCTTCTATAATAGAATTAATAAACACCAATCAGACCAGTCATGGCAGGTTTGAGTTTGATGACACTTTTCTCCACTGTGATACGTTTCCTGTGTCAGGGAAGGGTAGATGTTCCACCCAGTGTCGGAGGACTGACCGGAGAATAATTATGTGAAGTCAGAGCTGAAGGCGATAATGCAATATTTTGTCTAGCAGCAAAATAGAGTATGTTCAGTTTGAAGAACATATTATCAGATCAGTGTCATTTCTACAGAAACTTTCTCTCCAAATGGCAAAAATATTCTGTCCATATGCAGGTGCAAACATCGGTTATTTTTCAATATCTGGCAAGATAAACATGGTCTTCTGATATTTCAGACATTGTCAAATCACAGATGGTCTCCATTTGACTCTTAAAGACAAAGGTGAAAGGCTAAATTGAACCTCTGAAACCCTTGTAGTATTAAATAATCCTGGAATAGCTTTGTTACATAACAACTTGACATTTAACATCCGACTGCTTGATCTATTGCTTGCTATTCAAATTAACTGATGCTAAAGTGGGTTTGCCCAGCAAGCACTAGGAGAGTGCATGCAGCAGTGTACACAATGGACTTGTTAGCAAAAAATGGATGAAGGTCACCCAGCATGCTGAAGCCTATGGTATATATTTACACAATCAAAACCAAACGTCAGGCTACTCTGCCAACAGCTGCTGTTCAAACTTGGTCAGCATAATAAGAGCAAACCACAACAAAACCATAACCAAACCATAGTTTGACCCTCTGAACAACATACAATGTATGCCATTTATTCCACCTCAGTCAGAATCATGAATATGCAATGTCATACTCAAAATGCAGAGTAATCAGGCCTTTGATCACACATACCCTCATTTGCATTAGCTCTGGGCTAGCTAACACTGCAGGTGCACTATATTCTTGCCAGAAAAGAGATGAGGAGAGAGGAAAGACTGATGTGTTTCTTTGGCAGAATGCTTAGATTAGACACAGAGGACTCTTTAAAAGCCCTATCAGAGGGATGCCTGGAGGGCACAGACAAATAGGAGAAACACAGGGAAGGTAGCTTTAAGTGGAAGCCAATTCAGCATAGATGGCCCTTCCATGCCTAAATGGTTGCCTACGAACAAAGAAAATCAAAGAGAGTGTGGGAGATTGAAATAAAAAAATAAGATATGAAAGATTGGAGACATGTTTTATTAGCAATGACCTGAGGGCATTCAAGATGGAGACCCAAAAAGCCACATGCATCGATGCAGTATTCTGACCTGTTCCAATCCCCCCCACCCCACATGTTAATCAATCCCATTTTTCAATATCAAACACAGAATTCTTACGATAAAAGTCACATGATGTTAAAAAAAAAAATCAAAATTTATCACAGAATACCAGAGCCGGATACATTTTTATCACTTGGATTTAGATTTTTTTAAATCTAATTTCAGGACATGCAGTATTTCAAATAAAAGACAAACTTTATATTTGAGGTAGAAAATTATCCTTTTTTTAAAAAAAAAAATCCACTGGCCACAGAGAGCCCAAAGGAAGTTGATATTTTACCATAGTAAAAAGAGGTTAATTATAAATCTGTAACAGCCAGCTGAGGAGAATGAGTCTGGTACATGATGCAATTAATGGCTGCAATAACAATAAGTAGCAAGCTTTGCAACACTCATTGGAGGTCTTGATAACACAACTGCTGTTCCTTTTCCTCTTTTCCCTGCTGTGACAAGAGACTTGTCTTCTGTATAAAGCTTACAGTGCAGTTGTAAACAGTGGGCTAAATGATTTGGAGCTGCCACTGCTGGACATCGGAGGATAAAAACTGACATTTCCGTGCCCTGTATCATCCTCTCACGTCAACAACATACCACTAAGATAGAGTGGCTAAAGCAGACCAAGGCTGCTATGTCTGAGTTGACAAGTTTTAAGAAAAAGAAATTCATTCATTCATTCATTCATTCATTCATTCATTCATTCATTCATTCATTTTCTACGGTCTAGAAATAGAAACTATTATTTATATTTTATTTTATTTTCAAAGCTACATTGAAACAAATCCAATAAATGTAATCCCTATAAGGGGCCTTTCTTGGAATCAAAACAGATTTGATGCATATAATTTAATTATGATGCAACTGTGCCAAACACTGCATGAATGCCTCTCGGCTTGCAGACATTGTCTAGCTGTGAAACAGATTGGGAACCATCAACCTAAACACAGCACAGTGTGAAGGCCACTTTCCACTTTGAACTGGTGGTAATATAAGCTTGTTCACTGGATGGTATCAATGTTCCAAAAATCCTGAACAAAATCTGTTGAACAGCTTCTAACTTGATTAAGAGAAAAGAAGATATTAAAATGTGCAAAATTAAAAACAATGTTAGTGCAGCAACTAGTCGAAGTGAACATGAACATAGTTGAATTTTTAAATAACTCTGGTACAAGTGCTACATTTAAAAAAAACATAATTGTCTGCATTAATTTATCTCTCAGTACTAGTCAGGAACAATACTGAGTAGCTATTTACTAACACTGTAAGCCAAAGTGTTTATTTTCTTTTGGCAATAAAGCTGGAAATCCATAACAGATTACCAAAAGCTTGGCCACTCAGAAAAGCAACATAAAATGAGATCAAATCTTGGTTACATACTGTATACTGCACGGGTTAACCACAAGTGTTGGGCTAGGTTCAGATATTATAAAGGCAGGACAGGTACACAGTGTAACTAGACAAACTGGTTTTTCGTGTGCTGTTTAAAAATCACACAGATATTATGCACTACAGAACACAGAGCACTTGTGTTTTCCTAGCTAGTTTTCCAAGCTCTATCTCTCCAGATGACAAACAGCTAAAAGGCAAAAGCCTTTTATTCACCACCATGTGATTTGTGTCATATTACAATTTGTGTTTTACAGAAACTAACAGACATAAGAGCTTTCTGTAGCTTATCAATACAACTTTGAGGTTAACTCTGTGTTTATACATCAAGGTCATGCATTATCCTCGTAAGAAATTATGTGTGAATGTGAATTACTGAACATTTTGAGTCCGTATCTGTGGGACCTGCGATTTGTCTTTTCCCCTAAACAAAACAATAGTCGCATTAGTTTTATGGTGTGTTTCAAAGTGACTCTTGGCTGTGTGGTTAATCTGTGGTGAATCAACAATCATCACTACAGCAAGTTATTCTATTATTACTGTATCTTACCGAATAATCGGAAATAGTAGGAAAACTACTGGATAGAAAACTATTGTATAGTTTTGTATCCTTTTCAGAACAATATACAGACCTCACTTCTGCTATCGCTTGTAAGAAAATAAATCAAAAAAAGGTTGATAAAAACCCCATATATGCTTTTTTCCACTGGTGTATTTATTTTGAACTACACTTAGAGAAAAGCTCTTAAGTGCTGATATCATGCCCACATGCTGTGGGATGTAAGATGACAAGAGGCTGAAGTTGTTCAGAAGTCTAATCTGAGTGTTTACAAAAGAGGAGAATCAGAAGTCGAGTGATCTCAGCCTTTACTTCAGCCACACAGAGGACCTTCTTAAGAGCTTTTCCAGTGTTGTGCTCATTGTTTCCTCTGGTGCTTCACCTTGTGATTTCCTTTTATAAATGCGGAGCTTTCAGCTGACCCTGACCTCAGCAACACTTAGAGCCTGCACATGGAGAAAAGTGAGGTGAAATAACACTACATTTCATTGCTTTTAAAGATGAGTGCAGAGCTTTCGTTTTTTTTTAAAAATGCATTAACTTAGGCTACAAACTTACACACCTCTACCCATAAAGCACCTGACTGTTATTGCTAAACAACACGTTCACTGTTGTTCCCACACAGTTCACCAACAGGTTCAAGTTTAGCTTGTGGGAGAGAACAAAAAGAGACAAAAAAACATCTACTTTCCTTTTCCTATTAAGTTGATTAGGTCACGCAGTTACTTGTCCTTCAGCCATTGGACCATTTTTTAACTCCTCATGATAGTACACCATATTTGAGTTAGACAGTGAGTCACTACTATCTCCCGTAGCACTTACTGGTCAACAACTGACCTGGCACTCTGACCTCCCTGTGGAGGGAGTAAGCGAAAAGAAAATACCTCCATCAGCATTTAATAGATATTTTCTAGAAAAACTCCTGTATACAGTCAAAAGAGAGATTAACTGAACATCACCTTCAGCATTACCTGACACTTTAGGGTAATGAAATGCAACAGCGAAGGCACAGGGACTTTGAACTGAGCACGAGAAGCAGTGTGTGCCTCCACTGAAAGAAGCAGTGGGTGATCAGGTGGTTTGCTTGGCTCCTGTAATTAACAACCTCAGCCAGATCAAGCCAGGCATGACCAGCGAATTAACATGCAGCAGCTTCCACACTCTATCCCACAGCTCATTGAGCAGAAAACCAATACAGGGCTACTCTGAAAATAGCTCCAGCCACAATATCACTACCACAACAAGTCCTGTTAATTCAATGTCATAAAGACAAGCAACTTAGGTGGCAACTTAAGTAAATGTATAACCAAAGTTTTTGGAGACAAATGCACAATAAATTTGGACAGGACTTTGATTAGGTTACCAGGCTGCTAACTTTTACATGGTGATCTTATGGATTAATTTGTAGAGACATTTTTGTAATTCTGAGACATCTCTTTTTAATAAACCCAACCCTGAGTGTTTTATGGATAATATTCAGGATGTGGTAAAGGAATTGTGAACTCTTCTCTTGTTATACTATGAATGGTGTGATTTACAAAAACACACAACTGTAACCAATGAAAAGATTCTATCCAGTTTTTAGTCCCTGCCCTGTACTACAGCAGCTCATCCTTCATCACTGCTTCCTGTCCACACAGGAACACGCAGCACCAGGAGAAAATCCATCATGAAATCATCATGAAAATCTGGCTCAGAGGGGGACAACAACTTGTAGGCTGTACTATCAGCTACTGGACAGACTAACCTTATCTTTAACTGTACATGACGGAGAGGAAAACACAGAGAGCACACAGAATTCTGGGCTGACCTTTACTGAGGTTATACTAGTCTTGACATTGAAGCAGTGCCATTATAGCATAAAGATCTAACCATATCAACAGCAATAGCTTTACACAAGGTGTATACACTGTACAACTGATAGTAGCTGTAACTGCAAAGACACGGTACAAGAAATCTATACAACAGCAAACACACTATTATGAAAAGGTTGCAAACAAGCATGCATCAGTCAAACAAATTAAAACTCCAAACACTGCAAAATTGCCCTTTGCCACACTTAGTACCACTTATTCCCTGTCACGGCAGATATGTCTGCACTGTCAAGCTTAGCCTTACAGTGCAAAAAATAACATGCCATTTGTTTGGGATGGGTGATTTTATTGTGGTTCAAAGTTTGAAGATCTTAATATATTTAGATTATTATCAAAATCAGTCACAGTGTGAGATCTTAGTGATTTCAAAAACCTAAATTTATACACACACACACAAAATGTAGTAAACACCAACAGAGATAAAGCTTAACATCAAATCATACATTTTATCTATATTATAGCTTAAGTTTGAATATATGATAAACTGGACTATTTATTAATCTGCATCTGCACTGATCTGCAATGGATGTTCATCCCTCTATAGTATAGTGCAGTACCTGTACACGATTGACCTCCTTTAACCAAATTTTCAAAAATAAAAAAAGCTGAAATGATCCTCTAAAAATCCACTGCAGCTTTCATTCATACCTACAATTCACTCTTGACAATGTTCTTTCTCTCCAGTTTTCCCCAGTGTCACTGACCTAGTTTTAGTTGTGATGCGCCAACAGAAATGGTAAATAACGTATGACAATGTAAAGTGTATCCTGGTCTACTCTGAATGTATAAAACAAAGAAAAATGCTGATTCACAACTAAAACAAATGCTACGCTGAAATAGTAGGAAACAACTTTTTTTAATTAATTGATCAGACATTGCTTCAAGAGGAAAAAGAAAAGACAAACTGCTCAACTGGCATGTCATGTGCCCTGATGTTTCACAAAGTAAAGCTAGCATTTAGACTTGCAGGGTTGAATACATCCATTGTTAGGACTCTGAGAAACTTTATGAAAGCTAATCGTTGACAAAACATGGCAGTGTATTAAGAATAGGTGCTTTTAAATATTATGCAAATCTCTACTGGTGATCCAGAAAGTTAAAGTCTCTTTTGATTATCATTTTTACTAGAACTCTGGAGCAGTTTTACGTATTTCAAATACGTAAAATACTGGACTTCGTGCACATCAACAATTATGATGCTATATTTTCATATCTTTATTGCCATAGGTCGTGTGACCTGATGGCAGCTGAACCAGCCTGGGGCAAAGCACAACTCCCACTTCACGCTTAAGTGTATAAACACTGACATACATAATATTTGTGTTACAACGTTTTGAGTATTACAGTATTACAAAGTAAAAACAAAGTTAAAACAGCATGGTTGACACAGGCATGATGACAACAAAGGCAACTGGTTCAGCGACAGATGCTCTGACCAGGCACCATCAGTTGTTAGCACTGTTAGCCGCAAGGTGAGCTAGCTTCCCTTGCTAGCATCCATGCCTTGTGACAGTGTCACTTGACTGTTATTGTTTCGTCAATTAATATCAATAAAAATAGCTACTGAGTGCCAAGCACCTCTAGTTGCAAAGGCAGCCTTTTGCCATTTTTGCCGTGTTAGCAGCCAGTTCGCGGTTGTCAGCGCAGTGATAAGCAGCCGGCTACACAGTCCGTCTGACGTTAGCTGTAGGCTGATGCCAGTTAGCTAGCTCGACTAGCTAAGCCACGGCGGTGCAGCATCAAAACACCGGTGACATTTCACTCACCTAACAGTGACCGGAGGTGTTTGAGCCGGGTCAGTACATCCTTCTTTGGGTCCAGAACTTTCTGTGTAGATTTCTTGACGTCTCCATGCCCCCTTCGAGTGAACATTCCGCTGTGAATTGCGACCGTGGAAGCTGAAATCACCTGTGTTTCACCATACACCAAGGCTCCAGTGTGGCTGTCACTTTCCTCACCACCACTCTATGCTTGCTTGGTAAACATTCATCTGTCGGCCGCTAGAGTCCTCTGTTTTTTTGTTTTTTTTTTGTGGGTGTGTAAACACGGAAGCGCAGCCTGACAGGTAGGAGTGGTCAAAAAAATGGACACACCTTCTTGTTTATAGCCATATTGTACTTCCCATTGGTCTTTTTCATATAATTTACGAACATTTATAAGAATTATTTCACCTTTAATTCTACAGGGCGAGCTATGGCACTGTGCAAACCCCCATTGTGTTAAAGGAAGAATAACATTAGTGCACTATACTGTCTAAAACTAACAGGCTGGAGGATGACAAATAACTGTAGTCTGGATTTATTGATCCAACTACTCTGATAGAAAGAGGTCTAACGAGAGGAGGTTGCATCTGGTTGCTCTCATAGCTCCAGGCGCCCTCTGGTGTTTAAACCCCTTAAGCTCTACAGTAGAGGAGATAAGGAGATAATGGAGGTAATGAATACACACACACACACACACACACACACACACACACACACACACACACACACACACACACACACACACACACACACACACACACACACACACACACAGTGTTTTAAATGTTGTCATTATCATTCATTACATTTTTATGACAAAGACAGGTGTACATTGAGATGTGCTAGGGTTTGTGCAGTAATGTGCCGACTGGCTCAATAAAAGAGTTTACTGGGACACTTTCATAGATCAGTCATTAACGTTGTTCATTGCTCCTTTGCTCTTCCTGTTTGAAAAGTGTAAATGAGGTATAAAGGGTGTGCTATATTAAGGGTTTATTCAACAACACTGTTGAAAATACACACCAATCTCACTACCACCACTATACCTCACCATTTTTTAATTTTATTTTTTAATTCACACCTCACTAAACAACTTTCTAGCCCATTCAAGCCACAGCCACTTGACACTTTGGACTGTAGGTTTTTAGAAAGGAATTTAATCTTGTAAATAAGGGCTCCAAAAAGTATTTTTATTCAAACTAATAAGGACCCTCCCTGCTACTGCATATTGTTAGTTTAACAACAGCTCACGTATTGTAAAATAATATATGTAAACAGGTTTATTGGCTCTTTATTGTAGTCACAATAATTTGAGGAAATCGTCCTTGGTCCTGACATGGCCACATTTACCAGGAGATGGCGCCTAAACCATTTGTTTGGGAAACCAAGTCAAGAAACATACCACTACAGGCTACACTCACATACAAACTTAGTCTGTGTTCCCATGATAAAAAAAAGTGTATGATGCTCTATGCATGACCTGCAAATGTAGTGAGGAGGAAAAGTGAACGAATTTCTATAAATATAAGGACAAGGACTATAATTTAAGAAAGAGCAAGACTTTTTTTTTACAACAGTAACTCAAATCTGAAAGAACAATAAAGGCCTTCAAGAGAAAATCAGTGTTCAGAAATCAACTGGGAATGATCATATACTATATAGTATCTTTATATATACATATAAAGATACTGTTCTATTTCACCTACCACCCCCACATATTGAGCAGTGGCAGTGTTGTGAGAGCGTTTGTCTCTCGCATTCAAGGTTCTCCATAGTGAATGGCTTGAATGATACAAGATGGAACAGAGGGTGAGTGAGAGTGGAGGCCAAAGAGGAGGAGTAAAAAGAGGAGTAAAATCAGCCTTTGCCCTGCAGTTTGGTATGACACTCATTATCTGAAGTGGGCCATTCTGAGAAAGGAGGAGGTTGCCTGTCACAACAGATGTTGATTACACAAAACAGGGTAGTTTGGAGGGATGTGTGAATAACACACACACACACACACACACACACAAACACACATAGAGGGTTATTGTCGGTGCTTTGTCATCAGTCTTAATTGATTGTAATCACCGTTCCTTCTTGGCAAACCTCCCCTGTTCTTAAAGGGCAGGTTGCTGCTCATTATCTAAGGCATGCACCTATGATAATCCATCAGCAATAATACTAGGACATAATGTTCTCTTCCCTCTCTAATTGCGCACCTGGAAGTTTTTGTTCCCAGCTCGTTTTTTTTAAATGATATACCATAAGATAAGACCATTCAACTTTAAAGCCGCTGCCGTGGAGCACCGTACTGCGTTCTCAAATACAGTCTGGTACTAAATAAAGTGCCAAAAGAAGTCTATTATTTTAAAATGGGATTTCCACAGTGAAACCAGGGCCTCCTCATGACCAAATGGTGGCACTGTAGCCTTACAAATGCAAAGCAGTCCTCTCATGGCCACGCTGTCGTACTGATTCCAATCCAAGGTTTGAAAAGCACTTGTCTGCTCTAAATTGTTCTTATAAAGAGCTTGGAAATACTTGACTTTTCTCCTTATGTGGTTATGGATTTCCTTTTGGTACAATTAAGTGCCATTAAAAGCTAATGTATCCTGTTAAACCACAGTAAGGTGTTGGGGTGGACAGTGGCACAGTTATCCATCTGCAAACTGTGAATAGGAGCCAAGTCCGGGAGCAGTTTTTTGAAATCTATATCGGACTATTCAGGAACTTCAGGATGAAAAGGATCAAAAGGGAAATGTCCGCATGACTGCTGATTTGCAGGCAGCAGACCACCCACAGCCACTTGACACAGATGAGCTATGAAATAATGAGACTAAACCAGTCTGCGTTTGACTCAACCACACTCACACATGTATAGCATCTAATACAAACACAGTTTGGATTTTAGTTTTTTAGTTTGTTGTAATACTGATGGATTCGTGACAGCCTGCTTCAAAGAGAAATAATCTAAAAATTTACAATGAAAAGATATAATATATTACAAAATAAATCTATGGTAAGGTATCACAGTTTACACGACTGATTAAGAGCAAATTCAAGAAATACGGCACAATTAATAAAAAAGATTGTGGCTCCCACCAGGGGTCGTCATAGTGCCCTTAGCCATCAAGGTTATCTCATTATTTAAAAGTTCAAAGCACAATATCCCTAATTGTACTGTCCATTTCTTTTATTTTGAAATTCTAAGAAATATGTTTTTTTAACAACAAAATAAGGAACTATTTAGGTTCATGCTTTGAATTCTATTATTTTTCTATTACGTTACACATATGGATTTAAAGCAATTTAAGTATAGTGGAGTCTAGTGTTTGTAAGGCACACTGTACTTTGGAGCACATCTCCACAGAGGTTAATGAGGGGGCACTCTGAAGTAATTAAACCAGGAGCATTATAAGGCAGCAGCTTCACATAAAGCACTCACAGCAACATACCCCATACTTAATTAAAACTCTTTGCTGGCAATATTTTGTATCTTCTCAGGTAATCTGCTGTGAAATTAATAAGAAGGGAGAATTAAATGACTAATGCTGGCAAAGAAAGGCTATTTTTTCCCCCCCGTCATATGCATGACAGGGGTCTCTATCTGGAATGCATGATCCTTATTGCACTGGAAAACACTTCTGCAGGTTCTCCCCGTAATCTGATTCCAATTTCACTTGTGGTGTGACACTGTAGCGCCGAGGCAGGGGGACTTTTAATTGAAATGTCTGCGTTTTTAATTGGATTCTGTTAAGATGGGAAATTACCTCCTGAGTTACAGTCTTGTACCTTTAAATGCTGATACAGGCCAGTTTCCAGCGGGGATCAGTTAAGGAGCTGAAAATACGTTTGAATTAAAACCGAACGTTCGATCCTGCATTTCAAGAACAGACATTTATATGGAGAAATGAACTGTTGTCTTTGGCAGGGCGGTGCTTGAGAGACAATGCTCACACACACATATTCTTACATTATATATATATATATATGTAGGCAAGTGAACCTTACATTCATGATATCATAGTCAAGTTGAAGTTGTTTGCATCAGACTCCCACATGTTCAGTTAATGTGTAGGAGGTTGGCAGCAGAGCTTCCTTCACCTCCTGGGTTGTGCACTTCCAACCCCCTACATTGAGATATGTGAATTTTCCTACCCTGCTGTGGCTGTGCAAAACATCCCTGCTCTCCCACTGCTGTCTCCTCCACCTACATCCATGACCCCTTCTGATAAGCTTGGAGTTCAGCCCTTTCACTGATTAGTTTGTTGGCAGATTGAATGGCCATGTCTGTAGCCCTGTGTCACCCGGTCTGGCGCTACCTGTGTGGTTGGATCAGCAGGTGGCTGGCACACTGGCCAGCATGATACTGAAACCATTATTTATAAATCACAGTTCTCTGGGTGCTCAGCAAAGCCAAGTCTCGCACCACAGAGAGACAGAGTTGGGGGATATATGGTATTTTCTATTTCTAGAAATATGTATATGTCCCATATTCTTTTATGCTAGATATATTTAATAAATTGGAATCACTTTCATAAATGTGAATCTAGGATCCATATCCTGTGTGAGTGAGACACTGAAAATGGTATACTGAGGTCATTAGTAAAATTGCTGCCAAAATTCCCCTTCTCTTTAGTATACGGTGTGCGTACAGTAAATGTGTGAATTCACATGTTTGTCTGTTGACTGTGCTACCGGCGGCCCAAGTTGGAGCCACAGGAGTGTGAAATAACAAGCACAAGAGGGATTTCACGCCTTTACAGAGCTGAAAAAAATTATATATATATATAGAGTTATATATATATATGTGTGTGTGTGTGTGTGTGTGTGTGTGTGTGTGTGTGTGTGTGTGTGTGTGTTTTGGTCAGAAAACTCCATTTTCATCCGTGACAAACTTTGTTTACCTCCCACCACTCACAGTCTACCTATTTCCTAATCCCCACCCCCCCACCTCTTACCCCCCCCACCCCCCCCACCCCAAACAATTAAACGGCATCATTATATATGGGTTCCCACGGGTATGTTGTGTCCAGGTTTGCTTATGCTACATCCCCTGGTCTGTTTTATCGCCGTTATCAATGGCACAAGGTGCATCATTAGGAAAAGACAAACAGCCCTGTTTCCTTTTGGGTGGGTGTGTGGGGGGTTGCAACACACTGACACAAAATCAATGCTCGGCTTCCCATGAGCCCCTAATTAGGTGGGCACTTGTGCACTGTTGAAACACAGGCCGGATCGCTTTGTCTGCAGAGTCGATCGGGTGAGATGCGTGAGAGACACCTCCAGTGCTGATAAAGTGTCAGAGAGGTGAGGAGTAAACAGGTAAGTGACTCTTATGGTCTGGCAGGTCTCACGCCCAGCATATGCTTAGGCAGGCCTGATGTGAACTTTATCACCATGTCTCTGAAGAGTGTCACACTGAGGGCAACGTATGCTTATCAGGTCAGCGCTCCTGATCTAGCATATTCCTCCAGTGGTATTCATGGTGCACGTGTACATGTTGCTGTGAAATGGTAAACACACTTAATATAGACTGAGATTTCACCCAGGTGGCTGAAGAAGGCAGTTTTCGAAAATGACTCTAACTCGATTGGTCTCTCGCTGGAATTTCTGAGCATGCAATAAAAAAATGGAAGAGGTGGGGTTAAAAAAAAAAAATTAAAATGTCCAATCCTCCTCTATAACCCGTTAGAGTGACACTTGCGAATTTCCACTATGGACAAGGTGGCAGTACAAATGCAGATAGACGGAGGGGAATAAAAGGGCCTTCTCATGACAAACTTTCTGGAAATGTCAGCCTTTCATGCTGCTGAGAAGACCTATTTCATATCTATTACAGCAGGCATTCTGTGTCCGATATTTCAGATTTCCCTCCTCCCCGCACTGCAAATCCTCTGCCAATCTTCCACCCTCAAGAATCACTGCCAGCGCCGATACATTATTCCCCCTACCTCCTCTCGCCCTCTTTTGATGTGACAGAACAAACCGCGACCTATTAGGATTAAGGCTTTGAAAAGATCTTTGAAGCCGCTCAAGGTTCCTTTAAACTGGGGGGTGACAATATGAGCTGTGTGGCGGCAGATGCTGAATGGAGTGATTGCTAGTCCTCCTCGGCGAGGTCTGCTCTGCTGTCACACAACACCCAGGTGCACACGCACGCGCATCTCTTCATGCACACGCACGCACACACAAACATACACATTAAACAGCATCCAGCACCCTTTACCCAGCTGTCTCTTACAGTACATGCATTGTGCTTGCAAATACATGCAGATTTAGTTTAGCACGTTCCCTTTTTTTTGTTGTTGTTGTGTTTTTCTCTGAATTGTCAGGGTTGAGTTTGGCTCGGAGCCTATGCTGTATCTGAACAGCCGCCCAGGATGAAAACAAACAAACACTGCAATACCTTGCATGTTCACATTTAATGATCTCTTTCTATTTTGGACACAGACACATCCAAAGCATCATCAGAGGCAGGGCGCTGTAATGTGACCGATGGGGGTAAAGGCTGCTGGAAATCAACATGAAACAGAGGAGTCGTAAACCCACTTGTGTGTGGTAACAACACACCGTGTGTGAGAGCATGCAAATGAGAGTTCTGTGTCACCTGAAAATACAGTGACGCGCTGCCGTAGCAGTTTATCTGGCCTGAAAAAAAATGTTTAGTTCAAGGTTTCACTTTTCAAAGATTCTCCAAAGCGCACGAGAATTTCTGTTATTTTTTTTCCTGTTATTTTTTTTTCGTGGCGGCTGAAATGATGGAATGCTCCAGTGATGTGAAGGAGAGCAAATTAAGTACAAATGACAACCTGAATGCCGCCTCTACACCTTACTTCAGTCACGCAGACATGGCAGAGTGCAGAAGCCGTCGCTATGCATCCCCCTCAATCACAAAAGAATTTAGCTTCCCTTTATCTAATCGCCCCTCTGAATATCTCTTATCACACCTGCCTCGCCCCCGAGGTGGCCAAGGACAAATGTGATATCCAAATATTCAAACCAGGTGATTCCTGGAGAGATTTATCATGGCAAATTTCACCGGCGATCCTATTTAGATATTCACTGTCTGTTTTGCGTGGTGTCTGGGGTTAAACATGCCCTGGTGTGAGGCATCTCTGAGAGACAGTCACTGCAGATAGCTGGTGGGTGGAGGAATGACGCCACGGGGCACGCGGGGTGAAGGCTTCTCACTGTACAGGCAGAGAGACAAGTTCTCAGGGAGCTGCCACCACACGGCACACATCGATCTGCCATTGCATCTTATCTTTGTGACTCTCGATTAAAACGCTCAACATTGGCTCCCCCCCCCACCCACCTTCTCTCTCCCTCTCTCGCTCGCTGCCAGGCTGAAGGCCTTTCTATATCCCTGAGTGGAGGGGCTCTAATCTCCCCCATGAAGTAGCAGGAGCCTATCGCTGGCAGAAGGAGGCACAGTTCTCACTGCGGAATGAATGAATGAATGAATGAATAAATAAATAAATAAATAAATAAATAAATAAATAAATAAATAAGGGAGCTTAGAAATGAACTAGCCTCAAAAGTTCTCCATCTAAAGAGTAACTTGAATCACAATCAGGTTTCGGGCAACGTTATCATAATCCAAACAATTGGCTGGTAACTGTGTCCGATCCTCCGGGGTCTTGTTAAAATCCGCGCCCAAATGAACGGCGACGAGTCGAGGCTCTGACAAAGACAGGCAGGAGTGAAGGGGAGACGCCTGGGCAGACAGACGGATGAGCCCCAGGCTCCAGGGCTTTGACTTTGGCCAAACAAACGTTTGTTTTTCAAAGTGGTTTTCCAGTCGGACAGATTAAGGCGGATGTGGACCGAAGTCCCCCCACCACCACCCCTGCCTCTCCGTGGTCTTGTCAAACGGTGCATTGAAAAGAGGGGTCGCACCTGTTGGGGCAGCCCAGAGCAGTGTAGGATGGGGATGATACTGAGCAGGGCTTTCCCTCTCTCGCTCGCTGCCAGGCTGAAGGCCTTTCTATATCCCTGAGTGGAGGGGCTCTAATCTCCCCCATGAAGTAGCAGGAGCCTATCGCTGGCAGAAGGAGGCACAGTTCTCACTGCGGAATAAATAAATAAATAAATAAATAAATAATAAAAAGAGCTTAGAAATGAACTAGCCTCAAACGTTCTCCATCTAAAGAGTAACTTGAATCACAATCAGGTTTCGGGCAACGTTATCATAATCCAAACAATTGGCCTGTAACTGTGTCCGATCCTCCTGGGTCTTGTTAAAATCCGCGCCCAAATGAACGGCGACGAGTCGAGGCTCTGACAAAGACAGGCAGGAGTGAAGGGGAGACGCCTGGGCAGACAGACGGACGAGCCCCGGGCTCCAGGGCTTTGACTTTGGCCAAACAAACGTTTGTTTTTCAAAGTGGTTTTCCAGTCGGACAGATTAAGGCGGATGTGGACCGAAGTCCCCCCACCACCACCCCTGCCTCTCCGTGGTCTTGTCAAACGGTGCATTGAAAAGAGGGGTCGCACCTGTTGGGGCAGCCCAGAGCAGTGTAGGATGGGGATGATACTGAGCAGGGCTTTGTGGGTATCAGAGTCAAAACAAAGCTGTCAGCCAGGGCTCATTCATCTTTGATGTTCATTGATGAGGAAACTGCTGGGCCTCAACAGGCCATTGTTTCCTCTAAGTGGTGCCCATTGATAGCCAGAAAGCCACGTTTGTTTTTAGCCTCTGACGGGTGGAGCTAATTTTAAAAGGCTTAATGGTGCATTTAACCCGTCCAAAACACTGTGCTTTGGATCCCTCCTTGCGCCATTGGCTCCGGGCTGTCTTCCTGCTTCCTAAATGGCCTATAAACAATAATAAAATGCTAATCGGGTGTGAATGGCCAACACCGGTGGGCATGCGTGTATCGTCACATCCTGGGCTCCTCTGAGTGCCCGCTGTGACAAATCTAGATCCAGGGACCAGGCTGGTTGACTGGCGCCGTGTGCGCTTCCTGGCCCGTTCTCCACCTCTCCACTCTCTTTGTCATAAAAACCTGGATAGCCTTCATAAAGTGCATTTCTCATGCTATTGTTCAGCTAATCATATCCTCTCCAACAATTTCAGGATGTGACAAGATAAGATAGGGGGATATTAATGCCATATCGACTCATCTCAGAATTATGAAAATGCATAGGTGGAGGGGGGGGGGCATCTCGAGAGGAAATGGAAATCAATTTGCAGAGCTTTCCATTTTGTATATTGCCATGAAAAGAAAACAGTGATTTTCCGCGTTATCTACCTAAAATCCAATTAGAATCAGGTTAATTTAGTGGCAGCAATTTCAAAACCTTATCGTACTGTCCTATCAGCTGATGTCTTTGAGTGCTCTCTGTTTGTAAGGTGGAACTGTTCAAATTTAATCATGTCACCGACCATATCTGACTGATGCACGATCCTGGATATCACTCGCACGGCGACAAATACAGAGACAGCGCATTAATTAAATCCTCGATTATAATAAGCTTACAATGCCGTCCACCTTTGAATACGCCGAATCTGTATCTGTTCCGTCCCCTTCAATAAAACGGAGAGTTAGTTACCATTCATCTCATACTTTAACCCTGTTTTTCTTGTTTTTATCTGAACAGGTATTCACACCTCTCCATTCCCCATCTATCCACGGATGTGCTACATTCAATCAGATTTAAATAAAGGGAGCTTCCCACTTGTTCATAGCGAACACTCAATGTTAGAAAACAGAACGAATACCATACATGATGTTGATGATTTCTGTTGGACGTATATGTTTATAATTTGAATGTAACATGGATATGAATGGGTCTCCCTCAAGTGCTGGCCCCTATTGTGGGGAGAAATCAAGAACTCTCGCCATGTTTCAGCAGGGCCGTGTATAAAGGATGCAGAGACGCAGGTTTTCTTAAATAAGAGTCTCTGCTTACACCTTCGAAGCACTGGAAGGGAACGCTCTCAGAGTTGCTTTTTCTCTCTCCCTCCTGATTGCTCGCAAGCTCGATTCGCTCGGATTCTTAAATGATAGGCTCATATGGAGTCGCAGACTGTTTACGTGGCCGCGTCTTGGTTGGCTGCCTCCGTAAGCGTGAGGAGATATGCAAGAGCAATGTTAATAAACATTTCTATAGCTGGTATAAATGATGGTGGATGGGGGGGGAGGAAGTTTGAATTTTTCACTCTTCATTTGTGGTTCAATTGCCAGAGTGTGTATTGCCTGTTTCTCTGGGAAGAAAATAGATGGCTTTGTCACTCAGTATGCAAAAAAACCCGTCGGTCTGTTTGTTGTACACCGTCAGTGGAAATGATAGCAATTCTATTTGTCTTGCGAGGAAGACACTGTTACAAAGTCTGAATAGTGTTTTCCTTGAATTGTTTGGATTGTTTGTCCATTGTGGAGTTATTTTCCACAGGCATCATACAGACATGTCTACCCAAACCCCTTTCAAACGCCGAAACCCTCGTCTCATATGTTAAGAGGGAAACGGGAAATAAACTTGATCTTTCGCCAACACACATACACCTCCCTGGTTTCTGACTGACCCAACGTTGGCCTGATATTTCTGCACACAGAGTCCAGAGGCAGCGTCGAATTTGACACGACTGCCGGTAATTATGAGACACTCGTCCAACACGGATGAAGGCGCCACAGATATCACAGTTTGTCTCTTTATCCAAAATGGCAGACTGCCGCGCATGCAGCCCGCTCGCATCCACCTCGGAGTCCCGCATCATTCAGCACTTGAAGCAAACGTATATTTCTGTCAAGGCGCGGAGGGATTGCGTCCTCCGTTTGGCGCAGAGGAGGTGTGTCCCCTTCTCCGTTCACGAGAGAGGGCGAGAGATGATGAGGTGGTGGTGGTGGTGGTGGAGGTGGTGGTGGGGAACCTTTCTTTTGTTCACTCCCCTCTCTAACTGGTAGTGTTTGACTTCCCTCTAGCCAGGAGTGGGTAATTCTGGAGCCCTGTGTGAGGTTGTTAGATCACTGAGGCCCAAGACAGCACCATTCTTTGCAGACCCTTGACAGCAAATATGTGGTAATGATATTGTCTCCTGCTGGGTAATAACACACAATTCAGACTGCCACATACTGCAGTCGCCGGGGAAAAATGGAGGGGTGAGGGTGGGGGAGAAAAAAGAATTACACTGAAGTACTGGAGGAAAATGACAGGAGAAATGTCTTCAACCTGAAGTGCTATATTGGAGAAATTCACTCTGGCAGGACACTGCAGTGGGAAGAACTGTTTTACTCTGCACTTTACTCTGGCCACTGCTACCTGGAAAAGGAACAAGGAACAGCCATATCTGATTTTTCTTCTTTCCTTTTTCTTTTCTATAAATAATCAATATGTTTTTTGGAGGAACGAAAACACAATACTCTGGTTCCTAAATGCTAAACACTGGGATTATCAACTCTGGTCGTTTAACACAACCCGTCGCCTCAAATGATTTAAGTCCTTTGTGTCCATATTAACGCGCCGCATAGTTAGCGTTTAGCACAAACAGCATTTTCTTACCATGGAGACCTTCCATTGTTAACCAGACCACACTGGCAGCTTCAACCTTGACCTTTGTGTTGCTCCACTTGTTACCCGGCTTGTAACTGTCAACACCATCCATCACGAGCCAATCGGGTCCCGGGACGAGGGCCGGCTCCCCCTGCTGTACTGTGAAATTGTGGCATGTGATCCTTAATGTGCGTGAAGTAGACAAGACCTCAACACAATGCATCAATCTTCAGGGGGGGGCTCCTCTGGGCTAGTCTATTAGCCTCCCGCTGTGGCCCTGGCTGCCTGGATTTATTCCTAGGGATAAGTTGGAATAATAGTGTTGTGTCTGCGTGCCTCCAAGACACCAGCCTTAGCCCTGCTCAGGCCCGGGACTGTCAATCAAAAACCTGACCAGGATGTCACGCAGCTAGCACTCGGTATCTTACAATTCCAGCACACCACTGGTATAACAACAAAACGTGTTATTATTTATTTATTTATTTCTTAGTATAGCAGCTATGGAGGCTCTCTGGACATTCCTCAGCTCCAAATAAACCCTCCTCTCCCTGCATCAAAACGATCTTCTCCGGTCTCCGCAGCCAGTGTCCATGATCTTAGATACAGACGTTACCTCTGTGTAAAGCAGGAGCGCGAGTGACTCCCTCTCCTTATTCATACATTTGACTGCCAGAGCAGCATTGTGCAATGGGCTAAAATAAATGCGAGTGCGGTGAAAGAGGGTAGCCTTGATACGCGCGCGGCTGGGTGAAAAAGGGAGGCACGTTGGAACGGAAGAATTCATCTTTTCCATCAGCCACGCCGCTCACGAGTTGAACCAGGTATTCAAATGGGTTCAATCTCCGCCGCTCAGATTTGCATAACACAGACAGATGAACTCGAGTGATTGAATCGGGCGAGGTGGAGTGAGAGAGAAAAAGGAAAGAAAACGAATTTCCAAGTGAATTAGGAAATGATTGATACGACAAAGGGTATATTACTCATTTTTCACACTGAAATAATTACAGAATTAACCTTTCTTTCCACCGTGACAGCCCTCGAAACCCTCTTTATCGCAATGAATGTGACGCGCTGGACTTGGAGGAAAAAAAAAACTTGACTTTTTAACGAATAAAAACAGTGTTACATTATTGCTCTGGCTGTTTTTTTCCCTCTCACTGCAAAACCTGTGTCTGCGTCACTGCCTGTCTATGCAGGTCAGCTGATGTGCAGCAATCAGCTGAGCTCCTTCATGTTTTGCTGCCCATACCTGATGTAACACTACAGCCTGTCCAGCCACCCTGTGCCTGGCACTGACCACTATAGAGTCACAACACCGCAGGAGGGGAAAAAAGCAATTTCATGGTTCACTTTGTGGTTAATGTGCTGCTGTAATCTGTAGAGAGGCCCGTCTTTTTGTTTAAGTTGCACAGAGTTGGACGACCGCGAGCTCAGGCCAATTAATCAGTGGGTTAAACGGTGCAAGAAGCCGTCCGCTGGGAATGGACCCCAGTAAAAGTGTATGTCTGTTTACAAGTGTGTGAGTCTCTCATTTAGTTGGTGCCTGAGCTGACATCAGCTGGTGTGTGTGTGTTTACCTAAGTGTGCA
The DNA here is from genome assembly GCA_016785345.1 of Trinectes maculatus. NCBI lineage: Eukaryota > Metazoa > Chordata > Actinopteri > Pleuronectiformes > Achiridae > Trinectes > Trinectes maculatus. The sequence continues at coordinate 86,405 of JAFBJQ010001439.1, forward strand.
GTAGCCTATGTGCTTTTTAAGTCTTTGTGTGTGTTTGCTGTGGTCACACAGAAAGGTAAGCCTCTCTAATTGCTGCAAGGTGCATTAGCAGCCAGCCACCTCTCTCTCTCTCTCACTCACTCTCTCCCTGGCCGTGTCTTTGTTTTTCCTCTCAGTGCCAGTCTGTGGGCCAGAAGACAATCAGAGCAGAAGGGTCATTTTCTGCAAGAGCTCACCTCCCTCCTCCAAGCCTCCTCCGCTGACAGACTCACGCTCGGCAGGAGCCTTAAATTAACACTTGACGTCCGCGAGGCTCGGCCCTGATGAGGCTGCAGAGAGACAAAATGTCACAAAACAAACACTCCATCATCCCTGCTTCATTTCCTCCAGCGCTGGAGAAACACTCTCACCTGGAGAGCCAGAGATCTGTCGCCCTGGATCAGGCCTGGTTCCCATTGGCTGAGGTGAGAGCTTGAGACCAAACAGGAACAGACGGAACTGGTAATTAGATCATTATAAGGAAGCGACTCCGAAACCTGCTGGGTTTGGGTCAATTAGCCGAGCTCCTTTAACCTTTTACATTTCAAAACATTAAAAGAAAATCAATCCTACAAATAAATACTGTGTGCATTTGTTCCAGCTGTATTTCCATTTTTAACATGTCATTAGATGAATACTTTTTAGCTTCAGAAAAAAATATGCTAAATTAAATAAATTAAAAAAAACACCTCCAAAAAATTAGGATAGGATTTATCTCTCTGCTGTTACAAAGTAAATGATTTGTTTTCCTGTGCAAATCAACAACAGCCCTCACCGGGGATGTACGCAACACAGCTGTAGAGTAGTATGATACGATTTGAAGCCTACTTCAAATACAGTGCCCCCAGCGAGTTCCAACAGCGGCAGTGTCTATTTTATTATTTGCTTTATCTCTTTGTTGCGTGAGAGTTTATTTGTTTACATGAGAGGGATTGGAGGTTCGGTGATCTGAGCAAAATGCAGCAGAAAGTACTTCAGATGGGAATGAGTGTAATTAGCATGCTCTTAAATGTGGACCGCTCTCCTAATGTTTTTGTTTACATGGGGCTGCTGATCTGTGACTTGGTGCGGGGGCGGCCCCAGGCGGGTTAAAATCACTTGTCATGCCAGAGATCAGCGTTATGAGCTTAGAATTGGTCAGTGTTGAGGAACAATCAATGCGACGCCAGGTCGACACTCTGCACTCAGCACATGCTGTGAGCTTTTCTCTGTAATTATGTATTTATAGTTATGTTTTCCAGAGGGAATCATTTGAAAACGTGAGTGCATTTATGTGACTGTGTTTGTATGCGCTCATGTTCATATGTTGTGGCTCATTTTCTTCTTTTTTAAAATCTTACCGAGCTGTCTTTCCATAATCTCTGCATCTACACCAAAGCATATGCTCCATGACACTCATTAAGAGTCAATTAAGAATTTGCTAGTGTGCCCAGTTATTCAGTCAGTGATTATATTTCACTGGAAGATAATATCCAGGTAAATTAAGATTTCGATTTAATTCAGCCCTGGTTGGTGCTGCATCTCCATGTCACATCATGGAACAATTGAGATCTTATCGTGGATTAAAGTGGGGGATATTACGGCTAATTTAAAATATGCACATCTATGACTGCACGTGCAGCTTAAACAGCTGCCATGATATCGTCCAACAGAAAAAAAAAATAATGAGAGTGAGACAAATACGAGCCATATCCGCAAAGCTTAAATGACTCCAAGATGTAACTCATCGGAGGAATTCAGGGTGGGAATGCTGCCTTGGAGAGAACCTGTGGAAGACGGAGAGAGGAGACTGAAGGAAAGGAGACATGCAGGGAGACAGGAAGTGTGGGTACATTGAATAGAGGGGGTGCCATGGTGGTCAGGAGACAGTGTGACAAAGTTGTGCTTGTTTAAAATGGAAATCTTCCCAGACTTCCTCCCTCTTGCCCTCTCTCCCTCCCTCAGCCCCCGTCGAGCCCATTGCGAACGCTAAGCTCCAGCATCTGAAGTGGCAACACTTGAGATGGTGAAAGTGACAACATCTTAACATAAGCTGAAGGGCTAAAGTGAAAGTCAGCTCGAACCCCCAGCCAACCTCCCTTTCCACCCACATCCTTCACTCCCGCTCTGTCATCCCTCTCTGATCAGTCACACACGGAGGCTGCTTGGACATAGCAACAATTGCAGGTATAAAATCGGGAGGTCACAGGTCATGATTTAAAAAAAAGGTAAAAAGGTGAAAGGCTGAGAAAAAGAAGAAATCTGTGTTTGCATTCTCTGTTTCTATGCTTCGCGGTTATCATCGGTCCACCTTTCCCCTCCCAGTCACAGGTGCCTCCAAACAGAACTGGAAGCTTGTAATCCGCCCAAATCCAGCCTCTTCCGAGGAGTGTAAAACCAGGAATGTTCTGTGGGGGTCACTGGATTAGACAGAATTCATGGTGGTAGCTTGGCTTGAGAGGCGGAATTAGAGGAGCGGGGGGGAAAAAAAGGGAGAGGAGACTGAACTGGGTTTGTATTAAAATGAGCTTACCAGGTGGTCTCCCTCCCAAAAAGTGGACACAGTGTGTCAAGTAATCTGAAAAGCCCCCGGGTGTTTGTTGCTCATTGGCCAGAGGCCTGGTAAAAAGAGAGAGTGAGGGACCGAGAGAAAGCGAGAGAAAGGAAGAGGGGTGGGGGTGGGAGGGGGAGTGGGGGGGTGGCAAGGGAGGTGGCACTGATGTGGCCATTGAGGCCTCAGTGAAATGTCTGTCAGGCTTGGTTTACCACAATCACAGCAGTGATTAGGGCCCTTTTGATGACAGGTTTGGTTTTTCTGTCCATTGGCAAGAAAGTGAGAATGGACAAGAGGGGGGTGGAGGGGGGGGTCGGGTTCGGGGAGCAGAGTTGGGTTGCACTGGGAGACTTTTGGGGGTGGGCGTTTACGCACTGTTGCAGGAAAGTGTGGTGGTGGTGGTGGTGGTGGGTGTATATTAATGTCTTGCACCAGGGAGCTCCCTACGTAATTTCCCAGCGGGTCGCAGGGTCAGGTTTGTATTTAGTTAGTGGTAATGATCTTGTTAGGGATCTGAATGGACCACCGTCTAAGCCCATTGAGGCCAGCGAGTGTGCCTCCCCATCCCCCACCTCTGCCTGCCTTGTGTGGGCTTACACAGCCCGTGAACTGTGATTAATGGACTTCCAGGGCTTAATAACTTGCAAAACAGTATTAAACAAGGGAGGCCCCAGGACAATCGGAGAGGCTACCCAGGCGGAGGAGGAGGTGGCTGTAAACAGTGCCCAGCAACAATTGCAATGCATGGAATTAACTGAGATGGGCCACTCACAATGCTACAGCTGGCTAGTGGCAGGGAGCCAGGCCTGGGAGAAAGCTTCACTGGTGCTTCCAGGTGGCCCAGAGCAGGCCAGTCCCTTTCAGTTTTGTAAGTGTTAAAAAATAGAAGGGGAGAAAGGCTACATTTGTGATGGGGAGACAGTGAGAGGAAGCCATTGAGCAGAGACAAGAAAGAGATTAAAGAGCACAGAGAGTGATAAGCAGATAATGGGGGGAGGGGGGGGGCACATTCAATGGGACAAGTAATCCTTGACATGCAAGCGCAAATATGAAGCCTTTTGTCTCTCGTGTCTAATTCACGCCAGAATGTGTAAAGTGGCAAAGCAGGAACGGCGAGCCACGTAAACAAGCGCACGGAGACAGATAAAACATACTCATCGACGTGCGCGCACACACATACACATACACATACACATACACATACACATACACATACACAAACACAAACTCCCACAGAGCACGGCCCTTCCCACATCTCCTGCTCGTCTTATATTTCCCCTTTCCCACCCTGGTGCCCTCTTATCTGGAAACAAATGATCCCAGCATGGAGTCATGAGTACTGATGTGTTCGGACCACCCTCCATTCTGTCACAGATCTCGTCTTTTCTCCCCAGCAGTGGTGTGTGGTATAATATATGTCCAGTGTGTAAATATAAGTGATGGGGGCCACTTGTGCAGGGGGACGAGCACTTTCTGATGTGCATGGCATCTCGTTGCTGTTTTGTGATTTGATGATTCTGCATAATGGATGTGCACTGGAAAAAAAAATTAATCTGTGCAATTAAAACTCAAAAACATCTGGTTTGTTGTGAGCGATACTAGTTTTTGCATAAAAACCAGTTCTTTGGTATTATGTTTTTTTTTTATTGTTGAGACAAACAAAGTCGGTGAGGATAAAAAAAACTGCGGCGAATAAATACAGGTATGAAACAGCAACGCTGCAAATTATGGGTAATTATGAAACAATTTGGAAAGCATTTGTGTCAGACACAAACAGGTCGTTTATCCCATCATGAGGCATGTAAGGAAATATTATTCTGTGTCACCTTGTTTTTAATCTTCAGAAAATACCTTTCTGTTAGAGCAAACGTAAGTCGAACATTTACTGTATTTCATCTTGCGTTATTAACAATAATTGTAATTATCCATGATGAATTAATACAGCTTACCATGTTTGTGTTAAAATAAAAGTTAAAAAAAAAAAGAGAATTGTTGCACGGGAGTTGTGGCAGCACATAGAGGAGGTTTATCTGCTGCTGCTGTTTGACAGTCTCTCCAGTGTGTTTGGTTTTTCCCAACAATGACTCATCTCCAAACGAGTGACACTGGGGTCATCCTAATCTGCTTCTCTTGCAGATCAGAGACCGGTCGGACAAAAGCTCACTCCTCCATTCACTCCGCTCTAATATGCGCCCAAAAATATTTGCCCAAACCCTTTACTTAATCAGTGGCTGAGAGGTTATTCAGCAGCACAGACGGATGCCTGTTTAGAACACTTGAGCAGCTCGACTGCAGAAAGCGACACTGAAAACATGAGTCAATCAGATTTAGGATATTATACAAATGGAATTTGAATCCGTGATAGCAACCTTTTTAGAAACGTGTGGAAAATTAGACCACTTTTTGACATTACATGGTAGCGTGGGAATACATAGTGTTGCATTATCTCTCTAACTCCCTCTCTCACCTCACAGCTGTCGCCCGTACTGCCCCACCCGGCTCACCCTCTCTCGCGTCGGGGTGCGGGTGCAGTGGGGGCCTTGGCCCTGATGAGGCTGAGGAAGGATCCACTGCTGTGCTAAGCCTCTGGCTCTCTGCTCCCTCCCCACCTCCACGCATCATGAATAATGGAACAGAGAAATACATTTATCTTTTGATAGCCTCGGCCCCCTGGCTGCGACTGTTCGCTCTTGCCCAAACCGCCGCGGCACAGGGCTGAGGGTGTGAACACCCCTCTCCCTTGAGCCACCCCACCCGCGATTCTTTCTGCTCCTTTTGAAGTCGGGCGCTTCTTAGTGTCCTAGAGATGGGTAATCAGGCTTGATTTGGGAAGGGTCAGGCCATCTTTTGAAGGGGCGGCCATCCTCAAGTTCGACTCTCTGTGCTCAGCGCCAAGATGACTGTAATTTCACCAGACATATTCACTGACCTGCTCCGAATTTAACAGACACGCAAAAGTAGACGAGGAGAGCAACTTTATCCCGCTCAGAATAATGTGGGAGGATTGTGTAAGTAGATTGTGTAATGCAAAGCACCAGCTGAGGGGTAAGTGTGAGGGAAATATATTGTGTTTTATTATATTGATGCCAGAAGAAACGACCTGCTATTGATATGAAAAGCCTTTGTATACATAAAGTCAATTAAATAAAGAAAATGAAATATTAAGATTGGATAAATAAAATAATAGAAACTGTCTACTTCATGTACATTCAGAATGCATATTCCTTCTTTGAACTCCTTCCTCAGTGATGCCTGCGTCCTTGCAAATATTTTTTCATAAACTTAAATTAGTTTTTAATTGTATGGTCTTTTTAAAACATACATGGTTGGATGCTGCCTTGAACAATAGTCCAATATTTTTTTCACATGATTTACTGATAAAAGTGAAACTAGATATTTGGATTTCTGTTGTCGCACTACTTCCTAGCAGACAGTGTGATTTCATGTCAGCCAGGCCCTTAATGCGCGACGTATCTGTGCACCGTAATGTGGGAATAACGCTGTCTCTCTCTGTTTAACTAGGATCAGGAGGATTTGGGCTCAGCGCTCTCGCTCTCGTTGCTAACACGTCTGTATGTGTGGGCTCTGCGGATGGGAACGTGTAGCTGTGCACCATCACCCTCTGTTTGTCCCCGATGGCGTGGGGCTGAAACAGCCTTCGCTGTGCCACCTGCAGTAAAGAGAAGCAGGAGAGGGACTGGACCAGACTGCAGTGGTCAGTTTGTTCAACATTTATCCACACAGTGATCAGTTATATTTTCATTAGTGTGTAATTGTGTGTTTAGGTTTGTCTGCTTGCGGGCAAAAGCTTAACTGTATATAAAGATTATATTTTAATTTATCCAGGGAGGAATACGATTCACTACCTCGATATGGTAAGATGTGTCATAAAACAATATTTATTATGAGAGATATTCTTATTTAATTTTATCTGTACAGTGTCAAATTAAGATTGATTCGTTTATGTTAAATGCGTGAATCAAATAAACAGGTGTGGAGTGGCTGTGTGTTCACTGTCAGTATCAATTAAATAAAAAACATTTATTGTTAAAGTTTATTTAAGAAATCTAAAACAACATTGATACTTGTGTGTATTTGTAATTGAATATGTAGATGTGTGTCTGGAGTGTGTGTGAATATGTGTGAATAGATGCATACTGTATATAAATATATAATGTATGTAATATATATATGTGCCGTATATAAAGATATACTGTATTTGCCAAAGCTTTATGGGTCATTTATAAATTAAAGTTGAAAAAAAACTTTTCTTAATGTTTGTCAGGGAATAAAAATAAACAGAATAAAGATGGATGCATTATACATCTGATTTATTTCTATCATAAATGTCATAACCTTTGTTTATCTAGGCCGTGCTCGTCAGCCTGTGATTATCACATAATTCAAAAAGTCGGGAAACAAAACACACTCAAGAAACACTGACATCAGTCTTTCAGCCAACAATAACAAGTTCAAGTACACACTTCTTTCCAACATGCCCCCCCTCCCACACACACACACACACACACACACACACACACACACACACACACATGCACAAGGCAGAACCTAAATCTCTTTTCTCCATGTCCATGCACACAACCCATACGGCACCAAACCCCTCTTACCCACCACTCCCCTGCGCCCAAAGCCTTCAAGCAGCCCTGGGCTTGTGTAGTCATGCTTCAGTTGCCCGGTGTTGGGGATGAGGCCTTGCTAGCTGGGGCTGTAGCTGGGTCTGAGCCAGCAACTCCTCAGCTCCCTGCTCTGCTCTATGGAAGGCAGAGAAGCTGAAAGCACCGTTTATCATAACATGTGTGGGCAGCATCACCACGGCAACGCTCAGGCTGGCAAATGCCACTGCTGTGAATACTAATGAGGCTCTTGGCAGGACTGTGTTGGCGTCGATGGGGCCAGGGTTGTACTCTGCGTGTGTGTGTCTGTGTGTGTGTATGTGTGCGTGCGTGTGCGTGCACAATCGCTGGGCTCTAGGAGGGCTGCAGCAGAGGTAAACAGTCCAAAGGAAATCAATTAAGTGTTTCCGCAGTGTTTGGCAAGCGCTCTAATCTTCAGCACCACATTTTAAAATACGGGCGGAATCTGCCTTTAATACCTCCTCTGCTTTCTGCATAACAATAAACAAGCAGGCAACAAGAAACGGCCGAGCTTGACTAAGTCCTCCAGCCTCGACTTTACGACAACACGAGTGAAGTCGTTACTGCAGAGTTCCCGAGCTTTTCCCCCTCACGTCGTCATTTCCTCAGTGTTCCACATTATACGGGACCTTCACGCCGTCACCCGACACTATCTCTCTCTCTCTCTCTCTCTCTCTCTCTCTCTCTCTATTCCTCTGTTTCTCTGTGACCCGAACTTCCCAGTGATGCTGTGACCAAATTGCACTGGAGCGCGCCTTCCCCGCTCTTTATTGATTCGGGCACTTTGATTGAGCGGGAGTCTAATCAATTCTTCAGTGGTGGTGAGACGCAGGAGTGAAATTATTCTTAGGCAAACCCTTCAAACAACTTGTCATTAATTTGCCTCTTTACTGGCACTTGTTTGCTGGGAAGGCGACGTGTTTCGGGCTTTCTCTGTCTATTAGCGGGGTTGTGCTCCTGGGATTTTCATGGGCCGCTGAGCCCTGTGGTGGAGGAGAGAATGCGTGTGTTTGTTTTTGTGCATAAATGCCTGTGTGAACTGGGGGTGATTGGGCACACTATGCTTGCTCATCCTTACAGAGTGACTTATTAGTGCTAATTGGGAAGGACAGTTCAAACAAGCACAGAGGAGTGGTTGTCACACAGGCGTGACATGAGTGCAGAGAGACAGGCAGTGCCGGGCGCTCGTCCCGCTTTCAGCCCTCCCTTTTCCCCCAAACCCAGCCCTCCCTGCGTCACCTCCTCCCCGGACCCCCCCTCCTGGTGGTCCCTGGCCCCCGGCCTGGCCCCACAGAGTGGCCACAGAGTGGGCTCTTTGTCTGGACACGGCCATTAGCAGTCAGCGGATCTCAGAAATGTGAGCGGGACAAGGCAGTGGACAGAGGCGCAGACAGAAACACGGCTGTCTGAGACACTTAGGAAGTCAACAGCTGACGGAAGGGCCAACACAAAGGAGGAGCTGCTGAAGCATGGAGGGTGTGATCTGCATAGAATATAGACCTCCCATCCCTCACTTGTGCACTTTGTGGCGAGAACGTGCACATGCAAACCCCTACAGCCACACACACACACACATTATGCACATAAACATGCCTGATATGTTACTGAAGAAAGCACACACACACACACATACACACACACACAAACACAACTTCATCATTGGTGTAGCAGATGCACTGACAGTATGAAGTATGACAGGGAAATTCATCCCCCCTGCCCTGAACCCTCTGCTTAATGATCAATCAGCCGCTGGTGCATCGACACTAAGACCTCCAGGAAAATGCCCTGCACTTCTGTTTAGCATGTTTTTTTTTTTTTTTTTACCAAAAGATGCTAATTCCAATGATTATTTAGCGGCATAATAGCTGTAATTATATTCTGCACAAACTGATATAAGGTATAAGCACCAATTAGTAACTGGTCATTATCTTAAGCATTGGGTGCAGGGAGAGTGAAGTAATCGGCAACCATTCAGTAACCTTTGCTCTCTGAAAAATGACTGCATAGTGCCCGGGTAATTAGTGGAGCTTGTTTGCCTTTAGTCTTGAAAGTGGCTCGTACATTCACTAACCTGCATTACTGCTCATTGCTTGCAGTCACATTTCCTGATTGTAGAGACAATGGGCAGCGTGAGGACAATGACATTTTTTTTTTGAAATTTTGTTTATGACATGATAGAGCTTTCAGCGAAGTTGTCTTTTTTCAGGGAATACGTTGTATTTTCATGTACCCGCGCAGCGACTGTGTAATACATTTCTTTAGTTATTTTTGAGATGGACACAAGAGATGAAACCGAATACTGGTACAAAGATGGTAACAGAATGGCGCCCAAATAAGCCAGATTTCCATACAAACATGCATTTAACACCCAGTTGAATAGGGCGGTACCGTGACGATAATAATGGAAAATTTCTGGAATACATAAAACGCACTGTGTTCAAATGGTGCATAATGCCGATAGCCATGGCTCCGTTGTGTGTGTGTGTTTGTGTGTGTGTGCAACGTCAGCGAGGATCACAAGAGCCGTATCAAAGCACTCGGTCACCATGCGAAATGTCTTCTCCCAGCAGGAGGCTGTGGGATTGTTGTCAGCATCCCAACTCTCTTTGAATGTCGGCCTCGCTAACAGGGCAGCCGGACTACATGCCACTGCTGACAACACAGCCACACTTTCAACTTTCTTTCTTTCATTCCTTTTTTTTATTCGCACCTTCTTTTCTTTCTTTCTTTCTTTTTTTTTACCCGACACAGCGCCTCTCAGTGGCAAAGAAGATGACGGCCACACGAACTAGTCTGAACCAGATGCACGATACACTTGAGGAAGACGCTGCACGTGTCGGTTGGACATGTGTTGCGGTGAACGCTGGGTCACGGTGCGTTATTTAAGACGCCGTATGCAGTGTTTTTGTTTTTGTTCACAGCGACACGTACAGGACTTTACCAACATGTAGCCCGACACGTTGCCGAGTACCGGGACAGCTGAGCACAACAGCTTTGTGCATAAATCAAGCACACCCCAACACACTGCGCCTGCCTAATAGATGTTTAACTAAACCCCCTCATTTCAAACAGTTTGACCCCGGTTCGCTAAAACACAATGTGAGAACTCCCCGAGGATTAGGCCCTGACCTCACAGGGAATGGAGGGAATGGCCCACACTGGCTATAAAGGAGCCTGCCTTTGTGCTGTCCAGGCATGGGGGAGGACAGTGTGAGGGAGATACATGCCAGTGGGAGGAGATAGCGTTGTTGTAACGACATCTTGATGGAGCATCTTTCCCACCCACCGGAGCAGCACCGGCTCTGTATGTATTTTAATGAGGCTTTGTGTCTGCCCACATACGGCCCCTCTACTGACAGGGAACGTGTTAGCAACATGCTCACGCTTTGTCACGGCACCCAGTCACATAATCGACCCGTCGGCGAGATTTATTCTCTTGACTCTATGTGTGTATGCGTGGCCATATGTGTTGGGATGTAAATAGGAGGAATGACCTTTTACAAACACTGCGATGCATAGTTGGCATGAGTGGTAAAGCTGCTGGGGTGAACTACAAAACTCACTCAGCTTTTGTGAGCGCCTTTAAAGACCCTGTATCTTTGTGTGTGTGTGTGTGTGTGTGTGTGGAACCTACATGTTAAAACGCTAATAAATGTCTAGAGCGGGACAATGATCGAAGCGCCTTGTCCTCAAGATAATTTTGCCTTTCATATTGTAAGATCAAAATAATAATTTTTACTTTTGAAGCACAGTCATTCCAGAGTGCTTCTATTGAGAGCACGGTGAATACGTTCATCGTGTAGGAGGAGGGATGGTTGGGTGTGGGGGGGGTGGGCGATTTTATTTTCTTAAGCGGGGATATGGCAGGGCTGGAGGATCCAATTGTGTGCCAGGATGCAATTCAGATTTTATTTTCTTAGTTACTGACCTTGATCGGGGGAACTGCAGGGTCAGAGCCTCTTCAGTCTCTATTGTGGGCTCGAATAGAATGTTAATGAAGTGGTGCACTGAATATTAAAATGCAGAGCTGCTTTCAGCACCCAGTCAGACTACTGTGGCATGTTGAGTGTTTTGGCGGCTAGACATGCAGACTTCTTCTTGCCCGGAGTCTGCTGCCGACTGGAGAATGGGGTGGGTGCGGATACTGAAGCCATTCTGTCCATTTGTACTGTAGCACGGTGAGTCTTTTCTTCCTCTGGGAAGACAAACAACCACGTCTCCCCAACCAGGAGACGGAGGGAGTGAATGGACTGAGGAAAAGGGTTGGACTGAGTGAAGGTAAATGTGATTTGTAGGTGTGGGTGGAGGGTGTCACTTGGTCAACAATTGGGTACTGTGTGATCCGGGAGGTTTTTCTGGGAGAGTACAATGGTTTATTTAGGGTGCACCCGGTGCCCCGCTTCTCCTCGCTGGCCCCGGAAGTGCTTCATTTTGTTTGGAGGACAGCTGCACGCCTCTGTTTGTCTTCCCCCTGCCTTTCCATTGGCCTGGCAGGCTGCAGGAGGGCACGAGCACTGATTGTTTCCAACAGAACCTGGCATGCTATCAGCTGGGAGGATTGTTTATCTGGTGGAGAGGCAGGACGGAATCAACAAAGAGAACCAGCAGTGGTTCTGGAAAAGGTGCGGAAAGGATCTCGTAAAGAAACAAGTACTGAATAGCAAAAGAGTGCTTATCTCCCTCGTACAACCATAATCAATGGCTGGTCGAGTTTTCACCACACTGAGCCAGAACTGGCTCCACTGCATTAACAACCATCAACAAGATGCATGGAGAAAAGCATGAATATGAAAATATGACACACAATATGGCACAACACGTCCTCAACACAACCTGAAGTGTGTATGTTTACTGTGCTATAAGGAACATGCAAAGTGAATTGTTGTAAGTTATATGCAAAAATAAAAAAAGCAAAGGATATGAAAGAAATAAAATATAACAACAACAACGACAACAACCACAAGCACACATCAGCAAACACCAGCTATGATTTGAATAAATGTACTTAATAGCCTCTAGCTGTATCTATCTACCCATCAAAAGAAGCTGCATATATTTAACGTCACCTGACAAACTGAGCCACCTGAGAGTCACCTTGCATTTGGTCTCCGAACGAAAAAAAGGGGTTATCCTTTTTGAGTCTGGGTGAATAGAACGGATCCCAGAATTCATTTAGCCGTTCCTATTTCTCTCTCATGGCCCCGCACCGAGTCCGTCTATACAAGGATGAGTGAGTTGTGGCCTCGTGCGAGCCCTCATCTCCCTGAAAGAGACAAGGGAGAAAAGGCAGCAAATAAACAAACACACGTCTCGGAGTTGCTTTTCCGTGCCTCTCCATCCCACTCATTTTGAAGCAGCTGTGCGGAGAATGTCAAAAACTCAGAGTGTCCTCTTTTTATATACCTTTCTGTCAAGTATTTCTTTTTTCCCTCCGGTTCAGATAGAAACCAATGTCTGATGACACATCTGAGGTACTCTACAACGACCCAGAGAGAAATGAAGAGCAAGAGGGAAAAACATAAAAGAGGAAGGAGATGGACGTGTGTGCGTTTCCCCTCCGTGCATGACTGTTTTTCTGCCACACACACACACACACACACACACACACAACATCTGATGTCCACGCTGCGGCTGATTTCGCACACTGCCTCAAAAAAGAGGGGGATTTTCCCTCTTTTTGTTTCAAATTTCACAAGCCGTCCAAATGGGCACAGACGCGCTCCCCGAGAAAGAAAGAAAGAAATAAACGGATGTATCAGTGGCCAACATCTGCAGATTATGATTAGCATTTGGAAATTGCGTCCTTGAATGAGATTTGGATGTCGACTGTCAGTCTTCTTTTATGAGTGCGACTGCTATTCCGGCGAAGCAGAGGGTACCGCTTTGTCCCTAAATTGGCTACAATTTGGAGAGAGAAAGAAATCCTCTCCTCCGTCTTCCCCTCTGCCTGTTATGATGTGCCGTCTGAACAAGAAAGAGACACTATTAATTGTGCTGAATATGAATAGCTGCATTTGGTTAACCAGTTTCAAAGGAAACTGGCCCAAAGGAACTTCTCTTCCTCGTCTTCCCCCTACTGCCCGTCCCTGCTTTTCCCTTCTCCCTTTATCAAGATTTTTTTTTTTCTTCCCTCTCTAATTTTACACTGAGTGAGCTGGCTGCTTTAGTGAGGCTGCATTATCTTATGTATTCAGCTTTCAGCTCCTCTGCCTCTCCCGATGAGGCGAGGCTTAATTGGGCTCTGGCTTTAAAGTCTGTAGAGCTCTCCACTGGCTCATAGAAACACATTCAGGGGCTGCTCATTCACTTCGAGTATGTGTTAGATGTACAAATATTATTTACTTTTATACTCCAAATCAAAAGGCGCACACTTCCTGCCTCTCCACACACAGTCCGTGCGGGAGAATTCACAGTTCAATTCACTTCAGGGTGTTTTCTCTTTTCCCTCCTTCGTCCACTGCATAACAAGAATGTGCCGCTGCTTCACTACAAACGCATTTTTATTAAAGGACTGCTTCATTACAGTGTAGTGCTACTGGCGATAAGAAAATATTAACAACCCCGTTAAAGCATGGTAATTATTACATTACCATGCGGTGGCACAGAAGCTACAGACGCTTATACATTTTTATTTTTAAATAGGAGAGAAAATATTTGACCCCAACTGGATTGAGTATTTTAATGGCAGCTTCTTAAAACTATATTTCATTTAAACATATATTTAACATATATTTATGTTTGTGTATGTGTTGTTTACATTTTTAAAAAAAAATAGATTTTTGGCAGTGAACTGCTTTTTAAAACAATTGAAAAATACAGTAGTATTCAGCTAATGGAGGAGCAGCTTATTTTCTGCGAGGTGAAATTAACACGCTCAGAATAATAAATAAAAATCGACACAGGAGGCTGAAGTGGAAAATGAAGGTTTCATTTCTTGGAGATGAGGCAAAGAAAACAGCCCTGCCTGCGCACACACACACACACACACACACACACACCCACACACACACTGAATTTCCAAGCTGAACAATTAGCTGCACCATTAGAGCCTGGAGAAGGGAAAAGGAGCTGTGAAGGGAAAGGTGTAGGAGACAGGAGGAGAGCGAGTGAGACACAGAGAAGCCCGCTGGCTTTTGTTCTACTCTGATCCACTGTGTTGTTATGTGGAGTGTCTCTGCTTCGCATGCTGACGATGCCGAGGCCATTTCAGGCGCGAGCTGATGAACTGCAGATGAACAATTTCGCACTTCCCTCAGACCTGCGCTTCCACACACCGACTCCTCCTCATTAGTTTGAGTCTCTTGCTTAGGGAGCCAGGCACAGGAATAAATGAGACCACTATCAGCTGCTGCCTTGATAAGCTGCCTTATCTCATTAGGTTCCACATCAAAGTTAATCAGAGATGGGAATAGTAATTGGCCGACTAGACAATGCCACAGATCATGGGGCTTCTGTAGTGTATGTCATCTCCAAAACATCAGCAGGCTGGGGCTGCAAGATAGGGTGCATCTGTTGGAGAGAGGAGGAAAGAGGAGTGTATGTGTGTGGGCGTGTGTGTGTGTGTTGGGGGGGCTAGTGAGAGCTGGGAGTGAGTGTGCATGATGAAGAGCAGGGGGTGAGAGAGATCCAGAAATAGAGAGGGAGAGAGAGAGAGAGGGGATGAGAGGGGAAAGGAGTAATGGCAGAGGCATAACAAGCAAGCTGCTCAGAATTAATGAGCTTACTCAATAAGAAAAGAATAACCAATCAGTGTGTGTTGGGCAAATATAATTTGGGAATAATTGCTTGATTGCTTTTCCATAGTAGGCTGATTTGACCACACACGAGAACTGAGAATTAAGATGTCAAGACAAGAATTAATTTGGCAAGCGAGGGCTCACAAATGTTCCTCTCGCTCCCCACTCAGGCGGCGCAGGAGGCAGCGGAGCCGCGGGTTGGAGCGCACTAATGATGAAAACACAGTGGTAGATTGCGTATTCATTTCCCCGTCTCTGTTTTACATAAAGAGAGCCATGGCCAACACCACAGATGTTGGGATATCATACAATAAAAAACCAAAACAAAACAAAAAAAAACAACAACAACTGTGCGTATGCTAACACATTTAATTGGCATTTTTGCATATTCCACTCCATTGTTGATAGCTAGTTGCAGCTGATTGTTCAGCTTGTGTCTTCATTGATTTCAGCGTGTTGTGTGTGTTTTTTTTTTTGAGGGGGAACTGTCTGGGGATAGTAATTGGTGCATTTTGACGCTTCCCATCCCCAAACAGTGCTTATTTCTGAAGTCGTCTCTCCTCTCTCGATTGCCAATTCGTGGAGGCTAAGAGTGTGTCTTTCATTACTCGCTACCTGCTTTGAGAAATCAGTCTCGACCTCTCTCACACACACTTGTGTGAGCGGCAATGAGGAAATGTTTTTGTCCTCTAACAAAGTGCCGGTGGTCAGAGTAACACATTAGTGAATAACTGACGGAAACACAGTTAGGAGAGGAGCAAAACAACACCCACCCTAGGACCCTAATGGCCAGCTGCACCCTGGTAATGATACACACATGTACACGCACGCATGTGCACACACAGCCCTGATGCTCCATTTCCATTATAGTGCACTGTATACAGACTCCAATGTACACATGGTGGGAGCTTATTAATAGTAATCATGGGACATGATGCAGGATAGAATCCAACATTAGCGCGACATTTGGAATGGATTCAGTCGGCCTCCATTCAATTTAGATTTGAATAAGAAATATATCCCGGTCTGACCACATGCATATGAATCGCCACATATATTTGCTCCCACATGTGTCTGGTACTTAGTTCCAATTAGGCTGAAAACAGTGCTGCTGTGATGGAGGCTGCTCACACCATCTCAGTTATCACTTCTCTGCAGGTTCCGCCGTTAAGGCTATTCATTTTCAGATGTGTGTGTGTGTGTGTGTGTGTGTGTGTCAGCATGTTAGGGGGTGCATGTCCGTGCGCATGTGTGCATCGACATTATTTGAGCAGTGAGTAAGTAAAGGGAATAAATAAGCAGACAGAGGTCCTGTCATGATGATGTTATTGCCGACCTGGGTTTGCTTGCGGCATTATGACAGGCACACTGCCATACCCCACACTGTCACGCACACACACACACAAATACACATGCACACTCATACACATGGCTGCCTGCTGGGGACCTTGGGTACATCCTCTAGATAAATTTGCTTTGATCTGCATAGCACCTAATTGAGTCATACGCAACGTCTCTAATCCCACATCAAGGAATTTGAAAATGTTAGATTATTTCGCTTGGGGATTAAATCTAATTTCTGCGTGTTACATATTAACCTATTAGGCTGGTTCATCTGCATTGCTAATGCAACGGCGCAGACAGCTGTCACTGCCCTGAAAAAAAAAACATGATCGCACAATCCTTGAATGAGTGATCCCTTTACCGATTAGTGGCAGTGAACTTCGCTGAGCCCAAGTGATAAGGCTGCAAAATTCCCAAGTTGCCAATAGCTCCGAAAATTATCAGACTGTAGGCAAAGGAGAAATTGCGCCTTCCGGCTCAGGGGCTTCAATCCAGGGTACGACCAGATTGACATTATTTAAAGCTATGGAAATGGACTCTGGCTATCGGGAGGATTGCTAAAATAAGAAATTTTCCAACAACATTTATGAATACGCTGACAGGAGAGGATGGGGCAAAAAAAAAAAAAACACATATATATTTATGGATCTATATATGCTATGTGCATTCTCGAAAAAGCAATTTTAGGGTAATTTTATGATTTTTATGATCTAATCTTGGTAAATAAATGGACAGATATGTGTGGAGGGAAAGCCCATATGGCTGTAATATTCTTAAAGGACCTCAGCAATCTTTACTGAGAAGCTACTTTAGCAGGAATCACTGTGCGCTCTGTGTGTCCACCAAGTGCATTGTTTTCTGACCTGATGCAGCAGAAATGGGAACAAAATCCCTTCAATCGCCTCCTGCTGTTCAGCCAGGACACAACGGCAATACTACATTGGTGCCATGTTTGAATATGGGCTATATGTGGATTGTAGTATATGTGCTGGTCGGTAAAAACAAATCCGAGTTCTTACTAGAATTAGCTTTGTTGCATATTTTGTAATGTCACTGCAGTGATGCCACGGGGGATGCAAACACACACACACACACACACACACACACACACACACACACACACACAACCCTCACATCAGTCTTTTTAGCTAAACATTGGTACAAGTAAATTGTGTGTGCCCACTGATTGAATACAGTATTTGTGTGCGATATAAGATGTTACATGTGTCTGTTTGGGAGAACAACAGTATTCATCGTTCTTTGAGAGTGCGTGTGTGTAAATGTGTCTGTGAATGGATGAGTGTGTCATCATCATC
Source organism: Trinectes maculatus (assembly GCA_016785345.1). Taxonomy (NCBI): domain Eukaryota; kingdom Metazoa; phylum Chordata; class Actinopteri; order Pleuronectiformes; family Achiridae; genus Trinectes; species Trinectes maculatus. The sequence continues at coordinate 104,007 of JAFBJQ010001439.1, forward strand.
ATCTGTGAAAATGTGCTATGAACACGGGGTGTAACTTGGCCCCCCGAGTACTTATTCAAATGAACACAAACATCAATTGCTGGCCGGCCCCACATGTTTCCAGCCTTGGAGAGTGATGCTGTCGTAGTCCCGCGCATGCTCCACCCAGGATGACAAACAGAATATTAATCCTTTCCATTCTGTGTTATTTTTTTAATGATCTGTTTTCACTTTTGTTTAAGCGCTATGCAAATTAAGTACACGCATGTGTGCGTACATGTGAATGCTTGTGTGTTGTGTGAATGCGGGACTGGACACTTCAGCATGCCTAATGGATGCAACTTCATTGGATATGGTCATTATGGATGTTCAAGAGCGAAGTGACCTCACATTATCACAATAGATCCCCCTGCTATTCTCATCCACTGTCTAATTATGTATGGGTGCTGGGCACAGTGCAGCATCCACACAATATCCTGCTTGCTAAGCCTGATTTCACCATAGCTAAAGACAGTGTTTGTTAAAAATCTGTAACTTTGGAAGGAACATCAGCCTGAACCCTTCAGCCCATGGTTCCAGATAAACTTGTAAAACTAAGCTCAAAATTGAGATTCCAGCCAGTAAATGTGAACTTTAGTCATCGCCCATTGGTAAGCCAACGGCTGCAGCCTGAATGTGGGGAGTAGCTGAGCACAAAGACTAATCACTGTCAGGGTGGAAGCAGAGAATCCCCTGGCCCACCCTATTTGACTTAACTGCTCCGTTTGTGCTCCGACTGATCCTGTGGTCTTTGTGTACATTGTAATGAGTGCTGACATAATCCGGCGGATTTTCCTGGAGGCCAAACCTTTGCCACCCCCATCAGGCCTGGGGTCTCTCCTGCGATCAGGAGGGCTGCCAGAGGGGGGAGAGACAGAACCTCAATGCCCCCCGACCCCCATGAGATACTTACATTTAGGGATGGTTTGAAGCTCTCTGTGATTGAGCTCGTAACCCATTTTAATCCTATTAACACTAGCCAACAAAAGCTAAATCTGCTGCAGGACAGGCAGGGCTGGGGCATGGAGGCTGTGCTGAGGATAGGAACAGGGGGCTGGTACCGGAGGGCAGATATTGTGGAACTATGACAATTATGTGGCAAATGGGAATAAAAAAATGCTGAATTGCAAAGCCTGCCCTTAAGGGTACTTCTGTTTTTAGAAAAAAAAAGAGAGACGAGGAAGCAGGAAACAAAGGACAACAAGAAGAACACAAGGAAGAGACAGAGAAAAACCCTGAACAAAAAGCCCCTTTGTGCCAAGCGAGCCTCAAAGAGGTGGCCCACCAATAGCCACTGTCAAATATACACAAGGTTAACTCATTCAGCAAACATCAATCTTGGAGCTTGGAGGACATGTTATCAGCAGAATGGGGTAATAAATGTACAGCAAAGTGCAGAGCAGGAAGTGAGGCCAGTTCATCGTGGGTGTTGGTACCTCGAGGTCCAGGAACAAAAAACGGGGCGACTCTCAATGCACTTTTGTTTTGGGTGCATCGTGGGGCAAAGGGGCCAAGTATGCTGGTGGTCCTTGCCCTAGCCCCATCGGAGAGGGAAGGGTTTTACACATCTAGTGTGGCAGCTTAAAACCCCCCATTGTAAGAAACAAGAGGGGAGAGACAGGGCCCATACAGACAGAAAGTGTTCTTTAGCCAAACAGGGCAGGATATGACTCTTTAAGGGGCAAGGGGGTGAATGAACAATCATTTGCCCGAAGAATGAAACCCTGTGTCAGGAACACTGATACTGCAATCCCTCACTAGGTGTCTGCAGTCATCCCCCAGCGCTCGGACATATTCCCCTTCTCCTGCCCTCCTTTTCCGCCACACTCCCCAGCTCCTTCTTCCCCATCCGCGTCTCTCATCCCCACATCAATTTGTCATAATAGTGGCCTGACCCAGCAGCGAAAAGCCATATATATGATTATAATTGTCAGTGTGGGGTCTAAGTGATAAGATGTGATATGTCATTAGATGTGGGCGAGGTAGTCTTTGACATGGGTCATTAGACGCAGGAGCCTTAAACCAGAGATGCGACGGGCCATGAACCAAAACTCCAAGGGGAATACCGTGCGCCTCCGTTTGTGGCTCCAACATCATTATTCAGACACAACAACATATAAAACCTTGCTCCTTTGCCTCTTTCCCTGTGGAGTATCTCCGGTGCGGTCTGGGAAGTGTGCATAATCAGCGAAGTGAGACACGGGATTGGCTGCCTGGATGAGACGGAGTAGCCAGCTCCTGTGAACCTCCTGTGAGGTCTGCCCTGCTCTCATCCCCAGGGTGAGGTCCTTTAAGTATCCTGAGATCCTTCTCTGAGATGGGCCACGCATGTGGTAGCCTCGTATCCATTTATGTATGGCTCTGACCTTTACTATAATGAGTTCACATCATAACCATTGACCTAAAGCAAATCCACAAATGTTCACCACCGCTGAGGTGCAGTTGAAAAAAAACAAAGTATGGGAAAGAAAGCAGGAGGGAGAGAGAGAGAACGAAAACCCACATCTGTGAGCGGCACAAACATTGTTCAGGTCTCATTTTACAAGTATGTTTGCTGGGGGGTGGGGGGTGGTGGTAATTAGATAACAGCCCATCTCTGCTTCGTGATGATGATGAGTGTGTGATAAAGATCCTGCTACTTACTTGTTATGTTTACTATGGAGTAATAAACACACAGATGACTGGAAGCTGGTGATATGGTTGATAATTCTGAGGTTCCTAATGCTTTCAATAATTTTCACATTTTCAGAAATCTAAAAAAAGTCATTTACATAATTTACTTAAATGTGTGTGGTGTGTATAATATTGTGTAAGTCATTATTATTATTATTATTATTATTATTATTATTATTATTATTATTATTATATGATAGACTTATATAAGTGCCAAAAAGGTCTTTGATCTGACTGGTAAAGATTGAAAAAAAAGTTTTTTTGTTTTTTGGCTTAACCCATAAAATACCCAACTTTACCTGTTTACTTAAACTCTGTAGAAAAAGGACCACGTGGCAGTAAGCTGATTAATCAATAAGAGACAAATTGACTTAATTATTTAATCATCAGCATTTTCAAGTGTTGTGAAGCAGCAGAACAAACAACAACAACAACAACAAAACTGGAAAATTAAAAATGTGAGTGTGTGTGTGTGTGTGAGAGAGAGAGAGACAGAAAGTGTTTGTGAAGGAGTGAGAGAGAATAAACAGCCTCTATAGGACTGAGTGAATAATGCAGGCCTCTGAGAGAATACCTTGACAACCCAGTGTGTGCCCTGTTCACAATAGAAGGGACCACCGTACCAGTTCAGATTGCAAATGCAACCAGGGGAAGTGAGCTCGGAGGAATTGCTTGGCTATATTGAATATGACCTCCTGGCTACAGGTATATGATAAGCACTTATCTGTTTGCACTAAAAGAGCACATGCATTCAGAGGCATCCTTTCCTTCCTCGCACTGTTTGCACCATGCGACGGTACACATATACACGCAACCACACACACACACACATAAATGCAGCACACATGTTTGCATCCCAGAAATAATATCTCTGTACAATGGAAAGAAAGGCAGCAAAATAAGTAGCTGCCCACCCTGCGGCTCACCCCAGCTCATCCTTCTCATAATTAGCTCTCTTGTGCCGTTGTGCACAGTCGCCACAAAACAAGTGCTTCATGGGAGGAGGTATTTATCAACATTTCCATTTACTATGTACAAAAAGGACATAAGCAGCACATTCTCCTCAGTTCACGGACAAACTCTTTTAATTCAGCGAGGAAGTGAGCGGGTTTTCAGCACACGCGGCGAGACAAGCGTATCACAAATAGTGCCAGGCAGGCAGATAGGGGCTCATAACAAGAGATCATCAGTAATTTTCAAAAGTACTGAGTTCCGCCGCGAACGGCGTTCAGCGGGTCAGAAAGTGTACTTGACAGGAAATATGCATACTGAGTGGATCCTACTCCCCTGCTTTTCATTTGCATTGTGTATTGATTTTTTTGGTCCCATTTAATACAGTATTATGTGTGGGTCCACGGCAGCTTTTAGGTGGCTCTGGAGTGGACCAGTTCCATCGGAGGCTTAATGATAATTGCAGCTGGTGGAGGCAAGCTCGGGCAGATTTCATTGCAGGGCCATCAGGGCCCTCTCGCCCACCTCTGCTTCCATTCCCATACCCCCTCCTTATGTCGCACATACACAGACACACACACACAATCACCGTAGAAACAGTGGAAGAGAGGAGGAACGCATCAAGGAAGAAGGCGACAGTGCGTTTCACCGGTCTCCTTTGACTATCTGGAACAGAAGGACCACAATGGCATTTTTTTACAGTTGCAAGATGAAAACTCTGAAAACTCCTGTTCCCTGTAACCTTTTCTTATGCTTACACTTGCAGGCTTACATGCATGCAAAGACATTAACAAGCAACTGTCAGCTGCTGCAATGCAAATCATCCTCCTCCACCACTTCCTCCCAGGAGACCCTGATTAATGCCTCTATTGTAATACAATTGGTCACAATGTGGCTCCCTTTGAGAAAAATAAAGTCAAATATGTAACTCCCTAATAACATGATACTTATCACTGGGCTGGCTTATAAAACTGTTAAACCGTGACACCAAAATACACAAATCATATTAAGGTCCCGGTCACGCTCCCCGGGCTCCCTCATGCACACACACACACAGACACACACGCCCACGCGGAGGTTAGATATTATTAAGCTGTCACAGACAGTGGGAGTGATAAGCAGCTATTTGGTCTACAAATTAGGCATAATTAAGGAGACATGTTGCCAAACAGAGCAGCGGATATCTTCATCTGGCCCAAATATGACAGCGCCCAAATCCCGTGCCTGCAGACAGAAGGAGCACAGGATGAAGTCAGGTGTCAGGGAGCAGATAGTAATGCCTGTGTGCTCTGCGTCTCGCTGGCTTCCAGGAAGCAGACCAAATCTCTATGTCAGGGGAGGAGGCCAATGGCGTCCATGACGGTCGTCTTTTTTTTTTTTTTTAAAGGGCTTAATGCTCATCTCTTGTTTACCGTATACCTTCAGCCACCAGCAGACATGCACAAACATTCATGAGATAAAGAGGAAGCGCTGTGCAATATTTATTAGGCTCGACAAACACTTCTGGGCTTTAGTGTGGTCTGAACGGAGCTCCCTCCAGGGGCTGGCGTTGGCACCGGCTGCCCGGGCAGGAGAGGCAGATGTCTTGAATTGCCAGGAGGATCCACCCCCCCCCCCCCCCCCCCCCCCCCCCCCCCCCCCCCCCCCCCCCCCCGCCACCCTCAACACTGCTGCTCCAATTCTCCACACAACTCCGAAACACACTTGATGTGCTCGTGTGCGCCCGCCTGTCTGTAGACCCCCTCTCGCCTCCGCAAGTCACCGCCTCTGTCATTTTTTATTTTCTCTGTGACCGCTCCTATAACTTAAGAAAATGCAAATGTGTGCATTGTTGTGATCATTAATGCGGCCCTCTCTGTATTGTGCGTTAACCTCCATTAGGCGGGATTACAGGGACAGAGGCACACTGGCATTTGGTCAGTGTCACAGTGACAGCACTTGCCGCTGGAATGCCCCGGCTGTCACAGTCGGCTTTATCACGGCGTCTTCTCTCCTCCGAGTGTGGACTAATAAGCCTAGAAATTACAATTGCCTCCCTGCTGAATCCCTGATAGGCGGAAATAATGATATCAGTGCCCTGCTAATCTTCTTGGCTTGCCGCTTGGCATCAGCCCATTGAGGCACCTGTCATACTTTCGTCTGATGAGATGAATTTAATCTCTCTGTCCGTAATGACAATAGGGGCCATTTTAATGTTATGGATGATATTTGTCAAGGTTCTGTCTTCGTCTTTTTTTTCCACCCTCAACCCTCCTCCTTTTCTGCCACGCAGCCTATTAGAGATATTCATTCGAGGTATCAGGACACTTGGACATCAGCGAAAGCAGGCTAAGATAGTAAGTCTGTTAATTTTCTCATTTAATAAAGAATACAATCAAGTTGCAATAGCGGTGCAGTGTCTGAATTTAAATGGATACAAGGCTGAACACAGTGATAGGATGCTGCACGGACGGAACCAGACTTCTGTCAGGAAACTGTTTTAATATCTCAGCTGTGAACGCTAACCCAGTGCTACTGCGTCATTCAGTGCTCCACCATGTCCTTCAGCTTATTGTAATCCAAAATGCATTTGACAGTGTACAGCATTCCCACAATGCCACTGAATTTCATTATGAGGGATATATGTTCTCATAAAAGCATGTGTGCTAATTTACTCTCAGGAGAACTATTAAGTGAGAGGGTGGTGGGGTGGGGTTATGGTGGAGTTGGGATGGGGGGAAGAAAGGACAAATTTATATCAAATGTTATTCTTTGCGACAAAAGCATCCAAGGACACCTTATTAAGAAGACTGCAAACTATTCTGCGCTACTTTTTCACTACCTAAAACAGATGAAGCCATTCTTATGACACATCAAGGTCATGTGACAGCCATAGCAGTGAACAGCAAGAATCTTTTTAAGTGTTTTGGGGGTTAGGGCTGGGGGCTGGGGTCCAAGAGTAGAGATGTCCAACACCACATTCACTGTCTAACAGCACAAGACATTGACAACAGCCTTTCTACAGTGCAAAAAGTGTAATAATAATGAATAATTATTATTTTATTAGTCCATTAGCTAACACACAGTCATTTCCCAATGCCCCCCACTACCATCCAAACACACGCACACACACACACACACACACACGCACATACACACACAAGCACAAGCATCCTCGTCCGCAGCAGGATCGATTGTTGTCATAGAAACTCTGTCATTAGATAAATGACTGCTTCCCTGAGCTGTCAGATTAACTTTGACAGAACAATCAACACTATGTTATTTATGCCTGGCTGACAAAGAATCGTTTGGGCTTTGGCGAGAACAGAACAATCCCACTGTGTCCCTAGTTGTCCTATTCAGGAAAGTACGCCGTGACAAGGGCTGAGTTATGGAACGCTGGACTTAGATTTACTGTCTGTTTATAGGCCAACGTTTGAATCGCTCTCCTATGTAATGGAAATTAGGCCTTAGTTATTCATTGGCATCTTGTTGAAATGGACTTCCTGTCAAGCTGGGAGCCCAAAATGTATTTTTAAATTGGGCAAATAAAAGACAACATGCTGTTGTATTTATTTCTGTAAGCAAAAGAAAACAAACACCCACTTTTTTAGTTTTACCATATGGTGCCAATTATTTCAGCAGGAAGAATAGGACAGATGTATATTAATATACAACACATATAGATGATGTTTGAGGGAAAGGACAGAGCAGGGTTGTTATGGTTTGATGTGCTTGGCGTCAATTGCAGACACTGTACATCACGCAGATGCCACGGCTGATACAAGGCAGTACAGGGTGACACTTTCAGTAGATATCTGTCACGTCATCGAAAATCACAAGAGATGCTAATTTTACACCAATAACAATCACCAATTGTTCAATAACTTTAAATCACTGTTTACAAATCCTAGTGTTAGGATGTGACAGGATGATTGTGGAGAAGGACCCACTTGCACGCAACACAATCCAATAATCAGTGTGACTTAACAGATTCAACAGTCTATGCAAAGGTCAAGGTAAAGGTTTCCACAAATAATAAAGATACAGAGAGCAGACTCAGCACAGGTCACAAACAGCCAGGATGTGGCTCAGATTGCTGGGCTTAAATACCCACTGACTAATCAGAGCAAACAAGGATCAGGTGTGCTCACAAAATGGAGGGAAACAAAGACAGGAAGTAGGAGGGCGGAGTCAGAAGCACTTATCAAAACAAAACAACAGAAAACACATGACACCACCACATGGTCGAAAGGTAAACACAAGCACAGGTTCCAGTAAGCCAAGCAGCAGAATCACTAGCACCTTGTGTATTTGACAATCACCACACCGTCCGCTTTGTTTCCATCTCCAGTGTTTTTCCGAACCAGTTGCCTCTCCGCTTTATGCTCTAATTTGAAATCTGTTTGGCTTTCCTGGAGGAGAGCATTGTTCCTGCCTGCGCTGTGCAGTTAATGAGTATGGTTAAGAACGTCATTATTTTTTAAGTATCATTTGGGTGTTCACAGTGGGTGATCTCAACAATCATCTGTTTTCTCGTTTCATATCCAGAGTGACAGCAGTGGGTGCCTCTTTAATACCCAGAAAATCATTAGCACTGAGAATCTTGTGTGCTGGCGAGAGAGAGAGAGAGAGAGAGAAATTGTAATGAAGACATATTAACTACGGGTAATTTGGTTGTTCTTCAGCTCGAGTTTCCCCTCGCTCTGCTAGTTGGCTTTATTTGCATTGATGTCTCCTCAGAAGTAGTTTGCTTCTTGAACAAAGGGGGCTGGCGTACGTTAAGTGCTTTTGAAATCACAAGCGCTCCAGCCATGAGGGCTGGGCCTGATGAAAGGGTGTGAAATTCAATGTGGAAATCGATTTCACTATCTTCTCATTTGGCCTTGCCGATGCGGCTTTACGTCAGTGGCGCAGACACGGGACTACAGTGTGCATGTGCGCACATTTAACACACTTCACACAATGAGGGACTAAGGACGTAGGGGTCTGGTTTTAAGCCTGATGAATTCATGCAAATTCCGGCAGTACTATGGACGGAATACATTAAAGCTGTTTAGTCTCGATATGAAGGCTTAACAATTATGAAAAAATTAAGAGAGAATGGTGGAATGAGAGGATGCTGCTGCTGCACCAGCAGTCTAAAGGCCCCACGGCTAACACTAAGCCACTTGTAAGATACAAAGGTCAAATACTTGATTTTCATTTCCTCAACAACAGGCACAATCGTATTACAGTTGCACTAATGTCAATGCTGTCATTCAAAAAGAAGGACTGGTGGAAAAAAGGGGAAAGTCACAGGAAGTCAGACGCTGTATGCACATCATTATACTCGCTGCAATCTGTCAGCACTGAACCGAGCTACTATCAGCAGTTTCTTTCCATTTCCAGAAAAACTGCTTTTTGTTTTTCCAAATAGCCACGTTGTTGCCATGACTCGGGTCATCCATCCACCCATCCACCCGACCATCCATCCATCCATCCCCAGTGTATGTGTCCATTGAATGTAAATGACAGCTCAGCGTCCATACTGTCACAAAAGGGCTCACAGAGAGCGAGGGCGATGGAACAACAGTGTGAGAGTCTCTCTGTGGAGTGCTGGCAGTGCCATCTGTGGGGATGGGTAAACAGGAAATGCACACAATGATATTGTAAGGCTTTCTCTTTCTCTCTCTCTCCCCTCGCTTCTGTGATTAACAGCGAGTGATATCCATCTAGCCGTTTCACCATATTTATCACAGTTTCAGCAGTTTGCAGCTGTTTGGTTTGTGCCAGCGCCAAGAAAGAGAGAGAGAGAAAGAGAGAAAGTCTTAGCTGGAGAGCATCTCCATCAAAATACAGAATAATCACTCTTGACTTTTCTCGTAGCGCGTTATTAACTCCAAACCATGAAGGCAATTAAGTGGACCCAATCAAGGCTGTTTGACAGAAAACACGGCATGACAAGTTGAACAAAAGCCCTGCACTGCTCTGCGTTTACCTTGTAAGATGAGGCCTCTTATTGGTTGGGTGGGATCATGTAACTCCAGGTCAGGCAACGAGGTGGGGGAGTCAATTAAAGGAGCGCCATCATAATAAGGCTGTGATGCGGAGCCATAACAGTGTTACCTTGGCTCTCGCTCGAGGTGGCCTGATCTCCTTTGTGACACGAGCCAAGTAAATAACTACCCAAACGAGGGCGCACAAAGGCGCGGGCATTATCCCAGGGCACCTATTATGCAAGGGGTAGGGGAAAATTATGCCCACGACAAATTACTAATGATGAGCCAGTGATGTCTTGTTAAGCGACATTGTTTTCCCTCAGATCCCTTTGTGTCTGTGCCTTGTTCTCCCTTTAACGAGACACGCGAACGCAGCCGAGCGGCTCGCCGATGTCTTCCCTTTCTTCTCTCTTTTTTCCCCCCTCCTTCCTCGCGTTTCCTCCTTCCTCCTCCTCTTCGTCTCTCCTTTGCAGTTAACTTGTGCCTGCGCCTCGGTTTTTCCTTCCCCTCACATCGGCTGCCACTCGGAGGGCCTGATTTGGCGCATGAGAACATGCTAGAGTGGTGCCGCTCAGCAGGGAAGGGCCTTTTGATGCAGACCCCCCAGGGACCCGTCCACTGAACCGGCAGTACGTATCACAGATGTGACAGCTTTCATCTAACAGTTAACTTTTCCTAATTAAAGTCCCAAGTCTAATTACACACCAGACTAACTGATATTTCTGAGATGGTCGTGAGCAGTTTCGGAGGCAGAGCCCATCAAAGATCTGAGCGTTGGTGATGGGGGAAGGAAACTGAGACCTGCTTGTGCCCAGTGTGGGCTGTGGCCCTAACCTGGGTGTGTGTGTGTGTGTGTGTATGTGGGGGGAAAGAGGGGGCACGAATGCCAAATGGCATGGCCTCATCTCATTTGCAAAGATGCAGCCCCTGAATGTGAATGAGCAATTATGAATCAGGAAGGGGGGAAAAAAATGGTTAAAAGAAGAAAAAAAAAAACATTCCATAATTAGCAAGGCAACTCCAAGCACAAGCAATGGAAATTAGTCCTGGTGTAATAAATTAGCCTGTGCATATATTACATGAGACGAACACCCTTGGGGCGTCGTATTAGCGTTTTTTGGCTGTACACGCCTGTGTATTTAAATAAAGCTAGTCACTCCTTCATCACAGGCCCAGTGGTAGACATTTCTCCTCAAAACCTCTTTTTTTTTTATACAACTCATCCTCACGGTGTCAGCTGGGTGTGGTCTCTTTGTCCCCATGATAGCACACGGGCTGTTGCATCCTGCAGCCTCAATTCTCTGCACAGCCTGCCAGGCTTCATGGTTTGTAATCATTGGATATTTCCTATTTTACATTGATTAGCGTTACCCATTTCTCCCTAGCTATTTTCTCTAGCTCCGATAAACAAATGTGAAATTAGAACCAGTTGAGATGAGCTGGGGGGGAAATTTGCATCAAAATAATACAGTGTGCCGCTAACAAACCAAAATCAGATAGCAGCAACAAAAGCTTGCAAATTGCAAATTAAATGGCATGATGTAAATGCTATTTTGTCATTAAGCTTCAGCAGCCATTTTTTAGGACGTGGGGATGAATTCAGTGTTTTTTGGGGGGGGGAGGATGGGGGGCTTTGCAGGTTGTGATGAGTCTTATCCAGAGTGATTATTCACACTTGTCCTTCTGCTTGAATTAAAGCAAGAGTGCTGGAGCCAGTTAAAGCCAAATACTTGAATGGCTAGTGAACTCTCACCTGCACGCGCAGCCATTTAGCTCACAAGTAAAAGCCAAGTACAGTCAGTGGAAAGCCATAATGGGTCTTTCTTCCTGCAGAGTGTGGCCATTACATACTAATTTCTTCTGGAGGCCCTTCAGAAATTTAAACACTTGGCTGGAGCCGCTGAGTCTGGTGCAGAGATGAACAGACCCAACAATGCCAACACACAAGGTGTTAGTACTGGTCACACTCATGTCCACTGACCACAATTGTGCTAAATTGGAGGGCTGGAGCATGTTGTATTTGCGGGCCTGTCCCCTTTATGCTGCTGAACCTTTTTTTATAAGCTTGATTACTTTTTTATTTTGTATCTTTAATGTTGCATTAAGGATCTTGCTATTCTAAATATTTCTTGACAATGAATATTTAAAATTATATTTTAAAACGATTTCTATATAGTCCGACTATATTTTAAATCTATGTGGTGTTTTATGTTTACAACATTCAGTGTTGAGATAATTCGTAAATCACTAAATACAGAGTGGTTTTGATGGTCAATCGTACTTTACTTCCCTTATTTTTAATTCATATTGTACATCAGTCTACATAAATTATCTGACATACACACAAATGTAAGAAGGTATTGGTGGTACAATATTCTATTATACATTCTCCATTCTGACATTAAACAAAAGCTCTTCACCAGCCCTTGCTTTCATGTCAGTTGGTCTAAATCGCAGTAGTGGAAAAAATGACCATAACCTATTGTGTATTTATAAAGCTAATTGTCCTTGGTGAGTTGCTGTGGACTTTCCCATCCATTACCATTATCAACCAGCCCACATTGTTGATGAATGGTATTTTTGCTCCAGATTACCCACTGCACAACAGTAGCACCCAGGAGGCAGTGATTTAATTATGCAATTAGTGCGGTGGATGATTAAATGGCCTAATTAATAGAGGCAGATTGGAAATTTGGCGAGAGTTGACGATATTTAGCTAGCTCACTAGTTTGTGTGGGTCTTTCAATAATTATTCTTTAGCCCTTTTGTTCAGTGTAATGCACTGATGGCAAGACAGACACTGAAAGACTTCAATACACAACAACAGTTGCATTCATTCGGCTATTATGAATTTCAAGTGACATTCTTTTCAACATGGCTTTCCAATATAATGGCCAATATTTCTGGTAGCAACTTGTTAACCAGCTAATGACTCCACTCAGTGAATCAATAAATATGATTATCTATCATTGTGACAAATGTCACCAGCTTCGCCTCACGCGCCGGCTCAGCTGTTCCTGGGAGAGAGGAGGATTTTACACTTCATGCCTGCTTTGGAGTCATTAGATTTGTGTTCGCAGCTTCCCTCCTGTGGCTTGAGACTGGATCTTCAGACAGGATTTTCCTCAGGTCGGGGCTTTTGTTGTATTTACTGGATTAGTTCAGCTCGGAGCTCTCTAACGCGGCGTAGTGTACACTTGTCACTTTGATTGACGGCCTGTGGGGACCGAGTGAGCGGGTTATTTACTGCTCGTTTGTTTGCTCTTGCACGGAGATATATATGGCGATACTAGATCGTGAGGTAAAGTCAATAGTGAGTTACATGGGCTTTTGTCAATCACAAATAGTTGTGGCAAAGGCACAATCATTGGAGCATGTCGTCTCCTGACTCGAGCAGTACTTGCTGTGAGTGCATATTGTTTGCGGCACTTGACACCAGAGCGTGAGGCTGAGAGAAGCTGCTCACTGGCCCTCAGAAGCATGATGTCGTCTTGCATGTGGAGAAAGACAACCCCGTCGACTGGGATGCTCCTCAACATAATTGCCAGCGGTGTTATTTCTACTTTGACATTGTGGCAAGAGTTTTACTCGAATTAGTACTCTTGTTACGACCGTCTGGAGTGCTGCTTTAATGCCACGTATTCGCATCTGAAAAGAAACACTGTGATGAAGGGAATAGTTGCCTTTTTAATCGTTTAACCCCTGTTGCACTATAAAAGCTGTGTGCAGTTAGGAGTTTGAGCTCCACTGGGTGAATCCTATTCATGGATCAATTTAGCAAATGGAACTTTCCATTAATTTACTCCAGTATATGGTTTTGTGTCTTGCAAATCAAACTGTCAGCACAGTCACACAGTTGTCACATACTGAGTGCGAATGCAATACAGTAGCTATACAGGTAATTACACTATTTTAATCACACATACTCAGCAGTCATAATCAAATGGACAAATTACTAGGTGTGCAATTTTCCATTTGTCTATGCAAAATTGCACTAATAGAGGCTTCAAAGCAGGATATAATTATTTGCTTCTCATTTTGCATGGTTACATTATCCCTCTATATTTTAGTCTGCTGTCAGTTGAATGGTAGCCAAGTGCAGGTTTCTATCCATACACTTGCAAAAAAATAGAGCATACACATAATAAATAGCCACTTAATAAATATAGTTCTCTACTGATGGACAGTCAGCTCACATTGTGGTCACTACTGTAAATCAGTAGGACACCATCTGTTAATTCAAGCCATTGATCATAGTCTCACGTATAAAGAATTTATTAAATAAAAAGATTGAGTAGAAATGCCCTTATTTAAATTTAAAAATATTTCTATAATTATTATTTCATGTAAAGACCTATTATTTATACAGCTAAAAGCAGGCATGGTGCATTCATGTGACAATGTTAAATTCTGTTATTGTTTTTTTATTATATTTTTGACATATGTTAACTACTGATAATAAATGCTTCACAAAATATAGAAATGTACACATATCTAAATATACACAAAAATGAATGATTTAAAAATGTACATTTCTGTAAAAATACTAACGTCTTATTTGAGGGAAAAAAATAAATAAAAAAATATTATACACTTTTGAGAATTGAGGGTGGCCAACAAGAGCTGCAAAACTTCAAGTAACTATATATAAATTTATTGATGAAATATATAAGAAAAATAATAATAAGCAAAATATATTTAAGATTAAACTGACGTCAACAGAAGAGACTTGCATACAGACTATAATTTTTTTGGAAAAAAGTATAATATGTTGATGAGATGATTTTGCTTGTGAACCCCTGCACAAACACCAGGCAACATCCCCATGTCGCCGCCACTGTCAGCAGCCTGTCTGTCATGCTGCCATGCTGTGATTGAGACATCAACCTAATCCATGTTTACACTGTCCTGCTCGTGTCACGCCTCGCTGTTAACCACACAGAATTAGGCCGTGCTGACACCTCCTGCAACCCGCCACTTGAACCCACCACCGACGTCAGGCTGAAAGAGCGGTTTCAGTGCTCCGTTAGCGGTGACTGCATTGTCAAGGGCCGAGACAGCCAAAATGAAGGAGGAGGCTATAAGGGGACCCTGGTTGGGTTAGGGAGGTGGTGGAGGAAGGAGAAACGATGGATGGCTATTGGTAAGTGCCACTCCTTGAATAACCTCTCCCACTCCCTCTGCCTCTCTCCCTCTGTCCTTCATTCCCCCATCTCTCTCCCCCATTCCCTCTATCTGCCTCTGCTTCCCTCTCTGCTTACTCAGAGAAGCTGTCAGTGTTTACTTCTCCTTATCCAGGTTTCTAATCCGCCGCCAGTGAAAGAGTCCACTAAATGGGTGGGTGGGTGGGTGGGGGGGGGGGGGGGGGGGGGGGGGGGACGGCCAGGCAGAACCATTAGAGGAGAGTTTATCAGAGTCGCTCAATCTGTTATCACTCCTGTCCCTCTGTCCCTCCCGCCAGCCACCACCTCCATCCCTTGACACAGAGCTACTGATTATAGCCCCTACCAGTCCACACACACACACATACACACACACACACACACACACGTCCACTAAATGGGTGGGGGTGGGGTGGGGTGGGGGGGGGACGGCCAGGCAGAACCATTAGAGGAGAGTTTATCAGAGTCGCTCAATCTGTTATCACTCCTGTCCCTCTGTCCCTCCCGCCAGCCACCACCTCCATCCCTTGACACAGAGCTACTGATTATAGCCCCTACCAGTCCACACACACACACATACACACACACACACACACACACACACACACACACACACACACGCACGCACAGCCCACCTCTGAGTATGTTTGCGCATGTCTGTTCAACAGCTTTGTTGGTGTGCCTTGCCATAAGTGAGTGCGTATGTTATTGTGTAGTGGGGCCCATCAATTTCTGTACAACCTGAAAATGGCTGCAGCCAAGAATAAATACCCCCCCCCCCCTCTCTCTTTTCGTCGAGGGTGTGCTCTCGGTTAACTTCTTGTACCTGATCACAAAGGATCCAAGAAATAACATCAAATGTGGAGTATTTCACTGGGAAGCGGAGAGGAGACACTGAGTGTCTGTGAGGGCGCTCTGAGGGGGGGTGGGGGTGGGGGGACGCACTAAAACATGCCTGTGCCGTTTTGTTGGCACGGGCGCCACTGGGACGAGTGAGAGGCGAGTGCAAGAGTTTACCTAAAGGATCAATGTCAGAGGATCAGTTAAATTAGATCCTGCCTGTATTAAGACATCAACCGCTGCTGACATGTGTATAGCGTGTGTATGTGTGTGTGTGTGTGTGTGTTGGTTGTGGTGTGCGGACCCCTTCACTCAGCTAGACTGCAGCCCAGGCTAAAATGTAGCTCAAAAGTGAAGAGGCGGAATAAGCAGTTTCCTAGAGTTCTGTGTGGTGCAGAACAAACCGGTGAAGAGGGATGCTCGTCCTCTCTCTTATGTCACAGCGCGCTGCTCATTGTCTATGGCCAAATGAACCGCACACTGAAGAACACTGCCGAATAAGACATAATGGCCACTTTAATAACAGACTCTTTTTTCCTGTATAAAACATGCAGGATGGTAACAGGGAGTGGGAAAGGGGCTGATGGTGGGAAACACATTTACTGGGACACGGGACACTTGAAGGCAGTTGGCTGGAAGACTCTTCAGGTCTGGTGACAGAGCTCCTTGACCACAGTCGCTGCAGGCGTCCCAGGCCTATCTTTATTTGTCATTAGGGTTATATAGGTGGACATAGTGTAAGTAGAGCTGTGGCCCGAGTGTGCGAGACAGGGAATATACCCCCCAGGCCTGCAGTATAGTGTGCTGACTATAGCAGGGCTGCAGGGCTTTGGAAGCTTGAACACAGCACACTCACTGTTCTTATACGCGAGGCTACCCAGAGCATGCTGGCTATCAATTTTATATGGGAGTGCAGACGGGAAATGAGCGCATTTGGATACAGTTCCTGTGGGTAATTTGCTGCAAGAATATGACCGCGGGCTTTATTAGAATTTGTGTTTTCCAAATGTTGATGTCTCCATCTTAGGTTTATGGAGGAAAGCACAGCACAGCACAGAGGAAGGCAACAACAGGGAAATGGCTGGTTCAGAGTGACATCTCTGCCACTCCGTCCGTGTTCCGTCATTTAGAGGTAATGGCCGTGACCACTGCCTCCGTGTTTACATAGCAGTGGGCTCCCAGCACCCAGCCCGTGACAAATTATAAAAGCCGGGCCTCTGTAGCCGGGCTGCATTTCATTAAACTTTAACTTCCCTTATCTGCAGTGACAGAGGACGGAATAATAAAGGCTGACAGGTATCTAAAGATGTATGTTTGGACTAGGGGACAGGAACAGCATGAGAGCCTTGGCCAGCTTTGTCACCAAAGATGGGACATATGTTGTGGGCTATAAAAACTGAAGGCAGATGTTGCTGTTTTACTGAAGCCGGGGAAGGCTGTACACGCTGACGGTGCTTTGCACATATGTCCACCATGAATAGCTGTCTGTTTCCCTAACAATGCTCCCTGCTGCATGTGACCGAAAGAAAAAAAAAAATGCAGGTGTTATTTATCGTCTGATTCCACCCGGTGAAAACACGATATTTACAAGATGTATTCACCATCACTTGTACATTTTACATTTTTTCCCTGTGAAAAGTGTATAAATGGTGGTATATTGGTGGTCACATTTAAAATGCTGCATTAAATGAAAAGTGATTGTATTGGTAAATTGCTGTCAAGCCTCGGTGTATCACAACAGATGAAATGCGTTGCGTTTTATAGCCGTTGCCTTTGTACCACACTCATGTTATTTTTTTTTTTGAAAAGTTGCACATACATTAAAGGTGAGCGATTTAAAGATGCGTCTTTGACTGCGGTGAATGAACGTGTCACAGAAAATACTTGAGGGATGCTGTCACTCATTGTTAGCGACAACAATATGACTCAGCCTTGCTAGTCTCACTCGGGTTGTGTGGATTTGTTTTTTTTTCTCCCCTGCACGCTGAGGCCTCTCTGAAATCCACTCTACACAAAAAGACCTCTCAGAAAAGAAACTTGGATCTCAGGCGTAAGTTGGATGAGGTTTATATCTCCGAAGGACAATGTGGCAAGGCCAACATTAAACCATGTTAAGATCTTCCGAGAGAAGCAGTTGATTGATTCCATAGAACCTTGTTCATCAAGGCCACCAGGTCTGAACCAAAGATATTTGGAATGTGAGGAAGAAAGAGGTAGTTACGGCAACAAAAAGCAGCTGAAGCAGCCTTTGTGCGTCTCTGAAAGGGCCCATCTACAGCTCGCCAGGCTCTCCCGTTGAGCAGACGAAAGACTACCAAGTAAATAAAAGCCAAGGGTGAGCTCACAACTTTGCCTGCATGAATGAAAATGGCCACAATAACATTACCGATGCGTACACAAATAAAGACATCCATTCATGTTCTTGTAATACTCAGCGGGCGCTTTCACTTTATTCGGCGCCGAACATGTATATGAATTTCTTGTGCAAGTAAATTTGTTTCCGACAGCATGTACTATTCGATTTTTTTTTACGCTTGGCACTAATTTTCCTGAGACCGGTGACCAAGACCACCCCGTGATATCCAGTTTCAGGTCCGGCTCGGCTTTTAAGTGTTGCCGGTTTTTGTGAGAGGTTGTTTTTTTCCGTGGCTCAACCGGCAGGTTGACAGGCAGCTACGCACATGCTGAGATAAGGTCAGATATGGCCTTCCCTGTGGGTGTTGCTGGTTGCCGTGGAGGGTCTGGGCCAGCCTGAGGAGTGGACTAGGTGGCTGAGATAGCCTCCTCCTGCAGGGGAGTAGGTCTGGAGTGCTGCTGCTGCTCTCTACCCCCCAGCAGCCATGTCCTATTGGAGTGAGCCCCCTCACCAAAGCTTTGTCTGAGAAGAGAGTAGCCGAAAGGGCCCTCTGACACACTGGACAAGACCCTTCAATATACAAACACCTTCCCCCCTGGCCTCATAACCAACCAAACACACACACACACACACACAACACACACACATTCTGCATACGCTCATGTGTGGCAACACACGAGTGCCAGTGTTGTTTTATCTACTGTTTTTTTTTTGTGTGTGTGTGTGATTTTCGAGTTTGAACAGAGCGCTAAGCTCAAACACAAACACTGCTGGAGCTGGAGGCGAGAGCGGAGCGCCATCTGCCCCATTCAGGGCCCATCAGGCTTTCACTGTCCATCCCCGACAAGGAAACCGCTGCATTCATCGCAAAGCCAGGGGAGAGAAAAGAAGCGAGATACAGTTGTACGCCGCCGGAGAAAGTTTTAAATACTCCTTTATCGACAGTGTTTTTTGACTGCATCTCTGGAAGGAGCAATGGAGATGTAATCAATAATGAACAACCTTGAAAACTGTTGCAAACAGATGGCCCACTGAAAAGAGATGTACTTTTACCTTTTGTACACGCACCCCCGTACCCCCTAGATATTTGTGTTTTCTAATTTCCAATCAAAAAAGAAGTTTTCTCTACTGCTGAGCCCCAGACGGCGTCTGTTCCTGGAAGGAGATTGCGAATCTTCCAGTCAATATCACCACACAATTGTCTTTCATGTTATCATAAATAATAACCCACCTTCGCTCGTCTCCCAGCAGACGCTCCCTAAGCCTCCACAGATAACCCACACCATGTGTCACACGGCGTGACAAAGCCCACAGCGTGTCATATCTAGAGAGAAGTCTCAGACGAAGAAAGGGCGAAGGAGAGGACGGCGGGGGAAGGAGTGTTAAAGAGAAACGCAGTATAATGTATGGCGGCTTTGTCCTGGCAACTGCTCAAATGTGGCTGTGACACATTTGAAATTGGTCCCGGCCTGCCCACAAAGACGGACAGAGGCGCCGCGAGCACTAGCCAATCCATACTCTCCAGACACCTGGAGAATCCTCAGATATTGACCTTCAATTCAGCTGGCATTCAGAGCTGATGAAAGGAGATAAGCACTCTAATCTGTCCGTCATCTTCTCGCTCCCATTTATTGACTAACTGACACAGGCTTATTTTAGCTCCGGCTGGGCCCTGTCGCCGCGCGGCAGCGTGCTACATAAACCTAATAGATGTTTATTTGAAAGAGGCTAATATGAAAATTGCCTCTAAAGACACATGAATCAATTTTCAAAACCGAACATAATTGGATATTGCAGGACGCTCATTAAGTGTGAATTGGCCCTGGTCTTCCTGTCTGTCCGCTTGTCTCCCCTCCTCTTTGCCATGTTTCCTTGGGTGACATGTTATTATGGTCTGTTTCCCTCTGTCACTAGAAGCCATTTAATGGACTGGCTGCCATGGAGAAACGGCTTTAAAAAATTCAATGGAGGTGTGTGTGTGTAAAATGAATGCGACTATGGTGCGCATGTGTCTGCATGTGTCTGCATGTGGAGAAGCGTTTGCATGTTATAGTCAGGTAGGTCCCTTCAGCCCTCCCACCGTGTCCCTACATTTTCACATGACAGTTGTAGGCTGGATGTTAGAGGCACTTGACAACGAGTAGAGGAGTAGGAGGACGTGCTTACTGAGAGCCTCTGTAGAGGATAGTGATGCCTACATGCTGTCTGTGCCATGAGGGTGGCCATGTGGACAGCAACACACACACACATACATTTAAACATGCCCCACCAGGCGGATCACTGAAACGATTCACACACGTCTAACCGCGCATGGTCATGCACCTCATATCAGAGAGCCATCCGGTCATTTTCATATTCATATTTACATGTATATGAGAGCCAGCACATCCCAGGAATACTGATCTATTTAAATTCAGGCAGAATCAGTAAATAGCCACCACTGGCGAGCCAGAGGCAGGTGGGTGGAGGGTGGGGGGTGAGCGGTGGGCAGAGGATGAGGCCAGTATATTTATTTGAGTGACATTGTCTAAATTGAAGTTTGACACTCTTCACCACTCTAACCTTTATGCAAATGTGAAAACATCTATATGTGATGGACAGAATTCAATTAACTGAGATGACAGAAAATAATCTGGTGAACTGAATACATCATGCAGTTGAAAGGTAACATAATCATCCTGGTAGGAAAGGAGGTGGTGGTGGTGGTGGTTGGGAGGGGGGTGGGGGTCGGTGGCAGAGAGACAGAGGAAGAAGGAGAGGAGGAGGTGGAGAGGGGCGGTGGAGGGATGGGAGGGAGGGCACAGAGGAAGAAGATAGAGCCCATTTCTCCGCCGTCTTATCGAATGGCACAAGCTCTATTTCTCCAAAGCGGAGTCTTCCGTCCACTAAACTCTTGATCTCAAATGAGAGACCCTGGAACACGGTTGCTAAGCAATTAGGGAGGCTTATTGAGCAGCTGATTCCTGCCGCTCAGGGTCCATCATTACAATTTCTCCTCACCTCATAGACTTCCATACTGATGAACAGCAGCCAGCGCCCACTGACCACGCACTGCATAGATGGGCTGCTGTGGCACGGCTGCAAATTACACCGCCACCTTTATCTAAGCCCAGTACAGCAGGACTGCCCTGACACAGCTGTTGCTGCTCGGATGCTGGTACAGGCGTGTTGGGGTTGACAGAGAGAGGGATACAGAAAAAAAGCTGAGAAATGACTCAAAGAAAATAAAGGTGCAAAATATTTTTGGACCCATTAAAAAAAAACAGTGCTAATTGTGCATTCATGATTTAAAATGACCTGATGGCAGTGCTGAATTAGCAGAGTTCACATAATCAACATTATCTGAGAGTAAACATTTATGATAGGTTTTAACTGTTACTGCAGAAAGTGAGTGAGAAGAAGCAAAGGAGCAACCATTCTGCTTCACACAGTCTGTGTGGACGCTGGTGAGCTGTCGGCCAGATGGGGGCACCCTTAACCAAGATATGAGAAATAACGGCACATTGGTGGGGCAGCTTGTCACAATGAAACAAGGGCGGGTGGAAGACTGTTGTTATGCTTTAGACTACACATGAATGTTCAGAATACTTTAAGTTTGCAGTAAAACTTCCCGATCTGTCCAAACTATGCTGAGAGCAACCTATGATGATATACGTATGCGCGCACACACACACATACACACACACACACACACACACACACATACATATGATCACAGTGTGTTTTCTGGCCATTCAGTGACAACCATGTAGGACACGAACTCTATCATGTACTGTATGATGGATGGTAACACTAGATGGCTCTGTCAACCATCTTGCTGTATTCATCCAGTGTTTACATGTGGTCGACTATAAAATGTTCCCTCAAATGTAATATTTCATCCAAAACTAAATGAAAAAGAGTGTTTATATCAAATGACAAATACAAATTATCATTATAGACCTATGCAAGGGAAATAATTTCCTTTAAAGATTGTTAAACTGTTATATTGCAAAAACCCCCCTATAAATATCAGTTGAATCTCTCTCACTGGTTTCGCCTCAAATCACATCTTTTGGCTAAACAGTATAAATGTGTTCATTTAATTGAAGTCAATGACATGGGGCTAAAAAACAGCCAAAGAACTGAAACAGCAGCCGTAATGGATGGTTAAGTGACTCCTCACCAGATCTCTTACATATAATGTAAGTTCCATTAGTCCTGAAATGGCTACTGTATGGCATTTAATTAAATATAACCTTTCAAAGAAACCCACGGCGAGCTATTTAGAGCGTGGTTACATTTGAAGCCTGTGTGAGGTTACTCTCGCTTTTAACTGCTGCAGCCACTGCAGAGACTGCTAATTAACGTATTTAGAATGAAGTAGATTTGCTATGCACTAATCATTCTCTAATTCACTGACAACCGCAGCCTTTCAAACACTGGACAGTCATCAGCGAGCCGGGACTGAACATGACGCGATCAGTAATTATGTTTCGCTGAAGGGAGAAATATACAGCGTATAAATAAATATACATGAATCGACAAAAGGCTGTTCATGTTATTGGTTAATGGACGCCTTTACGTGTTGCGACGCCTGTTTGCCATGAAATACACCCTGTGACCTAAAACACACACAGTCACAAGAATGTTGGAGGAGTGTGTTCTCGAGTGCTCGTAATAAGTGGAAATGGTGTAAACCGATTTCAAACATTGTGCTTCCTGCTCTTGGGAATTATTTCTCAACAGCAATCAAAACTCAATGTCAATATGTACTTAATGTCGATTCATACAATAAAAACGTTTGCATTTTTTTCCATTCCTGCATGGTGCAAAGGTTCGGCCTGAACCAGGGGGCCCCAGTGCACCATGGGTAATGTTTTGACTCCGCAGGTATAATGAAGGAGCTGTGGCTGGGTTGCTGAGAGGGTGAGTGGCCACACTCCAGTCCTGACCCCCGCCTAATCCTGGATACCATCCTGGGCTGACTCCTGCCTCACTCACAGCATCACCAGTACCTGTGTCCATCAGCAGACTCAACACTGCACATGCTTTTAACTCCACTCATTCTGCTCTCATTGTCTTGGCTCATTCCCGGCTCTTATAGGATCATCTCAGTATACACAGGATGAGACTGACTACTGAGATAAAAGCAGCGGAGAATAAGTGAGGACTTTGCTGAAGTCATTTTATGGCAAAGTTACAGTGGGCATCCTTGTTTCAATGCTTATATGAAATGTTCATCTTTAATTTTATAGGAGACCACTTCCTATTTTTCTCACTGAAACCAATAGGAAAATTACTCAAGAAAATTAGCACTGTTGAATCCGAAAATGTAAAAGTCAAGTCTTAATAGCGGGAAGGTGAATATAGATGATAAAGCAGTGAACAAACCAGCTGGGATTCAACTGTTTTCGATTATTAATTACTTGCTCAAAAGTTTCTTCCTTTTTATTATTATTATTATTTTGTTTGCATCACTCTCACCAATAACCAATGGCTAATAAACAGAAAACTTGCAGTGGGTTTAGATAAATAGTCGCATGTCTTCATCCTGGAGGCCTGCGGCTCAGTAACATACACATTAGGGGAAGATCACACAGCAGGCAGGCGGGTCTCTGCCGTCCTGGCTGTTGTCAGGTGACTCTCTTCATCGGCGGCAGATCCCAGCAGGGGATGCTGCTGATTGCTGACCACGCACACAACAATGTCGCCTGTGAACCCACAACTTTATGGCTGCCGTGTCTTTGATGCTACATCTAATTGGCCGAGATGAACTGTTGCCGTAGCAGCTTGGGGCCCCAGCTCCACTGTACACCAGTCCACACAGTCACTGTCTGCATTTAATTAGGTCCCCTCTGCCTTCTCTCTCGCTCTGTGTGTGTGTGTGTGTGTGTGTGTGTGTGTGTGTGTGTGTGCGCGCATGCACTATATTAATATGTACAGCTGGCTCTATGTATATAAGCAATTCAGCGTATCTGCATTATGTGTTTGATTTAAAAATAAATACATTTATTTATTGTTGTGCAGTTTTACTGTATTGTTTGTAACCTGTGGTATGATGAGCTGTATGGTTGAATTAAGAAGGAGCCGTTTGGGGTTTCATTGGCTCGTGGCTTGTTTTCTCAGTTCTTATCGTAGCTCGAGGCTCTGGTGATTGGCTCGGATGATGACAGGGTGCAGTCGAGCAGAAGAAAGAGTGAAGGGTGTCGTAGTGGTTTGTTTTCGCAGGCCCTTCACTTCTCAGCGTTTGGCGATGGGTCTAGAGCCTGTTGTCGTCACAGAGGGGCTGCGTGTGAGTGGCGCTTTGTTTAACTTCCTCTCAGTGCTGGAGAAACCAGCAGGGCCTGGTAATGAGTCTGCAAACAGGACTCACGAGGAAGAGAACCACATTCCTCATTACTAATTGCAGAGAGTGATAGCAATGTGTTGCCTGGTATTTCAGCAGGAGGTTGACTTTAAAAGAATGTTGTGATGCAATCTGTCATTTGCTATTAAAAAAAAATCCAGATCACCAAATACTAAATACACAAGCTTATCTAATATATATATATATATATACAGTACATATATCATTCATACATAATAGTGATTTATGTATGAGAGTTGTGTTGTGTTGGCACTTTCTTGGCAATGATGACAAATTTTCATGTTAGAAATAAGGGGCAATTTTAGAGGCTGTACTGCTTTGTTTATTTGCATAAAATTGAAGAAACGCCACAAAGTATCATGTGTCTCAGCTTGTGCTGAACTCACCAGTGCACAATGACTGATTATGGCAAATTACTATCCCCATACGAGCCTCAGAGAATCCGCTCTCCGTGCTGTATGCAGCCCTGAAGCAGGGGAAGAGAAATTGTTCCACCCAAGTACCATAAAAACAGATTGGAAGCTCGGCAGTGTGAATTAGCTGCACAGGAAGCCCCCTAAACCCCCTGTTTTATTCATGAGCATGAAGGCTATCGGAGTCTAAGAAACCCCTGTGGTCTCGCCCGCTACATCAAGGTTGCATGCCGCGTCCATGGAAAGCTACGTTTTTTTTTTCCCCATGCCACATTAAAAAGCATCAGAGATTAGCCACTGCCATCATCTGAGATATACAAACAAATTCTTTACCCTAATGCAGTGAGGGAGATCAGTCCAGCCGCCATGTTGAACGATTTTAATGAGGAAACAGTCATTCAACTCATGGAATCCTGCTTGCAATGTCCACAAGTTATATTTTGTGGTTCAGGGCTTTGTTTGGGCTACTGGGGGAAGAGTTGGCGTGGGTGGGTGGGTTGGTGGGTGGGGTGGGGGGGCAGAGGAACTTTACACAACTGTTGAGGAAATGCATTGTTGTTGATAATCCTTTGGAAATTGAAATAGGGAGATGTAGTGGACACAGCCTGAGAAGTTGGTGGTAGCCCGGGGTTTGGGGTGTGTGTGTGATGGGGGCTACAGTGGATTGAGGCCAAGTTAGAGGGAAGGGAAAAGGCCACATCTGCCAAAATTGCATAGGAGTATACTAATGAGCGTTCAAATAACCAATGCATGCAGTCTGTTTACTGTGGCACTTGTTCCTGCCGCTTCCACCTCATCTTCATAGTTTAACATCTGTTACTATGACAATATTGACTGCAGTTATTTAAATAAATAAAATTAAAAAAAGTTGTGTTAAAACTAACGTAAAAAAATATGTGCTTCTGCGCAGGGGGAGCACAAGTGTCCTTGCTCATATAGTAAAAAAGATCAAGGAAACTGTCATTGTAGGAATATCTTTTTTTCATCATGGGCTCGTGACCTATTTTAAAAAAGGTAAATGTACAGCTCGCTGTAAAGGACAAAAAAAACAGCGAGCCACAAAAATGTCGACTGTGACTGAATGGGAGACACTGGCATAAAAGATTGTATTGCTAATACAATGTTTACTATGCAGTGCATACAGAAGATTTCTTTTATACACAAAAAAAACTCAGATCTCTAAATGCAAACTGGAAGGTATGAAAATTGTGTTAAATATGTGGCATTCCTCTTTAAATCAGCATAGAATCAAACAACTTGCTTAACCAATGAGAGGGGAATTAATTGGACTATTTCCCTTTATGCTAATAAACAAGCAATAATCACAAAGTCGCTGCCGTTATAAGAATGATCCAGTGGGAGGCCATTTATTTCTTCTCCATTTTAACTACCCTTGAAATCTATCAGATGTATCACACAATGTCAAGCCACAATACATTTCTGAGCCATGCGTCCTTGTTTACCCAGTTTGTCTGGGTGCCAGCGTTTCCTAATTGTCCTCTCTGAATTTAGCAACTTGGTCTCCCATCATTACGCCGCCACTGAAGTCCTAATGAGTGGAATTGTTATCTGAAAGATGGCCCCCTTTTTTCCCCGCTGCGAAAGCACATTAGATCCAGACAGCTCATTTCCATTCCCCCTGTCATCTCTATAGAAATGACGTGCAGTGCTTGAAACTGTTTATTTCCAAATTCAGACCTCCTCCGCGGCAGCCATCGGCTTCAATTACCAGTTTTTCCTGAGCGGAGCCATCAGGCAGCCTGACACTGAGGTCCAACCTAATTCCCACCTTCTCCAAAGTCAAGAGCATAATGTGCAGATAAAAAAGGTGGAAAATAGCCTGCCGCTCATTAGCATGCAGCGCCTGCCTGTTCATTTGCTTGCTGCGAATGAAAGTTCTGACACTCAGCGCCTTGTGCAATACGAGAATAGTCCTCTTCAGACTGCCTTGTGTCCTTACTGCCATGGAAAGGTCATCAGCAGAGGTGTGCGCTCAGCAGCCTGGCTTGCTGCTCTTCACTGGCCCACCTGGGAAAGGGGTTAGCCGGGGGTATGGACGCAGGGAGAACCTCATTACCTGCTGAATCAACATATTATTGCCATGCTTCACCCAGCCGAATTGTTTACAAGTGTCTTTAGCGCGGGCAAAAGCCTGCTCTGGTGGGCCATGACCACATTCATTAGTCCCTGACCCTGGTGATTATGTGTTATCTGATACGTTGCTATCTGGCTTGGCTGCATGAGCAGGGCCAGTGGCCTGCATTGGCCTGGGCCCATTACAGCCCCTCTCTCTTTCCTCTCTTCGTTTTTCTCTCCCTCTCCCCCTCGATCCCTCTACCCCTCTGTCTGAGCTCCCTATGAATGTATCCATTAGCCCGGCGATGTGTAAATTGTTTTCACCTGCACTGCGGGCAGATGGAGAGCAGTGTCTCTGTCGTGATTTCCTATGCATGAGCTTTCTAATCATTCGGAGAGTAACACGATTCCCTTGCTCCTTGCTGGAGAAAGGTGAGCTTGTGCGAGCATGCACACATTACATACACACATGCATGCACACATGTTCTCACGATCCCAATCTGCAATCAATATGCACGGCGTGTTGTGGGGATACTGGTGCAGCGGTGGTGGTGACCGGGTTCATTATATGAGCTTGCCTTACAACGCTGTGATGGCTTAATATAGAGGAGAGGAGCACGGGACTGAGCTGCTCCTTGCCTCTGCTCGTCCCAATTTCAGTTCAAATTGAGGGATAATTTGACCTGGAAGACAAAAGCCACATAAGTGCGATGACATCCAGTGAAAGTGTCATCCGAGTGTGACCTATAGAGGAGACAGAACAGGACACCCCGAATGCAAACAAATAAAGCATTCCCTAATGCCGTAATGTGGATGTGACCTGTGGGCATCTCCTGGCGGATTGGGTCAAATAGGCCATCTAACACCAGATTCAATCTTCAGGTAGAGGAGAAGATGCGATCTGTTATTGTCTGTTTGGATTTTTTAGACACAAAGTAACACATCCCTATTTTTATATTAAGACGCTATATAAAAACCCATAATTACCTGAGCCACTATGGCAGGTTTCCTATATATGAAATGTTTTTTTACAAAAGGCTGCAAGGTGCCGAACCACGGCTATGACAATATATTTGTGTGATAGGGTTTGACAACCTGGGTTTTCATGGTTCAACACAGAGGATACTGACACGTCGTGGGACGAGACCAAGACAAGAGCGGCATCTTAACTAGACCAGAGATCAGTGTAACAAACCAGGCCCACTGCAGGAGCAAACATTCAGCTGTGGCTGTCAGACGTCTGACCCAAACGTCATCAAACATCAATCTTATCATCTGACAACTGCATACACTGCCATACCACGCACGCTATCAGCTGTCAGTCAAACGCCAGACTCCGCCGACCCGTGTCGAACAGCGAGGTGATCCTCTCCTTTCCGTCTCTCTCCAGCCGGGAATCCAGGAATGTGAAAACTATTCACACCAGCTGCACAAAGAATAGAAAAATAAACAGAACCAAACTGAAAATGGATAGTGAATCCCACTCTGCAAACTACGACATCACAAAGCGTGTGTGCACGAACACTTGGCCACAGTCGTCAGACCTGTGACTCTTTGCGAAAGCCATACTGAAGACGTGTGCTCTCAGACAGCACTCCAGACTTCCCTAATGTTTATTCGAATAACCAACACGCGCAGCATCACGGTGAAGCTCATCTCCTCGTTTATTCTTATACGATCAGATACGGGAGACATTTACATTCACCGGAAAAAAAAACTGGTAGGTTTTAAGACACGACTTTACATCTGAGAAAAATGAGACAACTTGTTTTTCCCCCGGCTTAGCACGGCCTCTTGGCGTTCAATTTCTTCTGAAGTCACAACTGAAAAGCCAAGCATTGGAGACCAGCTCCCCTCTGTCCCATTCTATTTTGTCAGCTTCCTTTTCCATGAAATTATAAAGGGGATTTGTTGCAGCTTTTCATTCACTTGATAGCACTTCACTAATTGCTTTCCTCTCATAGACAAAAATGCACTCACAAAACATGGACACACAAATGAACTGTACAAAGGCATGCAAGCATGTGTGCACACACAAACATATAATCACACTGTAATATATATATAAAACCATTTTTTATGTAGTCAGTCCGGGTTTTGAACACATGTAACTAATATCAGCATCTTGACAGATTTAATATTTTAAATATAAATTTGTGAAAATCAAACTACACCAATGCCAACTACAAGTACCAACCTTTTGAAATGATTATAAAAGCCTGGTCAAATCTCTTCTGCTAGTGGTATCAGGCAATTATAGAAACAAGTGACCATTGAATTAACACATGAAACTTGAAAGCTTTTGCACTCTGATGTAGAATGCACTCTGGGAAAAATGTGTCAGACCTTAATTTGCAATTTCACAGGGAGTCACCTGCATGCTGCAAACAATAGGCTTCAGCTGAATAGAAGCGTAATGGCGCTGTAAATGTTAAAATGTGTTGATAAATGTCACAGTTCTTCAACGTTTCAGTAACTACTGTTCAGACAGAACTGGGAATGAATCACAAATGTTAAGGCAAAGTTCATTTTAAAACTTGCCACAATAGGCAACTGCTATGCAATGTGGATTTGCATTAACCTTAAACACTGCATCGGCGTCTAAGTGATAGTGAAAGGAGTAAAGGGGGAGCCATGAAAACCAGGACGAACAGCCACAAAAGACAGATAAAGCCAACGCCTCTGAGAGGTGAACCAACTGTTCCAAGTCTCACACAAGGGGAGGAAGAAAACGGGAGGGGCGGAGAAGATAATTTAGCATTTGTGTAAGCTGTTTATCAAATTATTAACTGCACAGATGTTTCTGACTAGCTGGGGGCTGAACATGGGCTCTGCCAGGCAGGGGAACAAAGGTCTGAGGGATTCAACGGTGATGTGCACTGAATATCAATTTAATTTACTAGCTGTTAATTCTCATGCAAATTGTGACCCCTGTTAGGGCATATCAATGGCCATGGACATTGTATGTCTCCAGAGGAGCTGTGGGGAGAAACAGTGTCGAAACACTGTATAAAACTACAAATAGGGAAAAAGATCATTTCAATGCAGCCATTCATGTAGTATGAGGTGAAAAAAAATGTATGTGCGGCCCTTTTTTGTTTTCACTGGTAAACAATGTGACGACTGCTACTCTATCATCAAACCTTTTTTATTTTTGGTCCACTTTTTCATTAAGGTCAGGGACTACACAGACGATAACTGAATGTAATGTTAAAATGGCTATTCTTTAAGAGATGCATGGGTACATCATGCATACCTTGTGTGGCCTTCAGATTTACTATGCATTGGTCTATGTCTATGTTTATGATATTTAAGTAAGATTGATCACTGTCATCAGCTGGAACGGCAATGTTACAAGTCTCATTTTCTTCATTTCCTCCAAAGTGCTGCCTCTCAGCTCTCCACAGCACAAACAAAAAGCCTGGCTAAAATATCAATTATACATGCAGGAGGCAAACAAGGAGATTTATTTCACAACAAATAGCCTCATACAGAGATACTGAATAGGGCAGATTAGCATTAGAAAAGGACAGCAAAACTCCTCAGTTCAACAGCTAAAGAGCAATTTGATGGGGCTGGAATTGGGGGAATTGCTTGATTAGGGTGTGCATCTGGATGGACTGTCAATTTCAAAGCCCCACTGAGGAGGATACAGTGCTTTGGCTTTGACGTGCTGCTGCAGTCAAAACATGGCATTATGACAACTGTCAGCGGTGAACTTTGATAATGCCAGACAAGATCAGACATCGCTCTGCATCTGATAGAGAGGGAGCTTATCAAGTAAAGACAAATGGGCCATGTCAGCGACTGGGATTTAGCCCTGACGTGTTCTGCTTTGTGACGACGTATCCAGGTCCATGTATACTTTGTTTTCTTTTGTTATATTACATATAAAATGGGGTCACTTTGATTCACAAGAAACGTGACAGAATCGTATGTATATTTTAACTGTATCTTCTAAATGCTAAGTAACATATGTTGGGTTAAAACTAAAAAAACAAAAAACAATGCGTTGAAAACAGCGTTACTTTACCATGTCAGCGGACCGGAATGGAATGGAGCTCGTATCCGCACACGCACCACGTGCTCACTGTGTTTATCTGCAGGGATTTCTGGGAAGCGGTGTCCATGGTAACCAATGTAAACACCAGCCAACTTCCCCCCTCCTTTTATTCCTCCTTGTCGGCGCCGCGACACCGCCAAAGCCAGAGAAAATGGCAAGCATGGCCTATAAAGAGGATGAATACTATGAAAAGATAACCTCTATTCAGCACAGCATGCACCAAAGGTAAGGTTGACGTGTATTTTTGTTTTCGTTTACACAATCACGGCCTGATGGAGACCGCGAGACTGGAGTAGTGATCTCTGCTGCCGGGTAGCTTTCCGCTGCCGCAGGGACAGGATGCTAGCTTATAAGCTAACTAATGACGTCCGCGTAGACAGAGATACAGTTTACACAGCTACTACATTAGCTTGTGTACCTCTGGAAGGAACCGTAAGCTAGCGTACTTATTGTTGTCGTAGTTCTTTTGCATGAAAGTACTGTAGTCGTAAAATGTCAACACGTTAGCATTAAGCTAGCTTTCCGCTAAAGCTTTATTTTATGAACGGATGTTATACTAGCAAATGCATTAGAATAGACCGTCAACATACCGCTAATATTGCTGCTAAAAACCTATCATTTAGTCCTGTAAACATGGGAGATGCTGCAGTGGTGTGTGGGTGTGTGTATGTGTGTGTGTTTGTGTGTGTGTGTAGAGAGAGACGGAGACTGGAGCTGGAGAAGGAACTGTTTGCTTACTCCAGATCTGATAAACGAATGTAAGTTGCCTGAACTCCTTACAACGTTATTATAAATACATTTTCACATCAGAAGGTAATGTAAGTATATTAAATAAGAAGCATTTCAAGTAAATTTAGAAATTTTGAACATTTATCATGCCAGCAGTATGGATACTGGATAATTTATAACGTGAATGTACCATGATAATATTATTATATTTTGTAAAATTGAAAATTGTTCATTAGTATTAATTCTATAAACTGCATTAACCGCCACGTGTGTTTGGATATAGCAGAGCAGTGTTGTTTTCAGTGTACAGTGTTGTTTTCAGTATCAGTCGTCATAAATATGAACATGCCAGGTCAAAACAGCAAAGCTTAGGGTGATACGAGGGCTGAGAATTAGATTTAAATTTCAAACATGTTGTGCTTAACCTTTTCTTGTGAAATGTCAAGCTCTTATTTTCTGACTAAGCTCTTAGATAATATTTCTTTTGAATAATAGTTCTCCACTGCCTTCAGCTTACAGATAAAATGTTCCAAACTGCGCTGTTATCTCGAGGAAATCTCTAACCGGGAAGCACAAGCGAAAATGAGAAACCTTGAGCTTCTGAGAGATGTGGAGTGCATAGAAAATAGCATGAGGGAATATAGTCCTGACCATGGCCCTCTGCAAGAACAAAAGGTATACACTCAATTTCATTTGTTCACTGGAGTAGGTTTTCTTATCATGGAGTTACAGTAGTAGCAAGCTAAATGTACACTGAGGTTTATTTAGGCTGAGACTTTAATTTCTCAAGAAAATCTCAACCTGAATAGACCAATTAATCAAATTTTAAAATTGATGATTAATGGTTGAATATTTTAACTCAACAGGTTACCAAATTTACTGTGATTTTTAACAAGACCAATAAACGCACACACTAACAACACAGACAATGTTGCATGAAGAAAATGTGTATTTATCAATGAAGCATGCTCACACCTGTTTGCCTTATGCTTTGTTGTGATTTTTAACAGAGCGGAAATATTTGCCTACAGTTGCTTGATGTGACAATAGTAAACACTCAAACTGTGCAATTTATCAGGACAAGCAAATGAACGAGTCAGAAAACAACAAGCCAGTCAGATTATCACTTAAAACACAACAACAGTGCTTGACAGCTTAATATCAAATTAACAAAATTGGCTAATTATGACTCGCTGAGTTAATTGCCCAATATAGAGACTCTGAAGTGCTCCAGAGGTTTAGTCATTCTCTCCCCTCAAGCAGTTGCTTTATTTCCTCTTGATGCTCTATGAATCCTGCATGTTTGTTGTTATTTTGGTTGTCTCACTGCCCGTTGCTTTTCCATTTTTAAATGATTCTGCCTGTTTTTGGTTTAACAGATATTTTTTTTCAGACAATGATTTTTATTTACACATGTATGTAAGATATTCAAAGACAGGAATTTGGAGCATTTTTATTAAAGCTCTTCCACGGTAGAATGCTGTTGTTTTAAATAAGAGGTATGGTGTGTTTGAGATAATCCGAGTGCCCTTAACCACACCATTAGGTTTTTTAATTGGAGCTGGGATTAAAGCGGTCAGTCTGGCCTGCCAGATAAAGTGTTAGAAGCGGTCAGCAACACAGAGGACACCCACTTGGGAAAACACACTGTGATTGACTGATGCTTGACAGTGTCACTTTTGCTGGCGTACACTCTGCTTTTATGCCACATACAGATAATATTCTAAAGCACTGTCACAGAACTGTAGTCTTGTGTTGTTATTTTGACTGCCATGATTATTATTACTTGATTTTTTTGTTCCTGTATTATTTTTTACAATATTAATTCCGCATGCACAGCAGGTGATCTGTTTGTTTGTGTAACGTCCTATCTTTACATCTGTTGCAGGCTGAATTTTTCAAAAAAATTTCCAAATGTATTGCAGAGAGGAAGAAAGTGGAGAAAGAGCTCGAAGAAGCAAAGGTAATGCTCCCATGTGCAACTTAGCATGTGCACTATATACTGCCCGAGTGATAACAGTAGAATTTACTTTTTACAGTGACATAATGGTAAAAAAAAACACAATCAAGCACAATACTGTGCATTGTGTGACCTCTATATGTGTTTGTACACATTCTGTGATATATTAGAAAAAGGGCACTTGTTTTTTTGTTGGATCCTTCTTTTTTGAAATGTTTACATGGTTTAAGCTGTGTTTTCATTTTCATGTTTAGAGTAGCAAAGGGAAGTAGACATTATGCCCGGTAAGTCTGTTGAGGAGTCTACATTTAAATTGTGTATCTGTTATAGCACAGGTGTCTAATCCTTGCTGGTGCATCTGTAGAAGCGGTGTAGTTCAAGCCCATAGCTGCTTTCTCCCTTCACTTAAAGCAGTTAAAGCTCTTTTAGATGAAATGTCTAAGACATCTCATAATGACTTGGAGCATGCTGTCTAGAGCAGTCACTTGTAACTGTGTGCAAAACCCCCCTCAGCCTGTCGATATTGTAATGAGCAAAATGGTACCGTCACTCCATTATGCATACAAGCCATTGGCTTGCAGTGTGCATGTCCCTCAGGCTGCAGCATTCATTAAGGGAAGCTTACGGGGCTGAAAGCTGGAGACAGATGATAACGGGATATGATTTTCATATTTAATACATTCCTTGGAAGAGCACACGCGTGCTGCAGATTGATAGAAGAATCAATTGCTACTTTAGTGAAACACTTTCTACTTTGCCCTGCAGCTACCGATGGAATCACTCAGCCAAGAAATTAACTTCTCCTCTTTTTTACCTACTTTGTGGATCTGCTGGGCAGGCTGCATGGTTTACAGTGAATGTTATTAAGCAGCTAACTGTTTGGTATTTAAGACGCTTATCAGAAAAGAAACAGAAGCCATGCGTTTTGTTATTATGTTTGGAGGCAGGCTTTTCGCTCCCCGCCTCTGGTGACATTGCAGACATGAATCAAAACTTGTCTAAAGGATTTCTAATAAGATTAAAAGTTAAAACATTGATCCTTAGACATTCTTCTGAAATAGGTTGTGCAAAGAAATCTGACCTTGGCCCATATAAAAATACACTTATTCAAAATCGTAAAATGGATAGTTAATATACTTGAGTTGAAGTAAGTATTTTAAAAGGAAAATTTGAAGATTTACTTTTATGTTTAGAAAAATGTTGTTTTTATGGTGTAATGGAAAGATTAATTACCAGAATATTTGTTTAAACAGATAATCTTTTTCCCATTTACAGATCAAAGCAGTGCATAGAAAGCAATGGGAGACCTCTCTCTCTCATCCGGCTAAGAATTTTACACATTCACCAGCAGTTATTTTTATGGACCGCCAGACCTTCAGAGCATCTGACACTGAGGCTGGCACCACAAGTGTACACTCACACCAAGCATTGCATCATTCACCCAGTAGCAGCATGCACTCCCGCGAACGTCCACCAAGTGGCCTTTTGAAGGACTTCAGAGTTGGCGGAGAGGATGCCACCGGCAACCACGCACATTTATCTGATGACATTTCAGGCTCAAA
Organism: Trinectes maculatus; assembly: GCA_016785345.1. Classification (NCBI taxonomy): domain Eukaryota; kingdom Metazoa; phylum Chordata; class Actinopteri; order Pleuronectiformes; family Achiridae; genus Trinectes; species Trinectes maculatus. Next base: position 139,119 of record JAFBJQ010001439.1, read on the forward strand.
CGATTCCCCTGACGGCTGTAATTTGAGTGACAAACATGAAAGGGTGATGGCAGTGCTCCCATCTGTTTGTACCTTAACGGGCACATCTGGCAATGTGCCTTGTGGAAGTGATAATGAACAGAAACCTTCACCACCAGTGACCTTGACAGGGCCTGAGAGGAATCTGTCTCCCACTAGCAGCAGCCCCATGAGAGCTGAGAATCCCACTGCAGAACACTCTATCTCTCAAGATATAGCTCATCCGCCACAGATAATGGAAGCTGAGGAGAGAGAGCTCAGTCGTTTAATGCCTGAAACCGCTTTTGAAAGAGAAGCTCAGCACACACCAGGTTTGAACTATTGTTTCTTGTATACTCCCTTTGTCAAATCTTCTCATCGTCTTTCCTGAGATCCACAGCCGACAGTTTCGTCCCTTTGACTGAAACTAAACCAAGTGATACTCGGATTTGTGTACATTTAGGTGACCGGGAAAGTGTCAGCACACCAAGTTCTGATGTGCAGTTGTCAGAGAGCAGTGCGAGTGACCTTTCCATTTCTCTGACACAATCTGAGCTGGACCTAACAGAGGATATGGAATCTGAGAGGAATGACAATTCAGTGGGGAGTCATGGTCACAGCCAGCACAGTCCGGATCCATCCCTCCATACTGATGGGTCCAAGAACACTTCTTCAGCAGTGGCCTCAGGGACCTTGCAAAGGTAAAGTTTAGCTTATTTGTGTTGCTCGGAGTTTTCAAGGTGACTCAATACAGAGAAACATTTTTATTATTTGATGGGACATAGTATTGTTAAACTGTTCACAATGCAGTCGGTGTTGTTTGTAAGACTTAAAGCTATGCAAGCTAAGAAGGGAGAATGTTCTGCATGGCCATGCTGAACCACAAAGGGCGCTTGATGATAGGAGCGGGTGAAGACACCACATTGCTTTCCTTGCGACCATCACATCTGAAGCTGACAGAGAGGATTGTGGAAGTCACGGTCCATGTCACCGTGCACTCCGTAGCTCAGCAGCAGCTGTGGTGGTGGCAGTGATGCATCTTATAGGGAGAGCTCAGGACCTGTTACCAACAGTATTGCCATAATCCAAGATAATGCTGTAACAGAGCAATTTTCTGCTTGAGAGACCTCAGGAAGTCCCCAGTGGAGGAGGAAATTTGTGACACCATAGAGTGTTCTGGAGGGTGGGCATGTGGACAGCACTTACAGCCACAAATCCTTAGCGTGATGATGGCCTCTGAGTTGAAGGATCATTTTGGATGGGGATAGAGCCACAGAAAATCCCATGTGAATGTTTGCTCCCAGAGCTTCTGCAAACCCAGTACATTATACTCTATTTTATAATCTTGAAAGAGTAGAAGAAAACTTAATTCTTTGTGGGGGGGGTTTCACTATATTCTTGCGAATTTGGACCAGTATGGAAACTTGGTGTTGTTTGTGTTGTTTCTGTCCTTGGGTTAAAGATGTCGGGTTTGTTTACTGTGTGTTTAGTTTTAAGATATAAGCACCTAGTTGCACACACTGTAGGTCACTGCAGTGTTATTCAATACAAATACATTATTCTCTCTACAAACTCAAAGAGCTTTTCAGAGCATCAGTCTAGTGTCAAATGTTTGTCTATATTGTCTATATGGATCCAGAGCAGAATGAGGGATTTTATTTTCTTTCTGAGAATGCAGTGTGTTTTTGTGTGACTGCGGTCGTCTACACTGTTTCTATATTGACCTCAGGAAGACGTGCAGTTTGGCTGTGCTGTGGAGACGACAGTGGGGTCTGCAGCTCTCATTCTCAACACAGAGGACTTCTGTGTATGAGGAGAAAACCAGAGGCTTTGATTTAAAGTTCCAAGAGCACCCAGTCTGTACCCCCCCGCCCCCTCTCTCTGGTTTAGAGTTTATATTGCACCCTTCATTCAGCTCACAGTCAGGGGAAAAACAAGTTTTGGCAATTCATTAGATTAGCCCCTTATATTTCTTCTCCAGCATAGACGGGGTGAGAGTATATGAAATACTCTAAAGGTTTCTTCTCTTTGTGGAGCATCATAATGGCATCACTGTGTCCTGCTCTCCAATACGTTGCCCCCTGAACTGCACGATGGTTCTGCTTGATCAGAGACAACATGCCTCATAATTCAAATTTGGTTTAGTTTTTTTCATTTAGTGTTTCAAGTTTTGAAATAGCTGCACCCAGTGTGCTGGCATTACTGTTTTTCCATTGCCTTGTGTGCTATGTTTGCTGTTTGTGTCTGCACAGTGAGATCCCCCTGACACCAGTCGCTCTGCGGTGAGGCCACTGCATGTGACAAATCACCCCAGTGTTGTTACTGGACACTGTAGAGCAATATTGCTGCAGAGAGGCTGACCTCTTCCTCCTAACTAACAATATACTTCTGATGATGTTGACATGCGGACAACAGCAGCATCGAAAGTGAGGTTGGAGACCTTGACATGAAAGCTGGCAACAATACAATGAGGGAGAGAGAGAGAGAGGCTTGCAGAAAAACACAACTAATTCACTTTTTCCCCTCTTTAAAGGTCTCTTTTTGAAGAGCATTGACAAATAAAGTGGAAAGAGAAAGATGACTATTTCAAGGCCCACGCTGACGAAGGGAGAGGGGAAAAAAAGACAGCTTTTGCCTGTGCTACTTCAGCCACACTGAAGAGGACTTAGCACAGACGAATTGCACACTACAGAGTGTCATGGATATAATTCAAGCTGCTAGCTTAATCAGGATGTTACCAGGAAACAACCTGCAAAAAAGAGGGAGCAATTGTTTGCTGACCCCTAACCCAGAAGCCCATTACAGATTGTCATAAATTCTTTTTGGCCCCTTTTATGTTGGGGGCTCAGGATCTCTCGGCTTGGGGCTTCTAGGAAAATTCAATGAGGGCCACCCAGAGCTTAATACTCATGGAAGAGATGGATTCCCAATATCCACATGCATTAGACATCCATTTCTCATTTTGCCTGCCTCACACTGAACCAGATTAAAGTGTAAATCGCTCACCACAAAAAAAATTAGAGGCCCCTCTTTTTTTGGGAACCTTAGCAGTAGTGGTAATGTGAGAAGGACAGGTATTTGTTATATAATATTGCACATTTATAACGTAGGTTATTTTGCCATTTTATATATAAATGTGTGTTTGTGTGTGTGTGTGTGTGTGTGGCATATCAGCTGAATCAGATTCATCCAGCAGACCTTGAGTGTATCAAGGAAATAGTCAGGAAAAATGTATCACAGCCAGTCTTACAAATAAATGGGTCAATCGATCACCTGGCTTCCTCCCTTTTTATTTCCTTTCACCACATTAATGGCAATGTTTTTTTAGTCTCTCCAAGGAAGGACTCTTTAATCTGCTGGACAGCATTGAAGGACGACTCCACGGTGCACAGACCAGTGTGTATGGGGATTCTTCACTTGATGGAAAACAACACAATAGACTTATCGGGTACACCCTCACTCTCTTTTATCAGACTTTACAGTCTTCTCTGTCAAAATTTAAATGCCATATATACAGTATATATTTATTTAATGACCATGCAACATTTGTGCAGATGAGAAAAACATATGCTTCTGCAAAGGGCTCTCACTTTAGATGAAGTGTCATCACCAACACGCACATGTCTTTATTCCTGAGGGTTTTTCAAACATGTGGGTTTGTTATAGTAACCACCCTGTTGAATTGTTATCTGCAGTCGGGGAGATTGAGGGTGAAACGTTATACTGGGCTTGTTTTTTAATAGCCTTTTATATTGCATAGCCTGATTTATTTACCATAATTGGAGTTGTTGTAAAATGAGGACAGACGTCTCACATGGAAAATCTTTCTTGCTCTTTCTATGTCTAGTACATACTTAAACCCCACTGATGCAAATGAGAGTGTTTTTAAAAGAAGTCAATAACATACTATGACTGTCTTGTGTCATGAACCTCAATGTAGTGTTTTTTCTTGCTGTGATATGTAAGCAAATTTGTGTGGGTACTGATGTGTATGATGCTTGTACTGTCTGTGTGTGTGTGTGTGTGTGTGTGTATATGTGTGTGTGTGTGTGTGTGTGCATGCACTTGTGTTTGAAGTGCTAGCAGCCACCGCATGTACTCCTGTGTACTCCTGACCTGATGGCTGAGTCTCGGACTCATGGCAATAGCTTACTCCTCTCTCTATATTGGGCAGCCTTTGTAACAGTGGCGTGAGCTTAAATGACGAGGACCTTGGAGCATGTGGAACCGTTGTCCTTCATGAGCTTCAGAGGTTGTCATGGAGCACAGCAAGGGGCTGCCTGCTATCACAGGACCTCATGAGTTCCCATCAGTTCAGCCCTGATCCTGATGAAATAAGGTAAGACCACTGGTTTTTCTGTGAGTCCGACACTACAGACAGATGATACTGTGTTTTTCTGTGACTGTATTTATTCATATTGTTGTCAGTGATGTGATGTGTGACTTAGATTCTAAATTGTATAATTATTAAAATTATAATATTTAATTATTTTGTGATATATTGTTGTATTGTGTAATATAATGTGTTTTGCAGACAACATTTTATTTTCTATTTCTTAAAATACTATAATATTATATTGCAAAGTACAAATATAAATGCTTTGAGAGCTACGGACTTCAGTAGGCCTTTCTCATCTTTTCATAAAGACAGTACACAGATATGCAGTAAAGGTGAATTCCACTTTTCGGTGCATTATTTTTTATTTGTCCAGACAGTGGGGGAGGACGCATGCAGTTCAACAGTCGCTTAGATATTGCACGCTACCGTTTGTCTCTCTTGTCCATGAATGTAAAGGTCATCTTTGGTGTCACCTCGTGTGGTAACACTGCATGGGTGAATGTCATGAGTAAATTAAAATGCCCTATCTGTGACTTCCAGGCCTTTGGATAATGAATAGTTGTACTCTGTGTCAAATCCATGCTCTGCTTCACTACTCTATTGATTTCAATGAGACCTTTCCTGCAACATACTGCAGAGCCTATTGGATTTTTGACCTCTTATCCAGTTTTATTGACAGTCTTAAACAATTTCACGGCAAGGAGGTGTAACTGTGACTTGTTTTCAGACGTGCTACTGTGTAGCCAGTCTCCTTTTTCTCTTCTCACCCCTCGCCACAGCAAAAACCTCCCTCCTGATGCTGCTCTGCTGTGGGATCGCTGGTTCAAGCACGCCCTTCTGCTCAAGGAGCGCCGTGTCCTCAACACCGATTGCTTAGTCCAGCTGTTCACGCCGCTGCTGCTGGAGCGCCATGCAACCTACAGCCACCAGGTAGCGTTGGAGGCACATAACACTGTTTCTACACACACACACACAAATAGTAGGCTGTGTAAATGCATGAAAAAGACGACCAGTCCCAAGAGGAAGCAGGCATTAACACACACTGATGACTATAGGAGAGAAATGTCTTCTATTTCTTTCCAAAAAGAGCTACTGTTCTTTCTTTTGTTGTGTTTTTGCATGTTTTTAAAGGGAGCTGCACTTGGTACTGAATGTCCCCTTTATGTCCAGTGTTTGACGACAAGCACTGGCTGTCTACTCATCAGATTGCTCCACACGTTGACCTAGACGGAAAAGAGATCAAGACCCGTGTGCTAATCACAAATCACAGCCTCTGTGTGGCTTCTTTCATCCCATGTTGTGAATTAATCCGAGAAACACTTGCTTTTAATTTATTATTTGCCAAAAGTGTAACCCTCAGACTGTGGGACTTCTCCACAACGAGGAGGAATATTTGCAATTTTCCATTCATTGACCTTGTGCAGATTGTGCTTAAATTAAACAAGGAAAAGCATGAATGGAAAATTCGCACGTAGCACCCAAAGATCATGTCAGAATAATAATATCAGAATGTTATACACAATCCTACATGCAGGTGTGATTGTATACATGCAGGATGCTGTTATTAATTTTTGTGGACTCATCTTATGGGGGTTCTTGTGGCTTTGAGATCTTGCTCCAGTGTTCCCAAAGCAATGAGAGAGGCAAAGAGGGAGACTGTAGAGCCTCTTGAAAATATGAACTGACAAAAGGAGGAGCGGCACTGCCATCTACATTATTGTGTGCAAGTGCATCAGGGAATGCCTGATTGAAAATCTTTGCTGTCCAATATATCTGTCTCTCATTCCATCTTCTCCATCTATTTCTTTCACTTTATTTCTCCCTCTCCTCCTGGTCCTCTCATACAGCAGCTGACTCGCCACACACGAGAGAATACAGACTTTTCCATTCACGTCTTGCCACACAGCCTGACTGGGCCGACAAATGGGAGCATGCAGCTCACATGCACACACTCAAAGAAGTCCTTTGAATATTCAAGTGCTAACAGTTGCATTCATTGATATATAAAATGCAGTGGGTCTGCAAGAGCCCTCAAATCACAGTGCATTTGTCTAAATCTAAAAAAAGAACAAAGGCAGATATCGGGGACAAGGATCAAGACAGTTTTTCCTGTGCAACAGCATCAAATACCAATGGGCAAGCTCAGATTGACATGTGTTTGAGTGTCTTCCCATCTCGGAAAATGAAAGCGTGTACATTGTCAATCTTCACTGCGACCCACTGATAACAACTTACAATGTACTTAAAAGTTTGCCACTGTCACAATCCTCCTGATCATCCGCTTCATATTAGTGCTCATTAAAAGTTGCAAATGGCCATCTGAGACTAAGAGGCAGTCTTTGATCACAAAAGAGAGATGGTGATGGCAGGATTTGATATGGGGGTGGGAAAACGGAGAGAAAGCAAATCGGTGTGTGGCATCTCCCTGCTCCTCATCTTCCAGAACAGCTCCACTTAATTGTCTATCCTCATCTGCCCAGAGATGAAAATGAGCTGGAGAGGGAGGAAGAGAGCAGTTTGTCTCAATCCTTTCAGCCAAGAGGGGCGATATCAGGAACGCGTTGCACATTAACGCCAGGGCGATTGCATTCTTTAGGCGCTTCTCTAATCTCACGGATGAGAAGAGAGGGGGAGCGCAAAGCAAAAAAAAGCAGTGATTAAGAGGGAGAGCGGGAGTGAAAGTCTGTGAAATCTTTTTTTTTTTTTTTAGCTAACGAGAGAGAGAGAGAATTTGAAGTTATTTTCTCTTGGTGTTTGAGCCCACACTGCAGCTGCACCACTGAGCGAGCAGCCATAGCCAAGTAAATGACTTGGCTAATCGGCGAGAGTTCAATTTGACACTTCCTTACAAAATGGGAACAATTAAGAATAAGGTTTTAATTTGTGCTGCCTGCAGGCCAAAGTGCTGCTGAGGACACTTCTGTCCCGGACCACTGAGGAGAGTCCCTCAGCCGATGATGAGAGCGACTTGTCGTCTTTGTGTCATTCTCCTCCTCCCCTCGCCAATAGTGATGTGGAGCCTGCCAGGCCAGTACAAAAACAACTGATTCAAGGTAACTGTCGATTATCAGAACGGGTACGACAGGAAGTTATGGAACAATTAAAAAAAACTCTCCTTTCAAAAAGCAGTTTCTTTATATGACAGTTGCCAGTAAATGCCTGCAAACATTTCACACAGAATTAAGTCTGTCTTCGCGTCGTATTTGTAACAAGGCCAATAATTGGAACAAATGTAAACAACTGCTATTTTTGTGCAGCACCTCGGCAGAGAACTAAAACCTCCCTGTTATGAAAGAAATCAATTTCACCATAGAGCTGTGAATCTCTCACTGGCCAGTTTTCAGTTTACAGCCTTCTATTCAGCGCTAAAGAAAGACCCCCATTCCCATTTTTATCCCTAGACTCCCTTCCTCCCTGCTACTGCTTCTCACTATGTGCTTCTCTTTCTTACAGAACTACAAAGTGCTGAAGAGGACAGCCAGGACGAAAGCCCTGTGGAAAGTGTTCCTATTAGAGGTAAAAAGGCATCGCTGGTGCCCCAGCATTCACACTGTCCTAATGTTGTGGTTTGTTTTCTTCCCACTGCAGTGAATAATGGGCTCTTTTAAGCAATGCCTGAGGCAGGATGATCAAGGTGAATCCAGGGTCAAAGTCCCACCTGAAGAGCAGTGCTAGTTCTCTCTAATTATCTCCGCGAAAGCACTAGCCAATGTTTTCAGCATCGTCTGAGGCATTCTGGCAAAATTGATAATTTGCAGGCCCAGTATGATGCGGCTGCTTTAATTGTCAGGACGCCAGGGTGGGAAGCGCAAGAGATCTGTCATCGCTTCTCATTATCTTCTAAACAATGCTCCGGCAAGGCTGGACTTGAAAATACTAGATGTAAAGGCATCCTGAAAGCCGTTGGTGTGCCCATCCCTCAGCTGCACCTCTGAAATGTAAAGCAATCGTGTATTACCCTTGGCCACAGGATCCCTACTGGGTGTTTGGTGTCCGCATCCCTAAGGTGCACAGCCAGCGAAAAAGAGTCCAGTTTCCAATCGCAACACTTAATCAAAAGAGCCATAACCCGTGAAAAAAGAAAAAAAGAAAAATAGCAAGCAAAGGGTTTTGCTCTACTGAGCAACATCAATGTCACAACCAAATACCCTGACCCAATAGGAACTAATAGTAATTGCCAAGAAGACATGATCGTCTGTAGGGCTAGTGTGCTGTTTTTTCAGATTACGTGTAAAAGCTGTGGCGGTATAAAGTGCTGTGGGCGGAACAACACTGGAGATTGCTATGCACTGTGAAAGTCATGTGATCTCTGAAAATGATTAAAAGTAATATTTCTGTTTATTCAGAAAGCAAGTTAAAAATGTTTGGACGTGTTGGTCCGTTCTTCGATTCGCCCTGTGTTTTACGCCACATCATTGAGGCAACAGCCTATTTATTATCTACTTCTGCTCTGTTGATTCTTGCCAGCGCAGTCTCTGTGCTCCTATCAAATATGATACCTACTTTAGTGTGCTGGAAAGTAATTATGAGTGGGTTTTAAAACAGAAAATCAATCATCGCCTTCCGGCTTGGGGATACTGAGATAATGCGAGATGCTGATTGCTGTCTCGTGGAAACCGTTGCTACATGCTGTAGGCTTGAATCAACAGCGGAGCTGATTGAGCAGAGTGTTTTTACCCACTCTGTATAGCAGTGAGACCAAAAGACTCAGCTACTGAAGCGTGTTGTCTCAACAAACACAGAAACCTCTGAAAGTTGGAAACCTGGCTTTTAAGCAAATATTTGACTCTGCATGTGTGTGTGTGTGTGTGTGTGTGTGTATGTGTGTCTGTCCTTGAACAGAGACAAAAGCGTATCAGCTACTTAAACAATCAGCCATGCAGGAAAGGCTGCAGAGCTCTGAAGAGGAGGAGGAGGAGGAGGGTGGCCTTTCAGGTAAGAGATGTGTCAAGCAATTGGAGCTTAACCATTGGTCAACACTTTCATTTGTGATTTCACTTCAGCAAGTTACCAAATTTTTGACATACATATACTAAACACCAAACGACCATCAAAGCCCTAATTTAAGTTAACTTTGGCCCATAACCTTATTTCATTTCATTTTATTCCCAAGCAATCCCGGGCTTCAGTTTTCACATTAGCATATCGTTTGTACATTGAAGTAAGCCCAGGTGCATTGTGATGAAAATATCCATGAGCAAATGGTAGAGAGTACCAGGCTTACCATGTGCATATCAAGAGACCCCGACAGGAATCTCTCTTATGCCTTACCGTAGATTTCTACAGAAATACATATAGCAAGTAGCTTACGATGTGATGTCCGCACCAAATGGTTTCATTTGTACCCGTTTGCTCTTTAAGGAATAAATCCTGGCCATGAAGAGAACCTGGGGAGGGCCAAACACTCCTCCCATCAAGACGCGTACCCCCGGTAAGAATGTGACTATTCAACCGGCCACAGGAAATGGGCCACCAGACACCAAAGTGGTTGTTGTACATTTGCATGGCTGCCCTAATAATTCCCCTTTCATTTCCATAAGATCAATTGGGGTGCTACCCATTAACTCGCTTACAAAGACAAAAGGCTTCGAAAGCCCCACTCACTCACTGTTTGGTCCGTGCAGCCAGGTTCTAGAAATCAAAAGCAATGCATGCGACCACAAAAATAAATTGGAGTCATAATCTCACGGTCTTCGGCCTTATTGCCAGAATGCAAACAGATCATGTCAAGAAGAGAATCAGGGACAACTGTTTTGGAAGGAGGGGACTCAAGTGTTGACAAGGACAAATGTCCTTTGATTTTTCACCCTTGAAACACATTTAGGCTGCTCAAATCAGAGCCCTAAGTGGACTGGAAAAGAACATCTAATGATAAATAGCTTGGTGGAAGCTAACACCATCACGGTTACATTTGAATATCAACGCGACTTCATCAAATCTGCAATTGCATGGCGGGTCCTCAGAGCACCTCTTCAGTGCGAACCCGTTTGGGCTGCAGTAATGGCTGGGTAAACGTTATGAGGAATAATCTTCTCTGATTTCATGTGATTACTGGGCACCACGCTGACACAAGGACTGAAGGCTGTATTTCCCTGGCCTGGCAAGCAGGCACTCCCAGTCTGCCTATTAGGCCAGGGAAGGGCCTAATGGGCTGGCTCTATTGTGGTCCTCATCGCTGTTGATGTCTGCCACTGCCAGCCCCAGTGACCATACTCTTTAATAAACATGAGCCAATTTCAGGCCCAGACCCTCATGGATTGTTCCTGTCTCCCTGTCATTAATGTGCACAGGAAGCCCACACTATATGTAATTAAACAAAATCTGCATAGCAAAAAAAAAAAAAAAAGTCATACAATGGAAGAAGAGCACAAGTTGTGTGTATGAAACATATAATTAAACACATGACTAGTTATTGCATGGCTAAGGCTCTAAGCTATGATTTGAAAGGAAGCAGTGTAAAGGACTGCTATAGTCATCTTCACTTTGGCCATGCAACAACGTCTGCTGTCTTTTCTCTACTTCATTCAGACTCTTAAATTAAAGCATTCCACTTACCACAGTCACTTCTTGTGCTTTATTGCTGCCACTAGTGGTCTCCAGTAAGAAGAAGCCCAACGCCACAGCACACTCTCACACTGCTTCTCTCCTCTGTTTCTGCCTCTGCCAAACCCCCCCAGCCCACCCACCCCCAAAACAAACTTGTTAATTATTTGCTTTATTTTGTCAGCGAGCTGATGAGTGACATCAAAAGGAGGATGGAACTGGACTCAAAATACAAAAAATGGCTTCCTCTCTGTTGTCTTAGACAATAATTATGATTTGCCAGTTAAGCCCAGACTACAGCAGAGGGATTGTAGTTTAAAGCAGAGGCTTTGGAGCAAAAAATGCATTTATAGCCCTTTGTGAGGCTCCTCATTATGTGTGGGCCCGATTCATTAAGTAATTGGTTTGCAGTTGTTTACATGAGTATTAAGGCCTTCTATTCAGGGCCTTTGAGAGATACATTGTGCAAATGTTGCATGTTATGAATGCAGAATGAGAGGCGGGGGGCCAGTCCTATTGGCTAAACACTGCACTCGGCTGAAAAGCGAGAGAAAAGCACTGGGTGCTGCTTTGCATAGCAATGACTAGGGCCTTAATAAGCTTTACAGATTAAATACATGCAGTCTATACAAGATGCAAAGAGATACTCTTAACACATTTATATGTGCTCATTTCACTATTATGGCATTTGAGAGAATTGAGGTCTTTCATATTCTTTTTTCTCCCCCCACACTCTTCCTTGCTCTCTCCCACACAGTGTTTTTCAGTCAGATACTTTTATAGACTCTTTATTGCTGCCACTAGTGGTCTCCAGTAAGAAGAAGCCCAACGCCACAGCACGCTCTCACACTGCTTCTCTCCTCTGTTTCTGCCTCTGCCAACCCCCCCCCAGCCCACCCACCCCCAAAACAAACTTGTTAATTATTTGCTTTATTTTGTCAGCGAGCTGATGAGTGACATCAAAAGGAGGATGGAACTGGACTCAAAATACAAAAAATGGCTTCCTCTCTGTTGTCTTAGACAATAATTATGATTTGCCAGTTAAGCCCAGACTACAGCAGAGGGATTGTAGTTTAAAGCAGAGGCTTTGGAGCAAAAAATGCATTTATAGCCCTTTGTGAGGCTCCTCATTATGTGTGGGCCCGATTCATTAAGTAATTGGTTTGCAGTTGTTTACATGAGTATTAAGGCCTTCTATTCAGGGCCTTTGAGAGATACATTGTGCAAATGTTGCATGTTATGAATGCAGAATGAGAGGCGGGGGGCCAGTCCTATTGGCTAAACACTGCACTCGGCTGAAAAGCGAGAGAAAAGCACTGGGTGCTGCTTTGCATAGCAATGACTAGGGCCTTAATAAGCTTTACAGATTAAATACATGCAGTCTATACAAGATGCAAAGAGATACTCTTAACAAATTTATATGTGCTCATTTCACTATTATGGCATTTGAGAGAATTGAGGTCTTTCATATTCTTTTTTCTCCCCCCACACTCTTCCTTGCTCTCTCCCACACAGTGTTTTTCAGTCAGATACTTTTATAGACTGTGCTGTTTATTGTATTAGAAGTCGTGGGGAAGCAACTGATCTGCAACATTTATTAAGGATTTGTCCATTAGAAATCTTTTGCTGTCTTTGTGAGTGGCAAAGCAAAATCACTTTGTGGTTGAGTGGGGATGAAAGGAATAATGCACGACGGAGTGAGTCTTAATAAGCAGCTGCACTCCATGTAAAGACCACTTGTTCCCCTTTGTGTGCGAGTGCATGCCACTGCTTCCTCTCGTGCAAAGCATCATTGTGCTCCTTTCTACTGTAGGCATTTCAGATGCCACTCCTTTCTTATTTTTATTTTGGGTTTTTTGATACATGCTTGAACACATGTGTGTAGACACACACACACACACGCAGACTCACAAAGCGAAATCCTCCAGCCGTCAGCCGGTGCAGTGATTGTTGTGCCTAGTGCCTGCTTGACAAAAACCTTGACTCAACAATTAGTGGTTTACAGCTCTGCCTTGGACAACAGGATGTACTCAAGCATTCGACCTCAAATCAGTCAGTGTCAAAATCAGAGTCTCTCTCTCTCTCTCTCTCTCTCTCTCTCTCGCTCTCTCTCTCTCTCGCTCTCTCTCACTCGTCTCCCAAAGGGAGGCGATATTTGTGGATCTCTCTGACTGTTTACTGGGAGGAGGGATGGAGGGGTGAGTGGGACATGAGCTAGGGAGACAAAACGTAGAAGGGGAGGGGATTTAGAAAGAGGGAACATAGCGAGAGATAGAGGGAGACAGAGAAACAGAAATAGACAAAGACAAATGTGAAAGATACAGTGGCCCTGTTTTGAAATACAACAGGAAGTCGAGTCAAGTCAGAGTATGATACTGATCAGTGGGATGCTCCTAGTAGCAGTGGCACCAAGGCACTAAATCTAAAACTGTGTGAATATTGGATTTGGAAAACATTAATATCCCATAAAACAGCAAGTAACTTTGGTACTGACTCGCTTGTAAGGTCGCATTTAGAGACTCCAACCAGAGGAGGTCACTATTCTGATTTGGCTGTCGAAAACCAGTAAGGGACACTGACCTATACAAAATAGCAAGACGCAAGAAGGATAAAGTGTTCAGGTTTAAAATATTTATTTGGTAGTTTATATTTTAATGCGGTCCTAATATTTTCTACACATTCTTTAGATTCTCTGGTGTGTGTGTGTGTGTGTTGAACAAGTCAGCAAATCATAACCCTCACATAGGTTGTGCTGGACACACAAAAAAACATTTAACATATGCTGAATGGTCTGTCCTTCACTCATCCCTTGCACTGACTGTCTCCACTCGGCTGCCACCAGTCAGGAGGAGAGCAGGCTGTGTTGGAAAAAAAAAAATCATTGGCCCAGTGCCTCTCCCTCTGAGCTGCAGTACTCACCCATTGCCAGCAGAGAGCACTCACACGTTAGACAGCACCCACTCACAGTGCACTCACAGTTGCCTCTCAATGTTTGCCCTCACTGAGGGCTATATCCTGCTACCATTCAGTCCTGGTAGAGTACATCTAAACGGAGCCTAAACAATGTTTCTGTGGGGTCATAGCTGGGATGGGAGTAGGAGTTGATGGGAATGATGAGGTGATGGGTCTCCCTTTACCTTTCAACAAGCACCGCCGCGCAAAAGTGCCATTGTGCTATTAGCATTTGTGTGTGGGTGGCAGGAGCTTAAAAAAGGCCAAGGTAAATAAAAGCAGTTTTCTAGCTATCAGCGTGTGCAAGCCAGTATTAAATGCTTGGTAAGCAATATTTCCTATGATAGACCCCACATTCTCCAGTGTGTTTATTTTGTAGGATCATAAGAGGAATCCATCACTCACATCCTTGTCTTACACTGACAATTGCTTCAACCTCTTTAATAGTAAAGTGCCTTGGATTTCAACAAGCTCAGTAATTGTGTTGCATTCTCACATTTCCCCCATTTCAAACCAGTGGAGCAAATATCATTCTTTTGTCCATACTATGCAACATGTGACGTTATTATCACTGTTTTGTGCACATTTTGTATCACTGCATTAGTTGCCTTCATGTGCTGTGTTTTCACCGCATTGAAAACACGTAACGATAAACCTCATTAGAAAATAATTTCAAAGTGTGTAATTTGAGGAGCTTTATCAAGTCCATAAATAAAATTACCTCAAAGGTCCAGTTGTGTAGCCTGTATAGCACTCATACAGTTTTAAAGGTCACTGTGGAATGAACTATGCAGCAGAAACAATTACCGTTAAAGCATGAGATAAACAACAATATGAAACATTTGAAAATGCCAGAGAATGAGAATGAGCCAGGCACTAGGGGGGGAAAAAAGAGTACATTACAATGGCTGTAATTTGCATCATTTTACACATTACATCCACCTCTCTCTACCAGAGCTTCGGAAACACTGGCCTGCCCAGTCTTACATATTCAGATTATCGCCTCAATTAAGGGAAACTCAGCAGTAGATGAGCTGGCATAATGTTTATGGAAACGGAATATTAGAGTGATGGGGTCAGATCCAGACCGGCTTGCTAGGTAATAGCCCTGTCTTGAAATCAGTTCTGTCCCTCACTGAAGTGGAGCAGCTGATAGTCCATCCCCATCGCTGGGGGAAGTTAGAGAAAAGAAAAGCCCAATTTACTCTCTGTAACAGCTATTACCCAGGCAAAGGAGAGGAAGTAATCGCATTATAGATTATTGCTGTATTTTTGCTGCTGCTGCAGGGTCTGGCCAAGATCAGTAGCCTAACAGTTGTAAATGGATGTTCTATTCCCTGTTGTGATTCAGTGTTTTCACTTTATCTCCATTTCAGTTTAAAAAGCTGTATGTTGATTGCAGGTAGAGTTCCTTTACCCTTTATGTATATATATCCTTCAGCATAGTTTCCACTGCTAAGCCTGTCACAAAATAGCTATCCATCGACTATTGACAATTAAAAATTTTATATTTTTACACTATAAACGTATATAACAGCATTTAGCATCCATATATGCAACTGTATGAATGGTAAATTACAAAAACTAGTACTATGATTATAATAAATATAATTATTTCATTTCATTGAAATAACTTAATGCAAAGCCATACAGAAATATCTTTACCATCTGCATTCCCCTGAATGTGAAACACACGTCTTTTGGTAAACAACTCCTCTTTTAACATCTTATATGTTCTCATCTGGTTTTTGAAACGGCTACACCAGCTCAGCATCTGCACTGATTTGCTTGCATTTTATGTACCAGAGCTTTATGTACGCTGCCTGAAACGATGCAAAAATCATGAGGGAAATGATATCAGCATGTGACTGTAAAGGTTATATTCTAATAGACTGGCTCTATGGCATATTGCCTATAGCGCAAAGCAATCTGCTCGCGGTTTGGATTGGGCGGCGCATCGCTCCCCGCTCATTCTGTCTTGAGTGGTGCAAAACAGCAATATATAGTTTAGAAGATAGCAACGGGAACACAGCCGGAGTAATTTGGTCCTTATCCTCAATGTACAGACACATATGCCAAGACTTAGCTGAGAGAGAGAGAGAGAGAGAGATGAGGAGATGAGGGTGATTGAGAGGATGACAATCATGGAGGTCATGGGTTTGAATTGATGCAGATGGAGGAACACACCCCACGACTGTTTTTTGTTCAAGCTCATCTGCTTAAAACTGTTCACCGCCCCCCCCCCCCCCCCCCCCCCCCCCCCCCCCCCCCCCCCCCCCCACTTCCAAAGCATCAGCTCAGCTCCGTCATAGACGGTCTAAACAAATAAGTCATATGGATATGTATGCTAACCTGGGAGATGATGAGGATATTGTGGTGTTTTGAATGGGCTCTGTGATGATGTAAATTAAAGAGGAGGCCTTTAAAATTGGAACGGGGGGCCTTATTGCATATGCATTGAGGTAGATCAAAGCCTTTTCGGAGGGCATGCATTTACATAGCGATATCACCAGAGCTATGGGAACCTGGCAACCCTGCCTTTGGACTGTATTTGAATAAAGAGGGCATTGTGGAAGTCCTTTGGCACAACTGGAACAGGAGTCAAGGAAGTTCCCTCTGCTATACTGTCTGAGCTATGGATGCCCTCCACCCTCACCTTTCACAGTGTTTGTCATGAGTCAGTTGTTGTCTTTGTGTACTTTTAGTTTTCAGATTTTCTGTTTCATTACATCTTTTGTTACGTGTTTGTACACTGCATTAATTCGCTCTCGTGACTATTTCTAAGTTGGTGTATTTTAAACGCAGTGTAAAGTTTCACATGTAAATAACCTGCCTTCTTGCTTGTTAGTTTTTCATGTAAAGGAGCAGGTCTCACTCAAAGAAAAGTCGTAACATCTCAAGGCTGTTAACTGTCTCTGTGTTTCCAGGACAGAAAAGACTAACTCAAAGGCTCATTCGGCTATACAGTTAAAAGGTGAGTATAGACAAAGTCATTTTTAAATATGTGTTAAGACGCTGTGTGAACCAAAAAAAGGTTAATTACACTGAAACTTCGAGAGGGTTCATGCATGAAGTTTTTGCAAATTCTGAATTGAACAAGTGTACGAGTGTTTTTATAAAAACATACTCTGTAAACACACCTATGCCTAAGACCTGACCTTGAAGCGTAAGCATAGATGTATGTTGTTAGCAAGCACTACCTAATAATAAATACTAATAAACATTTGAAGTATTTTGCTCTTACATTACTGATCAAACTTTTATTAAACAAAAGGCCCAAGGATATTTATGGCAGTTTATTAACTGCTATAGGTAATGACATATAGGTACAGACGTTAAAGAGTAAATCTAATAATGGATAGCCAGTTAAGTGCCTGTGTTATGAAATGTCAGTATTGTGGTTTCCAGATGAACCTAAGAACATCCAAGACTCTTTAAGTTACTCTTTTGCTAAATATCATGGAAGAAAGTGTGTGTGTGTGTGTATATATAACATCTCCTCATACATTTTTCAAGCAGTGATCTGATTACATAAGATGCAGTTAATTGCTATGAAGAAATGAAATGCGTAAGACTATAAAATGTCGACAGTCTTTTTTTTCATTTTCATTGTCGTTAAACTCAAGGTAAGCTTTACATTAAGTGTATTCAAATCCTGTAATGCGTACAAAGACAGTGTAGAATCGGCTTGATAAAGAAATTGCGGCGAAGATGTAAAAGGTTAAACTGCACTTGAAGCATGGCGCAGTAACTATTACTGTGCTGTAATAATGTGATCTTTTATTGTTTGTTTTTCTCTGTGTACCTTTTCTGTTTAGCTATCTGGGCGGAATCGGACGACAGCAACTCAGAGATCGAAGCAGCGTTACGTCCTCAGCCTTTCAACAAAAGCAGCGGTGACATTGACGACTTCTATGACTGAGATTTCCCTGGAGATATTTTTAAATACGCCGCGTTACACGGCTGCAAAATTCCTGCAAAGCATTTCACCCCCTGACCATTTTATTAGTGGTCTGCATTGTAAATCATATGCACACTGTATCGTAAAAACAAATAATAAAGTTGACAGCTCTCACGTTGGGTAAAGTATGTGAAGAGTTGTCCAACACTCTGATGTTAACCCTGCTTCAGTCTCTTTATCTGAACAACTCTCCCAGCTCATAATAACAGCTCGAAATAGATTAAACTGATCTTTTAAAGCGATTTGTTTGCACTAGGCAGGAAATCATGCATTTTGAATGCCGCAAGCATCTCCGAGTGCTCTACCTCCAGCATGCTCGAGTGTAGTGATGTGAGTCACCTGTGAAATGACAAAGCACAATGGCCACTCTGCACGCTACTGCGCGACCTGTGAACCCGCTGAAGAGGCCCATCTCCCGGGGCACAAAGTGTTGCACCGCCGACAAACTCAGAATATTTTGTCCCTCCAACAAACAAAAAAAACAGCTCTGCACGTTATTTTCACAGCTGCTCCTGTCATAACTGAGCTCGAGTAAAAGAAACACAAAGATATAGGGCTAAATTCCTCGGCATTATCCTGCAAATGATTCCCGAGTGGCAGACGTGTCGCTGAAACCACACAATACAGTCTCCCCTGCCGTTTATCGTTTTGCCGCACATTGAACATTCTGTATCTATTAATAACTCAGAGCTTCTGTGTGGGAGGCTCCATTCCCAAGTTTACATTTATAGTTCATTATGTTCTGCAGTGCAAATTTCCAAAACTGCCATTCTGGGATGTGGTAAAAGCCGCTGGCATTCAGTGTCAGCAGGATTCCATTAGTCAGCTTCAGGTGACTTTACATGCCTGAACCTTTTAAAGTAGGACTCCACATTCATTACCAATAATGGCTCCAGACAGCCCTGACCCACCACAGAAAAGGGACTGTGGCAGAATAATTTGGAGTTTGCTAAAAGGCTCCCTAACATAATGTCCATGTTAAGGAGCATGTCAACAGATACTTGTGTGCGACAGATAGCTCATGGTGAAAGTGGAGTAATATTGTACTAATGTGTACTAACACAATAACATTTTTAAAAGGAACTCCCCCCCACACACACACTGATTCTCTGCCAGAGAGACAATGGTGATGACGATATATCTGCTGGATCTTTTTTAGCGCGTGTGTTGTCGGACTGTCACAGCTTTATTTTACACTTATGGGGTGCGACAGACTCAATTACAGTGCCTGCCTTGTCACATGACTTGATCCATCATGTTCAGGTTGACATTAGCTCCACTCCTGTAGCAGCCGTTTAGTGGAGATGATCCATGTTTGTGTTGATTGCGCAGATGTCAGGTGTCTCCACATATAGATTGTCTCAGGAATGAAGGATGCTGGAGAAGAAATATTTTACACTGATGGAACTTGGACCTGAGATTTATCATAGAATTGTTCTTGGGGCTGATTAGATGTTTAATTCTTCAAAAATAAATAGCATGTAAGCAAAATTCCACAAAATGCATCACTTTTTTTTTAAATTTTTGAGGTCACCATGATATTTTCATATTAAAAACATTGTATTAGAGGTAATCATTATTTATTTCTATGCCTTCATTGCAATCAGACCCATTATTATTGCTTTTATAGTATGACTGTGGCTGAGATTGACAGGACTGACATTGGAATGGGTAAGAAAAGAATAACAGTATATGGGTGGATGTGGACTTGTAGTTTCTTGTGCGGTATGAAATGAAAAACTCAAGGCTTTGACTCTTTACAAAACATGAAGGTGTCACAATCTAGACTCAGCTGTCCTTGATCACAATAATAACATCAGCCAAAGTGTAACATTCAAATAATTCCCACTGGTTCAATGTGAAACCAAAGGGCAGAGAGACTGCTTGACTCTAAACACATTTCCCTTTCAGATGGAAATAAAAAGTGCAATTGTTGCGACAAGGAAAACTAAACAGAACATCTGTAAGAAGCAATGTCAGCCTCACAGAGCGACTTCATTCATATGGCATTGCAAAAGTTGATTCTCTTTCCTTGAGGAACTTTTTTTTCTTTTTTTCCCCAAACTTACCGCACATTAGCAGTCACAGGGGCTTCGCGAGAAAATCCTCTTCATCGCCGCTTTGAAAATTCAATCAGTAACTATTGAGACTGATGTTTCGGATCCGTTATACTTCAATGCTGGAGCGATAAGTCTCGCCGTGAATGCAGTGTTTAAAATGACATTGTGTGACGCGCTTGGCCCTCAGTGGCGGCTGAAAAAAGAAAGCCTTTCAGAAAAGTAAGTGAGCGTGACATTAACATGTACGTGTCTTTTGGGAACAAACGAAAAAACTGCTTATGTTCCCGCAGAGGTCGACATCCATAACAAAGGTCAAGGTCTGACACACTGCAGTTTCACTCAGATGTACAGCTACAGTATGTTGACAGTGTGTGTCACTGCATCTCAGTGCTATAACATGAAAGCACAGACCCACAAACCAGTAACCAGACAACAACGAGTGTGATATTGTGGCTGTGTACGAAATCGCCACCTAACCCCTACTCCCTACTCCCTATATAGGGAAATAAATATAGTGCACTAGATAGTGAGCTCAACAGAAAAATCTTTCGGACACTTTCGGACACTACTCTTGGCGCCGGTAATTACGTCATCACTGTCGCACAATTAAAACGTACCACATTATTGTCGTCTCACAAAATACTTGTTTGTTTACCACTGCATTTTTATTAA
>JAFBJQ010001439.1:159917-199917 GCA_016785345.1 Trinectes maculatus
CATTTTCACTTCCGCGCAGCCCAGAGAATTACTGGCAATGCATGATGGGATATCTTGGTCCGGTTAGTGACCATCGGATGTTCACTACATTTCGCTGTGAATTGTGGGATACATTGAGTGCACTATATAGTGGACATGCTATGATCCCTAAGGTTTCGGACACCACTACAAAATGGCGTGCTCACTATATAGCGCACTATACAGGGGTTAGGGGGCGATTTCGGACACAGCCAGTGACTAGTAGCATTTAAAGCGATTAGTTGTGTATACGATTGAACGTAGACAGTGGCAGAGTTACTACTTGGTCATAATAATCATGATTTTTTTTATTAATTTACAAATCAATGTCCAGGCACCCACCACTGCACAGAAACCCAGATGTTTCTCATTGGTGTGTTGCATTAGAGTTTAACGTGTCGAGTGTCCTTGTGGCTCTGTGATGTCTCTCCATGTTTTGTTTCCTACGCACTATTTATTAGCATCATTGGTTTTTGGACAAGTAACATGTCACTTTCCTTTTGTGCAGTGTGTTAATTCACTCAGCCTCCGCGTGCTTTCACAAACAACTCCTGGCATTTTAGATTTCTGTTTAAATAAAAACCCAGTGTTAACAGTGAGTGGTTGGAGACGTGGAACGAAAAGCAAACGGCCAAGCTTAAGACACCATCGACAATGCTATGGCTTCGCTCTCATACGTTTGTGCGGTGTTCCTGTGCGCCGGACAAACCGAGGCTCTCGAGCGGAGCGTGCACTCTCCATTCTCCCCTTTCCTACTTTTATTTTTGCCAGTGAATCATCATTTAAAGCGAGGTCATTTTGATCTTCTGCCTCAATAGGCCTCAATTAAATATTCATTCATTCTGATGTGGCCTCTTCAGCAGCTTCTTTGGTATGTGTGTTAAAGAGACAAAAGGCTGTGCTTTTGATTACACAAGCTTGGGCTTTTTCAAAGCCATCAGGCACTATTATATGGAGTTAAACAATCTTTTCCACCAATCAGCGGAGTTGTTGGTAAAATGTTTACTTTGCTTACGATTAGTGATTTTGTCCTTGAATGCTGAAACAAAAACAATTTATTCATTTAGCAGAGACTAAATCGAGCTGTGTCTCTGAGGCTTCGAGTTCCTGTTTCATGCTGCACGACCGCATCTTCACTTCTCCAACATCAGTGATTTATCTTCGCCCCATTTCGTCTCCTACTGGCAAGAATGTTACCTGCTCTTATTCATCCTAATACTGTCCCATTAAATTATAACCATTGCAGTAATGTAGTAATACGTAGCTGGCAAATTGCCTGAGCGTACAAAAACTTCCAACTTTAAATCTTCACACTAAAAGTCAACCGCAAAAGAACAAAATCAATAAGGGATCAATAAGTTTTTGACACTTTATACAGTAGATTGAACATAAACAGTGCCTGTGTTGTGCAATGTGACAGTCGATCGGGGGGGGCTGCGTTCAAGCTAACTCCCATTTTACTAAATATCTGACTATATGTAACCTCCAGAATATTATTTATGCTGTGTAAGTCGATGTCAGAACATTTGCATTCTCTTGGCATGTAGCCTACTCCACTCTCTTACAACAGTCTCACAATGCAGTGCACTGCATTCAACACAAAAGTTGTTGTTGTCACTCTACACAATGTGACTGTGAACATGTTTATTGTCAGTAAAACTGTTCTTTTATGTTATCATCCACTCGAAAAATATTTTTAACTCACTTTGTTCTCTTTGTTGTCTTCCAGTACACAATGACAAATACACAAATACACAAACACGAGTTTGCCTCAAAAATTATAAATTTTGAGGGCTGTTGTTCCAAAGCGCTGCATAAAATCTGTTGTGGCCCTTTGAACAAATGCGAGTGCGCTGACAAGTCTTATTCCTTTTCACTATACGGAACATATCTGCAGCCCCTCCATTACATTTATCACTTGATTCAGCAAGTATCTGAAAGCGTTGTGGCCGAACAATAGGTCCGAGGATGATTTGCACATGAATGATGTCTGTGAATGAGAGTGGGTTACAGAGGAAAGCTGTCGCTCCATAGTTGGGGCCTGAAGGTTTGCTCCCCTCTGCCCCCACTCCAAAGACCAGGTGAGATTCTCCGACACAAAGGGCCAAGAGAAAATCTGTTCAGCATGGACACCTAAAACCCTTATTATGGTGATGTGTGAGGGAGGATTTCACTGGACATATATAAAAGGACTGCGTTGGTCCCGTCTACAGCTGGACACCATGTCTTTATGGATTGTAACATATCCCGAAGGCTTTGATCTTTTCATTACGAGACTATATTTTTGCTGTGCAGAGCACTGAACAACATGTATCACAGCCTTCATTTCTTTTTACAAGCAAGGTAAATCTTCAACAATCCACCAAGACTATTCCGAATAGGTTGTGTATAGACTTCCTGAATTTTTCCTACTGTGTAAAAACCTCACTTTTCACTAACTGTGTTGCTGTTTGTTTTATTTGACGCCCTTCAAAATTCTATATATATCTGGATCTTATGTGTGCATATGTTTGCAACTGCCACATATACAGTCAGAGCTGCAAATCATTGAACAACTGCACATTAGAAGAATCATTAAAGGTGTTGGAAGAAGTACTCTTAATCGGTTGTGTACTTAAGTAAACGTAGTAATACCACAATTTAGATATACTCTGTTATAGTATATAGTACATTTTTAATTGTTATTAGTTTTAGTAGTATAGTATCAAAAGTACTCAAACTACTCAAAAGCAGACCAGATTTGTTTTGTTGAGTTCAAAGGTCAAAACTGAGCGAACATCAGGAGTTCAGGAGTCATAGTGATACTGGTCTGAATGTAACCGGCCCAGGTTTACCCCTGCGTATCGTCCATTTATGTGCTCCTCAGGCTGAGGGAGAGCACCGAGGGCCGGGCTGTGCCGGGCCATAATGAAGAGACCCAAACTGGAGATGTGGTCATAGAGCTCCAAATGAAGATCGCCGGATTCCTGCTTGAGAAGCTTCAAATCGCATTATAATTAACCACATTTAGGATGGAGAGCACAGAGTCCCCGCTTAAAGCTATTCCCTCGGTTCTCTCTCCATTTCTCCCTCGCAAACTCGTCCTCCCTCACTCTCTCTCTCTCTCTCTCGCCGTCCCTATTTCCAGTTGGGGTAATTAATATGGAAAAATGGAAAGGCATCATATTCTACAAATTCCTGGGAGATTGGCTTGCAGAAGCTGTTAAAGCCAAGTAGGCAAATTAGTATTCATGCAGGTTTTTCCTGTTGCAAGTCATCTTTCCCGGTGGGACCGAGTAGTAGATTGGGTAGACAGGCTACGCTCATCCTTGATTATGTGAGCAGAATGCCACCACAGAGCCGAAGCCCGTGCAGCAGGAAAAAACACACACACACACATTCCTTAGACAGTAAATCAATTTCTGTGACCTGCTAAATGTAACTGACTACACTCTAATTCTTTAACCCTGTGTATGAGGGAGAAAACGCATCCTGAGGTAGAATGATTGCCAGCTATTACACAAATCCGTGGTTTCTGTATCAGTTAATAACCATTTACTGCAAAATTATACATACGCTGTGATTCGGTGGCAATAAACAATTGCTTTAATGCACTAGTCATGTCTTTGTTTAGTCAGTCAACTGGATTTCAGACCCCCCCCTATTATTCAAAATGGGGAAAATGGCTTGTAAAGAGTTTTTTTTTTTTTTTTTTGCTTTTAGATGCATGGAAATTTGTATGTAAATTGAGATGTTAATATTTCGGCTTGCGCTGAATACAGGATATGGCCTTTAATGTTATGGTTCATACGCCATAGGATTTTGTGAGAACATCTGATGCTGTTAGACTACATAAAACCCCTGGGTGATTATGGAGCCACATCACTGCAGCTAACACAACATATAACAGGTTCTAAATGTTTGATTATGTCAAATAATCATATCATAAATTAGTCTGAAGGCAGATTATGCACTATTTTGATATTGTTTGTTGTTATTGAAAAACTACCTGCGACTGTGTATTTATTATAAACAAAGTAAAACACTAACAGGTATATTCTCTTTAATATTTTCTTTTTATTCCGAACAAACCTTTATGAAATTTCTTTCTTCTTTTTTTTGTGTGCCATATATCTTTGAAACACACGTTCATCTGAGAGTACGTTCCTCTGTCCTCATCTTGACCAGTGGTCAGCAGGCCCGGATCACGGGCTCCAACTCTGGCCGGATTAATTAGCAGTCCGTCCTCTTCGGTCCATTTCCCTGTTCCTATTAGACCCAGCTCAGCAATCTGGTGGAAGGTAATTTGGTGCTCCATGCACACAGGGCGCAGCATTGACACCTTATGCTTCGTGATTGAAGGCAATCTCCTGGGGACAGAGCTAAATTTATTCATGGTGCGCTCTCCCACAGCCACTAGAGACGTGTCTGTGCCCGCCTGCCACACATCCACAGATTTCCTGCTCTGCATCTTTCCCCGAACGCACAAATAATACTAAATGATGTGAGGGAGTTGCTGCAGTGTCTTATATTCCTACCCATGCAGGGACCCGGTGATCTCTGGGTGACTGAGTCGCCTCCATTCTGCACATCAGTCTCTGAAATGAAGACAATGCACCATGTCAGGCTAGTGGGAGTTATTGCATTTACAAATCTTAACCTTCACGTACCCCTTCTATTCTCCCTTTCTCCAACGGGAATACACACACAACTTAAAACTTGCACACACACACACACACACACACACACCTGTGCTCAGTGCAGCGGGGGTCACAGGAAGTGGCATTAATGTAATTCCTTGTTGATGGCTGAAATCTGTTGATAATAGAAATGTTAGCAAAGGTGATCAAAGCAGATTAGCCCAAGACACAGCAGGGAGATTGTTTGGACTCCCTGTCATTAGCACAGGCTGTTATCCAGGCCCACTAGTCCTCGCTGAGGGGAATCCAGGGTCAGCCATCAACATGGAGGAGAAATGCAAATGCTCTTCTTGAATCAGCTGACCCCTGACTGTCTACCCGCGTTTATTTACCGTGGAGGTTTCCACGCTTTTATCAGTCGGCGGCACAAAACAGGTGAACTGTGGCGCTGCAGAGATTTGTGGCCCCTTTTCTTCAGGTCACATAAAGTCACTTACAACGAGG
Source organism: Trinectes maculatus (assembly GCA_016785345.1). Lineage (NCBI taxonomy): Eukaryota > Metazoa > Chordata > Actinopteri > Pleuronectiformes > Achiridae > Trinectes > Trinectes maculatus. The sequence goes on from JAFBJQ010001439.1 coordinate 165,059, forward strand.
CACAGATGCTGTGACACATGCCGAAGGCATAAGAGTAAATGTTCGGCCAGGTTTTCCATGTGAGCATCACAAACACAAGCTGTGAGTGAAGACCGAGCGATCACAGCGGTGTCACTGCAAGCTTTACACAACCCCGGCAGTTTCACAGAGCACATGAACGCACATACTGTATGACAACCTTCACTCCTGAGGCTGGGAACCTGTGTGGACTTATTGTATCATCAGAGCAGAAGAGGCAAACAAGTGCCCTCAAGTCTTGCACCGCTCGAGCGAGAAGTGGTATTTTGACAATTAGCTGTGTGGATTCAGTTCCCTCGGCATCAAAACATGAGTGTTATCAATATTTGTTACACGATTCACACACATGGTCTTTGCAGACTGAGGTTAGCCTACTTTTTAAAGGAAGTGACAGGATCATGCAGAAAGAGTGGGACTTTAAAGGATCTGATCATTGGTAAGGATTAAAGGAAGAAGAATTTGACATCGTTCAACTGGAATGATTTCTATATTTCTATATGTAATTCTATATGTGCCTGTGGGTTATGTCATTAATTATCAGTTCAGGTGATCTGTGTATCATGATCGTCAGTTACAACTGAGTTTAATTTTTGAGTCAATACAAGAATGAAATCAAAATTGAGATTTGGACACAAATAAAAAAATATATATTATATTATAATATAAAATATTTGTCTGGTCTCCTATACAGGTACAGGCTGAAAATAAATGTGGCCCTTTGTATACAAACCCTGATATGAACCCAGCAATGTATGCCACTCAGGTAGTTCTCTTTTCAAAACCTCCATACTGTGCAAGGAAGGCCAAGCAGTGGGCCCATTCATTCGTTCATTCATGAATCCCCTACTCTGTTATGGGCTTGCTCAATACTATATGGAGATAATGCCCTTCAAAATTTTCCTTGAGCAAACATGAGTTTCTCTTCTATTTATTTCACCATGCAGTCAGTAGAAAGAAAAGTTTCCCAGATTCCTGCAATTAACAAAGTATTCACAGTGTTTTGGATAAACACCACCGAATCAAGCCATAAGCTGTTGACTTGTAGCGATTGTGTTACATTGTATATTTACAGTTTTTAAAGCTCTGGTATCAAAAGCTTTTAGCGCTCCAGCCGGATTTCTCAAATCCAGCCTCAGGTACCTTTAATATAGGAGAAATGAATGGTTGTGTTCCTGTGGGGGACTTAATATTTTAGCACATGAAAATGTGAGGATTCATCCTCACATCTAAATACTTTAATGATGTCATACATTAATTACACGTGTGGGAAAAGGTACTTGGAAGAGCGTAATCAGTGATGCTGTAGATTACCCAGCAGCCTTGATGAATTAGTTACTGCACATAAACCATTACACTGCTGCGTGTCTCTGTCAGCCTCTTGTCACCTGTATGTAATTTACTGAATGTGATCTGAAAAGTGGATGATTTTTGCGAGTCAGCTACAAACACTTGTGTGTGTGTGATACCTATAGGTCAGTTGGGGAGTTGCTGGGATCATATCTATGAGACAGCTTTACAGATATGAGTCAGTCGCCACCTGCTCCCATTGCACAAAAACATGCCAGCTACAGGTGCTGCTGTTTTGGTATGGTGATAGCATTTGCAGCTAGCTGCTGCATATTAGTGAATGTGGAATGGACCCGTTGTGGGTTAACTTCATCTATCAATCATGACTGCATAGGATGATAATCAAATAAACACAATTGTCCCATGAAAATATTAATGAATGAAGACTTTGACTTCCAGAGCACAACTCAAACATCAGGTCTGATCTATGGACAGAAACACCCCAAAACCCACAACAAGACTACAACAACACTGTCCCATGAACAAGACAAAATGACAATGAGCAAGGCAAACGCTGGGGCTTAAATACACAAGGGAGGAGGAGCCAACAAGACACAGGTGGAAACAATCAGGTGATCACAGAGGCAGGAGATAAAATAAAACTCACAGCACTGGCGACAAATGGGAACATTAACAAAATAAAACAGGAGATACACAGAACGGGACATGACATAACCTCAGGACCTGACCAGACAGACCAGGCTCGTCAGGACGGGCACTATGAAGGGTTCTAATCAACAAACCAGGAGTCCACTTAATTAATTGTAGAAAAAAAATCACCACCTGGATTGAATTAATTAAGTGGACACCAGGTGTGTTAATACCTAACACACCTGGGACAGGTGGGTTCGTAACGTGCTCCAAAGTTACCTGCATGTGATTTCCCCAACCCTGGATCCTGAATTGCTGTAACATAAAATACACAGGTGCTGATTTACATTACTAATTACAGCTGTGCTGAACATGATCATCTGCCCAAACAGAGTCAGCCTTAATGGAATTGTGTCTTCAGTAGTCTTTCTGGCAGAAATCTTGTTTTTTTTTAGTGATAAAAATATTATGACTAGAAACATGATCTGTTTTCCCAAGAATGACTTTGTAAGTGTTAAAGAAGAGACTGGATGTCTATACTTTACAGTACAGAGCAGGTAAAGTAATGCATAGGATAAGCAGGAATATAAGCCATAGCAAACACAAATTTGCTACATATGTTACAGCAGGACATGACGTTATGTTTATGGTATGTCAAGAGTGTTAGATACAGATAAATGCAGCTGTTGCAATATTGGAAGTTTAGAAACTGTGTGATTCCGTTTTTTGCGGACTAATGTTATCACGTTTTGGTGAGTCAGCATCAGCACTTAGAGTCCCTAAGTGCTGACGCTAACTATTTTCCAGTAGTAGTTACGTAGTACAGAAGCATATTAGCACGAGTGGCAGTATTGACAGGTTATTGACGGGTTAACAAGCTAACAAACTGTAGCAAACATTAAATGTTTGTTTGTCTGTAGATGTTTGTTTAAGTAGGACCTCAAGTCTCTGGATGATGATGGTCATTTCACAGCCAGGAAGCCTAACTTTAATATTGCACTGTGTAATGTTGTTCCCCTTTTGTTGTATCCTAAACGTAATTACGTACATGAAATCCGTTACTCCCCAAACCTGGTCCTGGGAAGCTCAAGTCTCACAGAGACAGGGTTGATTAACTTTGACACAGGGAAAGTTCAGATGAGATGCTAGAAGGTGCTAATTTACGGGCTATCCAGTCCAGGTAGGTACAGTGTTGTTACCTTTGGAAGTAGGCAACATGCATGTGTGAGGGCTACATGCATTTTTTCCCACTTGTAGTAATTGTTCAACTGGCCTATGGTAGAATCATTCAGAATCAGAGCTATATCGTGAGCGGTACAGGTAGCAGGTCTCAGGTGCTACATACCTTGAGTAACATACATCTATTGAAACTATATTTGTCCTTCAGATTGTACAACAACATCAGAAACAGTCTTTGCCTCACATGGACATATCCAACATTGTGAACAAGCCGCTTTGACAGTACAGAAGAGATTTAATGACTTTTTGAATGAAGGGACAAAACGAATGAAAAGACATGAAGTTCCCGTAAATGTATCCGTATAACTGGACTGAGCGCTGAAGAATATCATCTTTTCTTATGATTTTATTTGGTGATTATTCAATTCAAGTCAAATGTGATATAACAAAATGTGTATAAGCCTGATACGGAGTGATCCAGTCAGACATTACCTTGAAAGTGGAGATTTTGCAGGTATGCTAGTGAAATACAGCCCTTTGCTGAAAGCAAAGCTAAACCTGAAAACATCATAATATGTCGATGATGATTCATTATTAATTTAATTTGTTATAAGTCAACGCTGCATGTTTAATGTTTGCCTCTTAGCTAGACAATGAAATATAATATATGTGGTTCTTCTTTTTTGAGTTTGATCATTGTATTTTCATTGTCCATCATTAATAATGGAGAAGTATAAGCATTTTCTTACATAGATCAGAAACATTCTTTGGTTCAAAATTTACAACTTTTACTTTATTCACTGTTAGTTGCCCATGGGAGAAGAAAGACATGTCTTCTTGTCTTAGCTAATACACCTTTATGTATTGTTTTCGTCTGCTCTACTTTATGGTTTTACTTCAAATATGTGGTTTGTGAAGCAGTGGGAGTGAACGGAGCCTGACGGCATACGGCTTGTAGACTGAGCGAAGGGCAACGCGGTCAATCAAAAGCCACCTTTCCTCTCTCCGTCCTTGCTTTGGGGTCTTTCTGACGGTAATTCTCTGATTTGACTTTGATGTGCCAATTTGTGCCTGATGAATAATTGTCTGGTTTGCTGATAACTTGTGGGAGTCAAGTGTGTTCCGGTGGCACTCAATGCAAATGGGAGATATTTGGCTCCTTCAAATCACGACAGTAGCCCCTCCACATTTGCCTCCCCGGTCCGTGAGTAAACTGACCAATTAGCTGCGTTTGAAGAAGCCGTTTTTGATTAGAGCAATCAGTAAACAGCAAGGCCTCACCATGATTGTCCCCCTGATTAGATGAGTTGTCACTTGAGAAGTTGTTGGAGAGTTTAATTCATGGCCTTATATCGCTGGAAAGTATGGTAATTACCAAATTCATTTCCTGCAGTTGGTTTAAAACTCATCTATATTGCCGGTGGTGACAACCTCAAGTTCCCATAAATGTCTGAATCAACTGAATCGAGCATAAAAAAACAGGCATCATTGGTGTTCGTGTGTGTGCAGAAAAAAGACTGGATAAAGAGCAGATAATTAAAATTTCACTTACAGTATGCATATTGTATAACGTGATGGAAATACGCATGGCTTGATATATATCCTGTGGGCTCTGGCAACTGGCTCATTATTCATGAATAGTCACCAAATAATCTGCATATGGAAATACGTTTTTTTTTTCCACATTTATTCACGCCCATCTCTAAGTGTCTGCATTAGACCTAATTAACATTATAGACCGGTTAATGGATAAAAAGGCTGCAGTAAGTGATAAATTACTATACCCCTTATGCAACAAAATTGCTAGTTCATATTACACATTACAGCTCATTTTAAGTGGAATCTAGTAAAACGGTAAGCATAAAATAAGTTGCTACTTGTAGTTTTATCAGGTCAAGAAAAAAAACTCTTCCACACAATCTTCATAACGGATTTCTCATTTATTAAGGATTAATAGATAGACCTTGTATCAACATAATGTCTGTACGAAATGAGACATTTATTTTTCTACACAAATTCATATAAAACATACATGTGACACAACATAATGTGTTTTAAAAAGGCATGGGAATATAATATTCACTTACATGTAAACATGCTACTCCTTCAAATGCAATACCAAATATTTGTACATGTATTACTATTAACAGACATGTAACATGTATTGCTGTTGACTTTCACTACTCAGTGTGATGTGACTAATGAGGAGAGTGAGTTAATACACTACACGTCTGGGGAGGTAGACTCCTATAGAAGCTACGGCTTTAAGTTTCATTCACTGACATTGGACAGTGTTGTCAAACATGTAGCCCACCGACAGTTTGCAGCGTATTGACCACCAAATCCCCAAATGATGCCTTCATCAATACAGCAGACGGAGTAAGTAGGCAGGGGACGGGTGCATGTGTGTGACACAAAGCCAGGATTAGGCCTGATTAGGGCAGTTTTAACATGTCCTGCTGATTAGGGGCCAGTGAATCTGACCGCTAATTAGCTGTGGAGTGTGGCTGGCTGCACAGACAGGACAGTGAGGGGAGGAGGGGCTGGCTGCCCACACTCAGCACTCCCACAAAAGGGATTGGGGCTCTTTGATAGGTTGTGCTGCATTGAGGAGATGGGAGCTGAAAAAGAGTCCCATTTCCCTTTTGCTGCGCCACTACCCCCTGCAGGGTGGAGTCAATGTAGCCTTTCTGTGCCTTCGTATGACCAGCTGGCTACAGCGGGGCAAATAAACACTCCAGATCCACTGGCCAGTATGACTCCCATCTGAAACACAGCCTTTGTCCCATGTGGATTGTGTCCTAATTGGTGTCCCCGATACAAATTCTCACTGTGATTGTTTGCACTGATGAGGTTTTAACAGACAGTTAATACACAGGGGATACAAGTTACAAGTAATTAATAGACTAATGTTAGCCGGCTGGAAGATAAGAGGGCCTTTCTACAACAAGACAAAAAGTGTAAATACAGAAAGTTAAATTCATTCAAATCAGTCAGAAGCAAAACTTTTAGAAAACCGACACCACTTTGTTGTTTCATTTTTTAGTGAGATATGGTACTTTGGAATGTAACAACAGTCAGATCTCACAGAAAATACAGAAACATATTTGTGTCAAAGGAAATGCCATATTTGAACCCATGGAACCTTATTTAACCTTATTGAATGCGTCTGGGCTGACCTTTTTATTCCTGGATTCCCAACTCCCCTTTAAAAGGAACTAAGTAACTATATACATGTAACTTTTTCATCACAGATTTATTGTATGAGTTGAACCAGAGTGATTTTCACTTTTGGATTTGACAGAAAACCACTATAGCCTCATTTGAAAATAAACAAACCTCACAGTAAAAAGCCAAAAAATACAGTCATTCTTCTTTGCATATGAGAACAAGTTTATTATTATCACAGAAAAATAGAATTGTCACTCATAGCTTAAACCATTTGTGTATCTGGAGAATGTGAAGGGAATTTCGCACCGCTGTCTCTTCCCGGGACCCCTGACCACGCCAGCTCAAGAGGGAGAAGGGCAGAGAGTAAAGGAACATGGGATTTAGGGCGTAATCCTGTTTGTGCTCGGGGTCACAGGCTCCACACAGCTGAGATAGTCAGCTACAGTCTGGAAGTTTATTGGAGAGACAAACAGCAGTCTGATTGTAATTCCCTCTGGAGAGCAGTCAGTGTCTCCTGCTGAATGCTGGAGAGGAGACAGGTTGCTGCAAGATGATAATTGAAAAGAAAGTGGGTGGTCCTCTTTGGCCCCCGGTGGCCCTGTGGGACAGTTAGATTGAGACTCCTGCGTGTTTCGGAGAGGGCAGATTACTGAACGTTATATTTGCAAAAACGATTATGTCCTTCTGCGCTTAATTTGACAGACAATGCTACTGAGTGGCGGCTGTTTCTGTTGTCGTTTGCCATTCATGTCAGTTTGCGCATGTTTGTGTGTATTGGTGTGTGCGTGTTTGACTGTTTGTTGATGGATCGTTGCGCCCATTGACTTGTTCTCAGAGCATTTTTCCTGCTTTTTAAAGGCGGCATGTTTTCTGCGTTGTCCTTGAATTTTCCAGAGACTCACCAGTTTCCCTACTCTCTTGTGTATTTGTATCTTATGTGTGTACAACATGGACACCTGTCTGTACATCCAAAAACAAACTGACGATACAGTCAGATTCCTTTATGGATAAAGACTACTGAAAGAGATAAGGAAAAGTAATACATACTTGCAAACACTCAAGCCAACACACACTGATTTTATCCATTGCGTACCTTTACTGAACTGCTCTCCAGCCGTGGCCCTATTAACCAGTAATCCGCAGACTGGCAGCTGGCCATTACCGTGGCAACAGTGAGCTGGGAAAAAAAACTGCTTGCTGGTTCAGAAGTAAAGAGGAGTGTTGCGAAGGACAGAGATGAACTCTTTTATCATGTGAATGTGTCTTTTTTAAAATTGTGAATAGGAAATTCGATTTCTCTCTTATTTTCCCTTTACCTTTTTACATTTTTGGAGGTGACAATTAAATGTCCTTTAGCCATGTTTGATTTCCTTATTTGTTGACTGGAGCAAATTGAACCCATTCCAAGGATGAAGTATTATTATATTATGTTATGTCTGTGTGGCTGCGACAGGCAGACAGACAGGAATATTTTGAATGGGACACAGTTTGACCTTCATGTCATGAAAGATACTGGTCACTAATGTTTGTGTTGTCCTTTTATTTTTATGGTAAAAGAAAGTTTTATTGCAAACCAAATTTATTGCAGAAACACTGTGTTTGTGCTGATGTTGTTGCAACGATTTTTGAATTTGTATATTTTTTAGGTTTGGGCTGAAGATTCTTTCGTTATGGAGGCAACGATTGACGATGCATCTTAATAATATTAATAATAATAATAATAATAATAATAATAATAATAATAATAATAATATCAATAGTTTAAGCATCAAAATGTCCCGGAATGTTTAAATTGTATGGAAACAGTCTTTTAAGAACACTGAGGTGATACTGTAAAGCAGCTCTTTCTCTGACCTCTTCCATGCGGGGGTCTTCACACAGTGACACCTCAGTAGGGGCTGCAGGGCCAGGATCGATTTTGAAATCGGCTAAACTAGATTTCTTAAGAGGAGTTTGTGGGACTTAATGAGGCATAACTAATGGAGGTCCCACAATCATCAGTGCCATGCTGGAAGCACCATGGCAGGACAGAGCAGCCATTGATTCTTGCTGCAGACCTCTCGAGTTCCTAATCAGCTTCTTTGGTTGTGCGTTTCAGGCCTGACAAACCTATTGTTGGCCTGTGTCACTGGAGGTCAGTAGTTATTAGTGGCAACTGAAAACAGTTTCTCTAACTACTTATGAGTGAATTGAATAACATGCACAGGGGGACTTGGAGGGGGATTACTGGCAGCGCAGCGAGGCCGGCCGGCGCAGGAGAGAATGTGACATGGTTTTCTAATAAGGGATGCTGACCCTCCCACCCCCACCCCACCATCACCAACACACATGCACACTCACAGACACGCACACACCTAACCCAGTCCTTCATCCTTTACCCCAGCCACCCCCCCTCATCCCCCCCCCACCCCACCCCCAGTACAGACTGTTTTGAATAGACTTCAAAAAGGTTGCTTTTGCCCTGCAATGCCTCATATAGCTAAAATGGTATTCATAGCAGGCAATGGAATTAGCTTGTGCAAGTCATGTAGTAGCTGGAAGGACATGTAATAGCGTGTGTGTGTGTGTGTGTGTGTGTGTGTGTGTGTGTGCGTGGGTGGGTAGGTGTGCATGTATGCGCACTTGAGTTCATGTTGTCGTCAAACCAAAACAATAGCGTTTGATTTTATGGAAATCTATTAAGGGAGAATTGCTTCCACACTCTACACTGAATTTTCTTAACTACGTATGAAGATAATTATTTGCAGGTTGTTGTAATCTCAAAATGTCTGAACCTTTTGCTTCCTGGGGGCAAAGACTTGCAGACTCGCAGTGCCTCATTCTGTGGAAGCCAAACAAATCCGTCAGGAGCAGGTTTGTCATAGAAAAGAGAAAGATTGTTTCCTTGGCAGAGCACGAGGGCAATACACTAATTAAAATCTCACTCTCTCAGAACTTGGCAATTCATTGCATTCACTCGCGTAGTGAAATGAAAAGCGGACCTCGCCTCGACTAATCATTTCACATGGGGCAAGATTTGAGGACTACTTCTATGGAAGAGAAGAAAAAGAAGGTAGAGGGACTGGTTGGATTCAGCTTTGGATATCATGACTAATTTAACAATAATACCAGTACATCATGTAAATGAAATACAACTAAATATTAATTTGAAAGCATTTTAAAAAACATTGTCTGCGTTAAGGAAAAACCCCACTCACATGTTTAATTCCACAGACAGACTGTCTGTTTTAATAACATTTTGTTTTTGTTGAGACCAACATCAAGAAAACGTTTCCTTCGCTGCTGTAACGGAAAAACACTGGGCTGTTTATGACGGCCGTATATTTGGCCTGCATTTCTGTGTAAACTATGCAGCCAATAATGTTAAGCCCTTGCCAATTAGCGCTCTCCAGGTTGCTAGGTCGCCATGGTCAATTGAAGAACACATCAATAGGACTTGAAAAGGTTTCTCTGCGATCAGACCTTCTGACATATTAAGTAGAATAATGGGGAGGAAGGGAGTTGTGTGTGTGTGTGTGTGTGTGTGTGTGTGTGTGTGTGTGTGTGTGTGTGTGTGTTGGGGGGGTCGGGTTGAGGGGTGCAGAGACTGAATCAAGGCTTCCTTCCTACATCCACATTATGCACTGCAACCTGCAATTACCTGAGAAGAATAGTCTAAAAAATTCTTTACATCATCAAAATAGAAGACCCTCTGCTTCGTGCACTATACTAAGGGTATGGCATTGAGGTAGAGGTAGATGAACTCCTGCTTTGTCAGAAATATCTGCTTTGTGTAATAGAGGCAATTTTGTATCATATATGGATTCAGCTGCAGTGTTTATGTGAGTGTGTGTCACGTGTGCATGCCCACTGACATGCATCGGTTTGCATGTGATGCATGTGCACCGTTGTGCGGATGCGGATGCTGCCGACAACCTTAAAGCAGGTTCTGCAGCAACGTATGTGCAATTAGTGCCACACAGCAGCGTCTGCAGCCCCAAAAGTTTCCAGACAGAGATGATGACGACGATGCCAGCACCAATTACAGTACCCAGCCTGTCTCATATGTCCTTTCAAAGAGAGATACCCCCAATAAACTGAGAGAAGCAACAGGCACAATAGCCAGTGATTACCAAGCATAGCCTATTAGTGCGCCATAACTATGGCTATTGAAAAGAGAAGAGAATGGCTTCACCTCCACTCGCATTTCATGTGGTCCACCATCAAAAGCTTTGTTGACAGCTCATTCATGCCCTCAATTTAGAGACAAAATCTATCAGAAACATCTTGTAGCATCAAAGTGTATATTGTGGAATGTATTTCTCTTTTTAATGCTCTTATCAAACTCTCTTTCTGGTGGAGTTGCCTCACTCAATTCCAAATGTCAGGGGCATATTGGCTGTGATGCGTCCTTCAAGTGTGGAGGTGATAGCACATATACATACAGCTGTCAGGTATGTGAAGAGGGTGGGAAATGGACGCTGTCCAAGGTCTCCACTGAGACACAGTGATAGCCATCATCATCATCATCATCATCACGGGGTGTTATCAGCAAAGGGCTTGAGAAGTAATTTCCAAACACATTTAAATGAACACAGGAAATGAAATGTTAGATGATATTATCAGCGGCTGCTAGTGCACAAAAGGTTTTGGAGGACAGAAGCAAAGGGGACCCGACACTGATGCTAAGCGATGACCTAACACACTCTGGAGTTTGTTTACACAAACCATCCATCTTCTATAGAACCTGATCAAAATGCTCCTCTGTTTAGCTGTGAGTTTAGCTGTGTGCATATGAATAGAAAAGGATGGCAATATACTGTTGTAATATTTACATTGTCTCTCAGTAATGTAGATACTGCTGCAAATAAAATTTGACATTCAACATTGTTTTGTTTTACATGCATTTTTAAAATATTTTTGAATTTGCTATCATTATTATTTGTGATACATTTTGGCAACCGGTGATTTGGTCTTCAATACTAAAAGCAAATGCTTTAAAATAAATTAGATTTAATAGTGAAATCGATTTTTTTTCTAAAAAAGAATCTATCATAAGCCAATTAATATTTTAATAGTGGAATAGTCTCCTTTTAATTTCACCAAAGGTGCACAAATCAGGAGTATTAATGCACCTAAGCACGTAGCTGACTGCCATGATGTTTCATTTACACTTACATTCAATTCAAGTAAAGAGCGAAGAATTTAATTAAAATCCATTGAAATGTTGAGTAATTGGAAATTGAAATATAAAGCTAACCATCATATTTGATATTATTTGTATTTCATGTTACAGTAATGTTCATGATAGATTAACAATTTAGCAACAATACTGAGGCCTAATAATAATAATAATAATAATAATAATAATAATAAGAGAATTTACTTTAATAACAATACAGAATAATTATATGAAATGTCCTTAAAATACTATAGTTGTCTCAATAATTGTTGTCATTGTGTTACACACTGCAGTAAAACAAAAGTGTGGACCTAATAAATTAAGTTCGATATGCTTTAGAGTCTTTGTCAAAAACAATACAAGTTTAAAAAACAAATATGATATCTATGAATACATATAATAACTTGCAGGGAAGAGCCAGTGATTTAAAAAAAAAAGGAAAAGACTGATTTCCAGGTCTCAGAGTCTTGCAGACATCCTCCATGAAAGGCAGCCCTCCAACATGTCACCTGAACAATGCTGGCTCTCTCATCGACCTTGCTTTCCAGCTCAATTTGGTCTCAATCACAACATAATGAAAATGCACTCCAAAAACAGATCCCCTTTAAAAAAAAATTACTTCTTCAGGAATAGCTCTCACACTTCAAGTTATTTATTGTTAACGTTCACTTGGTTTTGAAACATATACAGCAGCCATCACGCATTTGTTCCTTTTTAACTTACAAAAGAATAAAGAAAACAGGAAAGTGGACGCAATAACGATTATTATACAGTTAAACGCATTCTTGTGTGTTAGCCAAATATACAAGTCCCTACTTTATTTTAATAAGTCTAAATGAATACATTAGTTTACAATATTAATATGATAAAATACCAGGTTATCACCGCAAATGGGGAGTGGTGGCTTAGTGTCACCCTGACACCCCCCCCCCCCCCCCCCCAACCCCCCCCCCCGCCCCCGCGCCCCGCCCCTCAGTCCGAACCCATGTGAAGCAGCATTCCTGTTTGTCTGAACAACATGGACTACGTTTAAAACAGCATGAGGAAGGTCCAAAAAACATGGATTACAAAAGGTCCGGAAACGACATAATTGCTCTCAAGGGCAGCCATTTCTGTAATGTTCAAAAATAGACTCCCCTCTCAGAGATGTCAAGAAAATGTGCCCTGATCAACTGGTGCGCCTCGGTGCGCCTTGTTGTCCTCTCCAACACCAAAGGGCCCACAATGTGCGCACATACATACACATGTGCGTGTGTGTACATATATATATATATATATATATATATATATATATATATATATATATATACNNNNCACACACACCCACATATATGTATGTATGTATGTATATATATGTTTTGCTTGGGCTCATCCGCAGGTTGCCATAAAAAAGGGAGTGCAGTAGCAGCACTGTATTAGGTCCTACCACGTTCTGCCGTAGAGGAGGTTTGAGCTGACCATGTTACTGGTGTAATCTACAGCAGATGTGTCTATCTGGGCCATGTTGAGCTGGCTGTGCAGTGACGGGGGGCTGGGCGACATCTCCTCCAGCTCCAGAGCGTTCACCTGCTGCTGGCTCTGGTGCTGGCTCTGGTGCTGGCTCTGGTGCTGGCTCTGGTGCTGGCTCTGGTGCTGGCCGAGGCTGCCGGTCGAGGGCGCGAGCACGACTCCTGCTCCGTTCTGTTGCTGACTCTGCTGCTGGCTCTGTTGCACCTGTTGCTGGTTCGGCGTCGGCGTGTTGGAGCCGTTCTGGCACGGTTTACCGTCCTTCACCAGCACTGGCACGGCCACGCGCCTCGGAGACTGCGCCTGCTGTTGGCACAGGTTGCCGTCCTGCTGCTGCTGCTGCTGCAGCTGCTGCGCCGCCTTGTCCTTGGCCTGGCGCTTCATCTTGTACCGGTGATTCTGAAACCAGATCTTCACCTGAGTCGGCGTCAGGTGGATCATGCTGGCCAGGTGCTCCCTCTCCGGCGCCGACAGGTATTTCTGCTGCTTAAACCTCCTCTCCAGCTCGTACACTTGAGCCTGCGAGAACAGGACGCGCCGTTTCCTCCTGGGCGCAGCGTGGAGAGCTGGCATGGATTTGGTGGCGTCAGCCATTCCTGTGAGACTGCCCATGCCGGTCATGTTCATACCTGTGGAAGGTCCCATGAATCTAGAAACTTAAACATATACATACATATACGTGCGTTCAATAAACAGAAGAGGAGAACACTATTTCGCCTGAAGTAGTCTTTATGGGTTATTGACTTTTATATGTATAATAACTGTTGACGCTGGAAAGCACCAGCTTTTAATGTCATAATAATAATAATAATAATAATAATAATAATAATAATAATAATAATAATAATAATAATAATAATAATAATAATAATAATAATAATAATAATAATAATAATAATAATAATAATAATAATAATAATAATAATAATAATAATAATAATAATAATAATAATAATAATAATAATAATAATAATAATAATAATAATAATAATAATAATAATAATAATAATAATAATAATAATAATAATAATAATAATAATAATAATAATAATAATAATAATAATAATAATAATAATAATAATAATAATAATAATAATAATAATAATAATAATAATAATAATAATGATAATAAAAACAATAATAATAATAGCAGCAATAATCACATTAATAATAATAATAATAATAATAATAATAATAATAATAATAATAATAATAATAATAATAATAATAATAATAATAAAGATTTTGGTTTGAAATGTTTACTCATGCTGTAGGTTAAAAAAGTCGAACCAGACTTGAAAGAATGATCTCCTTTTCAGTTTAACAGACACGAACAGTAATTTTAAAATTAAAGCTCTAAAACTGTAAAACTTTTTTTTTTTTTTTTTTAAATCATCATCCCCAAAACACGAGTTAAATTAAACGCTATTTCTCAAAAAGGCGTGTATATTCAGTCCTGTGCCATTTTCTCTGTCCTCTCTCTGCAATGTCGTCAATTCCGTTATTACGAAGAGAAAGGGAGAAAAGAGCAAACCGGTGAAAGTGTGTATAAATAGATCACAGCTGAACTTACTTGTGGAGTATCGCGGATCGGGGTTGGCGCTGTACCACCCTGTTGCTGCTGCACTATTCCGCATGCTTTCCTGGTACGACGGGAGGTCTCCCATGTTGCCAATGCCTCCATTGCAGTATCCCCCCATCGCGCTGTGGGAGAACTGGGAGACGGTGTGCGGCATGTGGTACGTGGTGGCCACGGTGGCGTTGTGGCCCATGGAGTGTTGTTGCATGCCGGTCTGAGACACCTGAGGCTGCCGGTAGGCTCCCAGTGGAGAGGTTAGGTTCCCTGCGCCGTCCATGCCACTAAACTTCTTGTAGGTCTCCTCGATTGGACTCAAAATATCTGTCACTGAAAAAGGCGTTGTGTGCTTTGGGCTCAACGACATGATTCAGAGAGCAGGTAGATTTTTTGTGTTTGAGCAGATCAACCGTGTTGTTGTATCGGCTCTCTCCTTGGTGGATGTCTACGTAAGAGAGTGCTTGTAGTGCGCCTGAGATCCTATTGATCGCCTTGGAGAAGGAGGCGAGCCCAGGGCGCTCTTAGCCCGGGTTTATTGGAGCCAGGAGCCAGGTTTACGACAAACACAGGGGGCGGAGCGAAACTCTTCAACCAGCAAACAATAGTCATTGACATTTTTAGGGAAACAGTTCATGAAAATACACGTCGCTTTATGTTTAAGTCACATGCAAGGACACAACGACGCCACATATTTGTGATCGCGTCCTTTCTGACAACTGCTTACAGGTGACAGGGATTTTATTCTCATGTGCACACCGGCTGAGCTGCGCACATATGAATAGTTTGCGTCAGTAGGGAATTCCGCTCTTTCTGGAAAGTTTGAGAGCACTTTGCGCAGACACGAGGGGCCACCGAGTATCATCGAAGAGCCACAATGAAGTTGTATGACCGGCTCATTTATGCTTCTTAAGCATCATTTTGTCCCACCAGAGAGGGACAGGTCCAAACAAGCACACTAAACACACACACACACACACACAGAGAGAAAGGCAACAGGGATTCAACCTGTGCGTCCTGAGTGCACTGTACCATAACAGGTAAGACTCAGTATACAGGACTTATAGGTTCTTTCCAGAACCTGACACAGCAGCTGCATCCCCCCTCACACCAAACACTGTACATGCAAACAGCAGAGATGATTTTACACTTTACACACCTCTCGCAAATGACTTTTATTTACATACAACTGACTTTAATTGGACCTAATGCAATGCTGTGAGCCTCAGTCCCTCAGGTCTGGTCAACATGCTTTAATGACGCTCTGCAGTCTTGACCTGACACTGTAATCTCTGTGCAAACTGACTGGCGCCAGGGGAAGAGTCAGGGGAACAGATGGGGGTCAATGGAGGAATGAGAGGTGCTGCAAATCGCACTAACGACCACCGGTTAATACAGCTTCCCATTACAGCCGAACGTGCGTCATGGATGGATCCACAGGGCACTGACGCGTCTATAGCTATAAACAACAGGCAAATAAAGACTATTATTATACTGCTCATCAATCATGATGGTGGCGACGCTGGCTCTCCTCCATGTTTCTCATCAGCATCAGCATCAGCAGGAGCAGGAGCAGGATCAGGTGCGCTGCTGCGGGGATGTTTTCCACGCGTAAAAACGCGTTTCCATCCGTCTTCACGTGCAGGAAGGAAGCGGGCACTCGTCTGCACCAAGCCACTAATGTAATTTAGCACGGCGTGGCAGCAAGTAGCTGCCTGTCCTAATTGAACAAATGAAGATGTGACATGGTCAGCCATCAATTACAGCGACACATCAAGAACACCAATCTCCGGTGAAGTCGACGGCCTGATTGCAATAAATCATTGTTCTTGTACATATTTCAGGAGCCGGATTACTCCTTATCGTTATTAATAGTATTATTATTTCCCCCCTCTCTCACAGATGCCAGGACTCAGTGGCGGATTAAATGTGAAGTGGCTGGATCTTGTTGTTAGAATATTAATAATGATAAAGTTCGCGCGTGTCCAAAAGTTAGTTGGTTGGAGTTTACTGACAGACACTGAAATAAAAAAAAAAACAAGGAAGGTAAAAAAAAAGGTGCTTGTGCAAGAGAAGGTGCGTAAACGAACTGCACTCAGTTAATTTTTAAAATTTTAGTCTAAAGCAATTCAACAATTTGTAGAATAAAATTTCCTACCTGAAATATTCCCATTTTTGTCTGGGCGCCCTCTCTGGTCTTTTGTCTGCGGCAGCACGGTGTTTTTTCAGGGCGAGAAGAAAAGTAGGCCTCGGCCCAGACCTCTAACATTATGTAAATGAGGCAAACCTCTCCACCTTGTGGATTACCGAGTCAGAGAGCAGGACCCTGGTCCACAGACCCTCCACATTAGGATCCCATAAAAATCTGGAGCTGCTCGGCTGCATGCGACGCTTTATGAGAGCTTATTGTCCACACTGGTGCAGTTGTGTGTCCAAGTTAACTTTTAGATGTGGTGAGTGTGATGTGGCCATGGCAGCAGGAGCGGGACAAACGGACGCGTCAAGGAGCGTGGAAGAAGGCCCTTGTCCAGGTTGGTTCATAAACCTGACTGCTTTCTTTATCTTTTCTGTCATCTTTAAATATGAACCTTTGTTGCAGATGCTTTTGTCAATAATTAATGATCCGAGCATGATGGCGTGTGTTTACTGGATAAAACAGGAAGCGGCGCGTGATGGCAAATATCCTACAGAACATATATGACGGACACTGACCCGTGCGCCCCAGGGAAAGACTGGTGATAGCTTAGTAGCAGTATGGCAAAAAAATGCATTTTATTCCCGCAAGACTCGTGCTAATTTGCGCTTTAACTGTTTTGACGCTTTTAAAATTCTGCTCTGACTCTTTACAGAGCTACCTGATGCTATTGTCATATTCTTTCTATAGTTTGATTTGTATAACTTATAATTCACAGAAACGTGTTTACAAGCTTTCATTATATCTCAGATACGGGTTGAAATGATTTATAGAAATGACCAGTGGCCAGTTGCAACATTAATGTTTGATCAGTGATCGGATCACGCTATTGAATTGTGCAGATGGAATGAAACACACACGCAGTTGAACTGTTCCGATTCCGTCTTAATGACAACCTGACCTGTTTTCCAATATCCTACACATCAGCCTTCACTGGTGCGTTTATGTGTTGGTAACCGGCACATAATAACAGTCCATTTCAGTTGTTTATAGCGTACAGACGACCTTTTCCCGATATCATCAACCCCCCCATGTCAGCACAGCACAGCAGATGGAGGAGAGCGCCTGCTTACTGAAGTGCTTTCCTCCATCTCGTCGTTCCCAGTTCAATACCCTGAGAGATGTGAAGAGATGGCTGAAGGGCCAGGGTCCTGACCTGCAACCTCACACACACACACAAACACACACACACACACACCGGCCCAGCGCAGAGTGCACTGACATGAGGATTAATTTTGTCCTGCAATAATCCGCAAATCGCGAATTTAACTTACATCACTTTGAGTTTATGTCTTTGATCATAATTTTAAAAAAAGAATTAAAATCTGTGCGACATCCCAGATTAAATGAGAAAGGACAGTGCGCATATCATAAAGCCGTATACGTGCAGGTGTCTGGATTAAAATGTTCGCCTGCGTAAATTACGCACGGCCAAAGAACATGTTTTCTCCTTTGCCTCGGGCCTGTGTCTCCATTTTCTGTATCAGGCATCAATTGATAGAAAGAAAAAGACGTCGATAGACGTGGTCAGTGTACATTTTAGTTCAATGTGCCAAGAATACGCGTGAGTGCGCACAACCCTACTTCATCAATGAGTGTGATTTTTATTTCCATTCGGTTGGAGAAGAAGCTGAATCTAAGTTGACTTTTCCACTTCCCGTTAAAAATCCTGACAATAAGGAAAAAAATTGAAATATTCTTGTATTCTTTTATAATTTCTTATATATAGACCACATAAATTTAAAATGACGGAAAACCTTGCCAGTTTTTTTGTGAAACATTTATGCGTCATTACGCACGCGCCAACAGAACCGAACCCTCGCTCCAAACTTCTCATCGCTGAGGATGAAATCTGGCACAGATGAATCGTTCCCCTGCCTCCAAACCTGGTATTGAAACCACGTCTGTGTTGCGGCTCTGTGGCCCCGTGAACTGAGTGGATCTGGAGTTTGGTGGAGGAAATCCCACACCTGCAGCCAGTGTGGTACCATTTAGATCAAATACTTTCTCTCCTCTCAAACCGCCGAGCAGCAGTGTGAGAGTAAAAAGCGGGCAGGTGCATATCTTTCAGCTGCACTACTTGAAACGGTGCGGTTCCTCGGCTAAGTAGGTTAAAGGTCCTCCCAAGTGGAGAAAGTATGTGACAGGCCTCTTGAAGACCGTATTCTTCTACAGGAGTTCGCATTCATTCACAATTAATGTCGCTTGATGGACGAAATGATGCTAATAGGGCACCAAAAACAGAATATAGGCTTTTATGGGATGTTGACCATAATCTGACATCAGGGAAAAATGGAGAGCAGAAGAATTCCGAGTGCTGTAATAGGATTACAGTGCTGAGGCTATATGCTTCAGCTTCAGCTGCAGAATGTGCAGCAGTTCATTTATTTCATTTATTGGAAACTGTACTGTTGAAGGAGGTGAGCAGAACTGGTCATGTTGCATATGTGCAGTAAATTTGTTTTTCTTGAGTGTAAACCACATTGTCTGTCCTCATTTACTGGAAGAAGCCCAACAGAAAAGTTAACACTTGGAGTCTGATTCAAAACTGTTCATAACAATAATAATAAAAAACATTTGCTTTTGAAAGCAACATTTTTTTATAAAGTAACTTTTATGGTGGTTATGTTACTTTGAAGTCTCTTGATTCTGAGTGGCCAAACGATTTTGATGTTAAGACAAAAAAAACTTTACTGTCACATCAAGTTTCAGTCAGCTGAAGGAACTAAATTCTGACATGATGTGTAAAATCTTCATGGTCTCACCAGTGTACAGATGTTAGTGCTCTTACATTCATACATCAGTAGACCTATGCAAACTAAGACTGGGACCTCCACCTTTTGTGTTGAAGTAAAATAGCTTATCTCACAAGGAAAATGCTTCTGGTTTATGAAATTTTCTAACTTTGTTCAAAACTTAGTTTTATCAAGGGAGTGATGATTCCAAATACACACCGAGCTCTCAAAAGCACCTACATCCCATATTTTCTAAATAAGCATTTAAAGGTTTTATAAAATACCTGCACGTTTAGATTCCCAATTCACTTCATTATGCATATTCAATAAATCCCAACCTACTAAATACATATAAATATAAATAAGCCACTTATGTATTTCTACAGTATAGCTTGTCACCTTGATGTGCAGAGTGGGGGAAAAAAAGAGAGGAAAAACAACCTTTCCGGGGTGAGTTTCCTGAGTTTTAGGTACGCAGGGTTGTTTGAGTGCCGCTGTCCTCTGCACTGTTGAGTGGCAACATTTTAGCATGGCTGTTCTCTTTTGTAACAACAATTCAAAAACACAGCAGCAGATCAGTGCAGACTAGCAAATGCATGGCAGCACAAAGCACATTGTGTACTTGGAAGGGCGGCTTGGTTCCAAGGGTACCTGGTTTGTCCACTCCTCTTCTGCATTAATTGTGGCAGCAGTAAGGGCAGGTAAACAAAGCTGTTAGAGACCATGGTTGTGAGTCAGCCATAGCTCACTGCAGGCTTATCACCCAGTTACTCATGTGGCAAATCTTTCTGCCAACCGGTCTCTGTGTGTGGTTGCCCCAGGCAGCGAGTCGCTGTGACGAGCTGACATTTGTTTTTGGAAAAAAATATTAAGTTTG
Source organism: Trinectes maculatus (assembly GCA_016785345.1). Classification (NCBI taxonomy): domain Eukaryota; kingdom Metazoa; phylum Chordata; class Actinopteri; order Pleuronectiformes; family Achiridae; genus Trinectes; species Trinectes maculatus. The sequence continues at coordinate 185,411 of JAFBJQ010001439.1, forward strand.
AAATGTTCTTGCGGATTTATGTTGAAGTGGAGCTTCTTTTTTTTTTTTTTGCCTTTTTGAATGTTTTATGTAACATTTTGTTTTCATTGCAGAAAACATACTTGTGTTCAGACAGTGACTGCTGAATTTATAGTGTAAGCTAAACAAATTTTTGTTGTCATGTAGTGACATATAGTTATATAATACTCAACCTACTTTGTAAGGTTTGTGCAAAGTAAGCTGCCTTTAAAGGCATTTACATTTTCTATTTACTATTATTTGTATTTGAGCTTTATTCAATGATTTTGGAGCAAAGTGTCTACAGACACTTTTCCATCGCACATATTTCGTGTGGTAAAATAACTAACAGTAAAAAAAAAAGTGGTTTTACACCTGAAATAAATGCAAATAGCAGTAATCTGTATCAAATATTTCCCAAAGTCCATTTATGCAGGAAGTCTTTTTTTTTTTTTGGCTTATTTTCATGGTAACAGTCAAGAGATGCATCTTCTGGTGGAAAGTTTGAAAGCACTCAGAGTACTGTGTGTGCAGACGGAAACTTTTTAAATGGCTTCCCAACTTAACAATGGAAATGTGAACAGAGGCTGCATTTCATTTCTGTATGTACCTGTGTGTTTGTCCCCACTCTGGGATGCTTTTACCCAGTAGGCCACCTGACAGCATACTATTATTTAGATTAATCCACACAAACACATCACAAAACTACTTCAAATTCTGAATGTATTGATCCTGAAAGATAGGAGCTCATACCACGTGCTACAATTTGGACCATAAATCAAAGCCTTTTTTTTTTACCACAGCGTATAAAGAGATTTACATTTTCATTTCTACTCATTTTCTTTCCAGACTGCTGCCTAAATCAGCCAATTCACGCCGAAAGGGAGTGCCACTCAAAGTGAGTCCTCTGAGAGCTAAGTATGACCCAGAGAATTATAAACACGCAGTGGCAGGAGATATCTAAATATATCAGACTTTTCCTACGTTCTCAGTGAGTTGAACACAATTTTATCTGTGCACATTATCTTGATTGCACCGTTTATTGCATAATTGTAGTGCTGCTTTTATGAAACAAAATTTTATCCAAATATTCTTCATAAATATTTATGATTGCTTAATTTATGGTTAGATTTAAGGGTATGTTTTTTACCTTTTGTTTGTAATGGATTTCATTGTGTTAAGTATATATTAATAGATGTCTCTATAAAAAACAAACAAGTTATTAATCCGAACTATTTCAAGAATTCAGTAATTTTTATATTTTTGGTCCCACATTTTGTATAGATATTACAGTTTACAACCTCAAATCATGACTGTTTAGTATTTTTATTTTGTATTATTTTCATGGTCGTCCGCCTTTTTCTTCCATCGTCAGAATTTTTTCGTCATTAATTTTTCAAAAACAGGAGCAAAATATTATTAATGGATGGAATATTAGTACTTTGAAAATCTATTCTGTGTCTAAAATATCTTATTGCTCATAGTTGCTGACCGAGGTTTTTCTACTCCATGCAGAAAAAGATGTTTGATATGATTTCTTTTATGTCTGTTCCTTGCTCAAGGGCAACATGGTTGTCCCAGATAACACAAACAAGCAACTTTTCTGAACTGTTTTCCTATGGCATCAAATGTTTTATTAGCAACAGGAAGTTATTCATAGCATGTAGTTACTGCAACATGAAAATTATGAGCACGATGCTACATAACATGTAATTTTTATCATAGCTGCCACAGCAATATTGTGCAAGATCATTAAAATATAAATTAATCAACATAAATTTGAAACATGTTGTAGCCAGGTCAGATTATACTACAGACACTCAATCTGAAATTAACACTCATGCATATTTGTTATTGTCAAAGAAATACTGGTGCAAATTTTTTATTTTTTTTTTCAGTATTGTGTTAGTGGCCAGCAGAGGAACTGCAGGGGGGGAGTTAGATACTAATGTTCTGTGTCTTAATTAGAGCTGGGTTAACAAAAGACACCGTAGGAAAATTAAGCTTTTTGTGTTTTCATTGTAAATTGGACATCAGAGTGAAAACACATCGACTGGACTTTGTGTATACATTTACTGTTTTTTTTTCTTAAACAGAAGTTGTGGACTTTATGACAATTTTAAGTTGCTAATGAGAACAATGTTAACATATCAGTAAAAAAGCTATTTAACTAATCTTCATTAAATAATGGTAATTTTGATAACCTCATACAAATGATGTTATCAGAATTAAATTAAATTGTCATGAATGTCATGTCTGCTTTGAGAAAATAGATATGATTTACTGTATTTTGTGCAAAATATCCGTTTATTGACAGATATTGAAAAAAAATCACCACATTAGTCATTATACCTATTTATAATTGCAGTTTCACTGAAAGTTGAAAGCACAGGTTATAGCAAAAGTTACACATACTGTTGATCCAATATAAAAAGCCCCTGTTGGATGTTAGTGTTGAATGAAATGAATATATATATTTATTATTTATATTTAATCTAAGTTCTTATTCTGTTTTCACCACCTTCCTCATCAACATCACATAAAAAGTAATTACCTCTTTTTGCATATATAACATAAATTACATGATAAACTATTTGTATTAGCAAATAAATAAATCATGTGTAAACACCATCATGATCAAGCACTGAAAAAAAACAATATGTTTCTTTCCCACCTTTATGTGTATCAGCTCTGGGACGATATATTTCATCTAACATAAGTATTTAAAATGATTTATTGTACACTAATTGACCTTTAAAATGTATGACCGTTCCCATAAGTCCACTTAGCTAAAGCCAAGAATGTTACAAATTGGAGGAGGTGGAAATGAATTAGATTTGCTGCTTATCATGAAGTATGTCATGCCTGTGTCCTGTCGTTATAAAGTGCTGAGACATGCTTAAGCTAACAAACACACTCATATATGCATTGTGTTTCGTCTCTTTGTCTCAGTCCTTGCATGTGTCTGACTTTCTGCCGCGGTACAGTAATAACAAGTCTCCTGCATGGAGGCTAATGGCTCTTTTGTTTGTTGGTTTTGTCTCGTCCTGTTCCAGTGGTTCTTTTCTCTGGAAGGATGTCAGCTCTCTGTGCCTGGCCATCCCTGAGGACGCTTGATGTCATCTTGTCTACCTGATCATTACACTACCTGCTCTCCTCTACAATGCTGCCCTCTCGCTGCTCTGCCACTTGAAATGCTTGGCTGGCCTCTTCTCTGAAACCATCATGAAACGGTCTGCTGAAATGCTGGAGACGGTTCTTCCTCTCTCGTCCCTTCAGCCATGTGTGCAGGGGCCAGGAGGAAAAATAAAAAAGATTCCTCCACTCGGATAACTGCGGCTCAGTCAGCAGGAAGAACGAGACGGAATGGACACGAAACAAAACACATAATATCCAGCAACCTTCTGACACTGCCCACCTCGGTTTGATTTGCTGATCACTGCACTGTTTCACACACGCAGCATTATCAGCCAAAAAAACATTCAACCTGGACATGTTTATAGAACAGCAAAATGTCAGCCTGCAGCTGACTTCATTAAAAAGTTAAAGTATTTTTTAATCACAGTCTGTTTTGAGCCTCTAAATAATAACAGCTGATCTTTTTCACAGAGGATAATAATAATAATAATATTAATAATAACAATAATAATAATAATAATAATAATAATAATAATAATAATAATAATAATAATAATAATAATAATAATAATAATAATAATACACATCCATGCACTTTTCAAAATAAAGTTACTTTCCATGTTTGAAACAGGATAAACAAACAAGCAATAAAATATAAGTCAGAAAGTCTTGTTTGAAATGTACAATATGTAGTGAAGTGTACTTGAAAGCGGGGGTCACTACTCAAGAACACAGAAGATGTCAATGGCTGGGTTATGGAGATAGTCTGTTTTATGTTTACCGAGCAAAAGCATGACACCGTGTCATCAATGTGAAAACAGGAGATCGATGAACGTTGGGCCGAACACTTACAAGCACCACCACAAGTACGTGTTCAAGGTCCAGCTCATGACGTGTGTCTGTAATCCAGCTGAGAGCACTGTATGTGTAACTCCACGTGGATCAGATATCAGAGGAACAACCAACACATGTAGACTTTATTTACTTTGTATATTCAAAGATACATATAACATTTGTGGTGTCTAGAGTCATCAGGTGCTTACCCTCATATAAGCTTAACATACATTTATGAACAGACGCGGACCCCTTCCCCCCCTTGACTGGCTGAATGAGAAAAATTATTTTATTTTATTTTATTTTATTTTATTTTATTTTATATATTTATTTTACTGCTCTATACTTGAGATGCACTTTCAGCTGTGCCCAACACACAACTTACATATGTAATAAACCACACAAAATATATATATACATAATGTACACATTGTTTTTTTCATCAGTGGCTGCCCATCTAAACATACTAATCAGAGCTCTGCAGTCTAGTCCATATCTAAACAGTGGGGGTTGGAGGTAGGACTGGTGTGTCTGAGCTGTGCACCGCTGGCTGTCACTGTCCTCTGCTGCAAGACAACACGCAAAACAGACTCAAGTGTGTTGTTCACAAGCAGCTCAGCAGACAATACTGATGCTTCCTTCTACATTTGTTCACCCTGAGCTCACTGATGTGCTTTTCTTACTGATCACACAGGTCCATTGTATTGTTCATAACAAATCTCAAGACATCAATATCCTAGTGTGTGTGTGTGTGTGTGTGTGTGTGTGTGTGGTTATTTATGTATCACTAATACATGAATTCAGGGTGAACAATATTTAATGCTGATGATACAATAGTTTCGAGCAGATTGTGCTATTAATTGTAACTGTTAACATGTTACCAGGTGAACACAGTGAAATAAATTGTGCAATATTTACCATGAACGTAAAGAAAAAGCACAAGACTGAGCCTCACTTCATTTAGCTCAATGTACTTTAAACCTCAAAGTGCATTTTTTTCAGAACAGAAATGAGTCACTCTTCCATTCACAGGTAGAGGTGGCACACTGACTCACTGCATTGATCCAGGCTGCAGGAAGCATCTGACATTCATTGATTGATTGCACTGCTTGCTGTTTGTATTATACACATAGTTGATACTTTATTTTCCCATTTTTCCATTTATTTTTCTAAACCAATGAATGTGTCATTGGGTGCAAGTTGTGAGTCAGTGACTTTGTTAAGTCCTGGTAGGTTGGACACCAAAGCGGAGACAGACTCATGGTGAAACTATACTTTTTCGAAAAAGGCAAAACACAAAAGTGCCGGCAGAGGAGACAGGGAGCTAGGTGGTTTGTGTATTCTTCCCCAGGGACGACACAGCAGTGGAGCACAAAGAAAAAAGTGAGACTGCAGCAGCAGAGAGGCAGGAAGAAATCAACACAAACAAAAACTCAGATAAGTACAACAATTCCCAAACAATAAATGATTAGTTTAACACTACCCCCCAACACACAGAGTCATCTGACAGAGCAGCAGAGTGAAGACCAGGTTTTTATAGAGCAGCAGGAGATGAGCTGAGTGGAATCAGGTGAGTCTCGTCTGCTGCCACAGGTGAAGCTGGCCACGCCCTCTTTCACACACCTGATGTGCATGAGGACCAGGAAGGGGAGTGGGAGAGAGGAAACACACAAACCCCTGCAACAAACACAAAACTTGTTTGTGTTTCACAGACTTGTTTTTAACTGTGCAAAAAAAAAAATACAAATGTAAAGTAACTGATTTATTGAAATCTTCCTTTTATTGAACAAGCCCAGTCATTCTTATTGTTTCATGTTTTACAAACAGCAAACTCTGAGCATCTTATCGTACAGATAACTCACAAAGACAATCAATGCAAAAAGTGGCGGACACAGAAATACATGATATAAAATATCACATCTTCATGTTTACACCGGCAAATGTAAAATGTCAAATGTCAAATGTGTGATTGTTTTAGGTTTAGTGGACAGACGGTGTCATGAACGTGACCTCATGTCAAACCATGCACATTTTAAAACACTAATTTAATCAAGTGTACTTTTTCGTTGTATTTCTGCTGCTGCAAAACAGATACCGGAGTGACTTACATACAGTATAAATAAAGTCACGACATTTTCTTACTACACAAAAATACATATTATTAGAACCATATTAAGACATATCACAGAGAATTTGTTCACAGTGGAGATTTGAACTTGGGAGCTGGTTTGGTCAGCTGATACTGATCCTTATATGATGCTTATCATGGAAGTTTCATTGAGCTTCCTGTGAGTTGTGTTACATTGCGTGGGATATTATGGTTAGCAGTCTCTGTGGAAAGTGAGCTGCCAGGAGGCTAATGTGTGTGCTAATGTGTCGCCTTTGTGTGGATGAAAACATGGACAACAGATGGCATCTGCGACAATACAAGATAAATAGGATGAAGGTTATTGCTTGAGTTTCATCACAAGGACCATAAAGACTGAATGTGTCATGATACAATCTACTGTGTGTGGCATTGATCAGTCACATTGAAACACAACATCTATTCATGTGTCTATCCAGGAAAACAATGGGGAAGCTTTTTTCATTTTTTTTTTATTTTTATTTACTCTTTCTTAGCTCTGACACAAATTATAAATTCAATACAGGTTACAAGTGCACTAAAACACGATGCTCACAACTTCCTCCACATATTTTAACGTCCGCATTAAATGGGAAGATAATTACACAACTTGAAGTGGTAAAACACACTGCTGCCGTAGCGTTGCTCTTTCATCATGAGACATGCTGATTGAAGCATGTCTGAAACAGATGACGAGCGGCCGCTAACAGGCTCCGAGCCCCAGCAGCCACCGGCAGTGGTGGCATCTCAAGCACCTCATGTTCATCCTCTGAAGAAGGTGAGACAATCCATTAAGTGAAAGGCATAAACACTCAACTCTGGGAACCTGATTGCCGACGCTGTCCCCCGTCCAGCCCACCTGACTGCAGCGCACTGTGGGTTTTATACAAGACAATTCAAGTCCTGAGGTGGAACATTGGAAAGAGAAGACAAAGGGATATAAGACCATATGGCAATTTGCATATCATAACACAGAAGCACAAGTTTTAATAGAAATTACAGATACGAGTAAAAGGCAACATTGAAAATCAATTATCATGCAATAAGGTTTTGAATTTGCCTGCCACTTATAGAAAATATTAAAAAAGTTAAATCAATCTTAACTAAATAAACTAAATATATGGGAACTGTGTTTGCCATGTGTACAATATATTGGGAATTCTTTTGAGCGGCACATATTCAACAAATGCTGTATTATAAAGGGCAATAAGTTTTGTCAGTATAAAATGACATTACTATCTGCGACCTCTGGAGGATGAAAACACAGGGTTGTGGGCCAATGCTGTTATTTTTTTTTCACATTTAAAAAAAAATTCATTTCACTGTAAAATGTCTAAATTCAATCTGAAGTGGAGCAAATTTCACATTGAATGGAAACATTTGAATGAAACTGTCTGTGGAGAAACGTTTGGTTACTGCTGTCCATCACTCTTTAACCTCGTGTGTGTAATCATTCTGATTTTGTTACACAGTAAAAAAAAGGCACCGTTTTGCAAACACTGTCATTGACAATGATCCGGTTGATCTCCAAACCACAAATTCAAAGATGCTGTAACTCAGCACTAATCCTGCTGCTTTTTTATGATTCTCAGGAGGGATTCATGATGACGTTGACATGGTGGAAGTGTAATCAAGCTGTTCTGTAAAAACATTGATTCCAAGGCTGCTGCGTGAAGCATATTTAGTTATTAAAAGCCCTCAACAACCTTTATAAATGGACTGTGATGTTCCTGCATCACAGAGGGACTGGCGGTTCACCCAGTGTTAGAATAAAAGTATATGATGGAAACCGTTTATATTTTTTACACCTCCATTAAGGCAGTGTTTACATGTGTATTTGAACAGTTTTACAATGACGTCTCTGCTTTTGAAGCCCAGTTCAAATGAAACTGAAAAATAATAAAAAAAATCATTTCAGTGTTTTTGTAATCCTTTATTTGAGTCATGGTACAGATTCCATACACAGGACGTGTGTTACATGGGATCATGGGGGTTGTTTGTGGACAGACGGTGTAAAGTGAATAAAAGCTCTCTGTCTATGACCACAGCACTCTGACGGTCTCTGTGCGTTTTCCGCAGACTCTGCTCTTTTCCTAATCTTAACATTAAGCAAAGCCATGAACCGTGACGCTTTTTCATCGAGATGACTCCACACTGGCTGCCGGTCAGGTGCCGTAGCTCAGACCCAGGCCTGCTGCTGCCACAGTATAAGAACTGCACTATCAGCGTCTCCCATGGCAAAACACTGCAGCATGTTCTGTCTTGTCTGAGGACATGGGAATGAAATACACATCTATGTGTTTGTGTGTGTGACACGCATAACCTCCAGTTCACAACAATACCTTGACTGTGTAAGAATCCAGACACCTAACACAATGGGTTCTGAACGGAGTGCTGCTCAGTGCTGCTTCAGCTTACCTGAGATTCAGACAAAAGAAGAGCCAAACCTGTCCTGCGTCTACTCACACTCCCAACAATGTGAAGTCTGCGAAAATGCCCTCACGGGGAGACAAGGACACTTAAGCAAATGGGTTCTACATTTCCTCTCAGCCATGTTTTCAAGCATGTGAAAGAACAACATTGTGCGCAGCTGATAAGGAAAGGGAGTTAAAAGCAAGAGTCAGGCACCTCAGAGAGAAGCTGGAGAGCCAACTGTAGCACAACACAAACTGTAGTATTGTCTGGATGTTTATCTGCATCTGGATACATGCAAGTGATCTAAATGATACCTGTCGTACAGATGATACAGATGAAGGCCATTTTTCAACGAACAAAGAACAAATTTTATAATTTGTTCATTTGCTATATTTTCATAATAAATGACATTTGAATCATGCTGCAAAGTGAAGAGCCAGATTTTCTTAAAGAGTGTGAGAGGTAGAGGATGTGAATTGTAAGCAGGTGTGTTTATTGCTTTAAACAATGACACGTGAAGCAGACTATCTATAAATTGTGAGTCATCTGGAAAATCAGAGGAAAGGCTTTTTATTAACTTATTTTCCTGTTGGTCATGACATTAACTTTTCATCTGGATTGCAGATTTTTCATATTTATCACACCAAAAAAAATTTGGTTTACTTTAGCATTGGATAGGATTTCAATGAAAGCTTTCAAAAAACAATCCAGTCACTAGTTGATGTGTTGGATGGAGACAGCACAGCAGGATATGGAGATGCTGCTGAGTGATGCTGCAGGGACTGTGTCTTCATAGAAAACTGTCGTGAAACTGCAGCTCTTCTGTTTCTTCGTGTCCGGCCCACAGACACTGGTGTGTTTGTGTTGGCAGCTCATCAGGTTCATTCTTACACACACACACACACACACACGCACACAGTGCTGATCTGACTTGCATTTTAGAGAGCAGGGTGGTAGTTAATTTAAAATTCTACAATGTCATCACATCATTTTTTTTTCCCATTTTAAAGAAAATAACCCCCATTTAAATCATTAGCATATAGATTTAATTTTGCTGCTCTTCCACTTTGTGCTTTGTTGTTGTTTGTTTTTTTATTTCCTGTTTTTCTTCCTAAAAACGAATCTTAATATAAATGGCAAGAACTCTTTTAAATCAGCACTACTTTTCCTCTGTCTTCCCCCCTTCCATCATGTTCAGCACACACACACACACCCCCACCCCCTCCCACCCACCCCCTGCTGGTGCATCTTTCTGACCCAATGAGGCCCCCTACGGGTGCAAGCTGAGTGAGCAGGTGCAGAGAGATGGTCGCCTTTTATTTTGACGTCATCTGACCCATTTTGCAGCGGTTTGCATACTTCTCCTCGGCACTGGGGGAATGATGGCGCTCAGGCACCTTGCAGCCTGGAAAAGGAAGTTGAACTGCAGGACGTGACACACATTTAAATACCACACATCCGGTCTGCCACTGAATATGACACATGTCAGCAGCTCCCGGGACTGTTTGTTCTGCTGGGAAAGGAAGTGGGTTATGTTAGCAGTCCCTCCGCGTGGATACTTGTTGTCATGTTTCCTCAGATGTGTTTTTTTTTTCTTTTTGCAAAAGGAACAGCTTCGTCTGATCAGTTTCAGAGGTGTCGGTGATTGGTTTAACTCCCAGACGTCTTTGTTTTGAGGGACACTGACTGAGTTCAGGCTTCCGCTGACACAAACTAAAAACAAAACCTCACTTCAGCTCCATTGTTCACTTCCACCGGAGTGAATTAATCTGCACCACATTTATCCCCCTGTCCTATTGCGCCACACAGTGGTATCACCCGGCCCCTCTCTCTCTCTCTCTCTCTCTAACTGTGAAATGGAAACAGCGGCGGTTTTAATTGGCTGCGGACGGTTGAGTCTGGTTTGTGTTCAAGAGCGATGGTGATTATGCTCTCAAGATCCATAACAGTGTCATAAACCGCAGCCACGCGCTTTAAAAGACTGTCAAGTTTGCCGGAAGTCCGTTCATTAAAGGGGGGGGGGGCGCATGGGGCGCGCGCCTGGGTGTGCATGCGTGTGCGCGCGCGCGATTCAGCTGCAGTAGCGTGTGGCTGGAGAATGGAAATTAGCGAGAAGCTGCATGACGCCACCCGCAGACCTCTGCTTCCATCTTGTGGCAGCTCAGCGACACTATCCCTGCTCTGCCTCTATCACCCCCCCCCCCCCTACATTTAATATCGCCACTGTGGCGAATCTAATCTGGATCTGCTTTAAGGCAATAAAAGCCAGATAGCTTCCTTTAAATGAAAGGCACCGCCTATTATAGCTCTGAAATCCTCGTTTATTTGGCGACGCGCGTGATAGAGAGATGATTCATGTCGAGGATCAAATGGGCAGGATGACGGAGATCCATGGAGTCCCAAAGTGCACATTTCCTCAAGTATTGTCTTCCAAGGTATATAATATGGTTATCCACGCGGGGTGAACCATGCTGCACGCCGAGACGCACGCGCTAATGTCGCACTGCTTTATCCCTTCAAGCAGCCAAAAGCAATTTCCGACAAACCTGACCCTGTTGCTGAGCCGCTCCAGAGGCGGCGTCATTTTCTGCTACGTTAATGACAATGCGCGGGTGCGAGGCGAATACCGGTCCCCGTAAAAGTTTACTACGGAGGCTTTTAAACAGGCAGCGTTTTTATTTTGGCTGCATCTTTACGGAAAACAAACACGATCACAGCGTGGCACAAACCCAGTGTGTGTGTGTGTGTGTGTGTGTGTGTGTTGGGGTGGTGTTTGGGTATTTAGGAAAACACACACACATATAGATATAGATGGATTTGATGAAGGTTTGGTTTATGTGCAGGCCACGCTGACTGGCAGTCTTTCCACAGGCAGTGAATCTTGGCGCGTGACTCCACCAAACACCTGCCACCGTCCTCGCGGGGGGAAAAGCATCTGCATCCTGCAGCGTCTCCTGCACATCGCTGGATTCACCATAAACATCTGAACGCAAACAGCAGCGTCAACATTCACCTCTCAGATGAATCACCCGCTGCTGCTACTTTGTATATAGTGCTGCCAGTATAAGCGTCCTCCATGACTGCACTGTGTTGGCCTAACATTTGGGAAAGTGCCTGTGAAATCCGTTTTGTTGTTGTTGTGGTTGGAGCAGTTGATTTTTTTTCTTTTTTTTTTTTCAAAGTTAAAGTGACTTTAACTTGAATGGTGTCGAATATTTTTCACCCCCTCCTCATGCGTCTGTTGGAGGAAAAGTTCCAGGCCTGCGCTTTCCAGGACTCAAAGCAAACAGGGAAGAGCAGTGTCTGGAATTAAAAATAGTTTTCTCGCAGTGACGAGCCACTTTTTGGGGTCAGACAATAATCAGCCTTTCACTTTGGAGAATGGTGGGATAGAGGGAAAGGAGAAATGAGAGGGCTGTTGTTGGCACAGCTCTATCAAGGAAGAAGGGCTCCCTGTTATCTGTGAATGGGGCTTCTTCTTTTGACCAGAATAGATTTAGCACGAATTTTAAATTCGTTTTTCTTTTAGAGACAACAATGCTTTATTTGAAAGCTCGGTACAAATTGGGGCTTGTGAGAGACCCCCTTTCTCCTTGTCCGAGCCCAGCTGCCCATATGGGATACAGCGTGCGCAGCAAAGATCACAATGGCACCAAGTGACAGGCGGGACAAAAAGCCCAAGGATGCGTCTCCCTGACTCTGAACAGCACCAGGCAACTCTGTCAGTCTCTCTATCGCCTCTGTTTGCATCCTCTCTCCTGCAGCTCGTTAACATGCACGCCTCTGACATCCTGCACCACCAGGCCTGCGCTTTGTCTCGGACTTGTGTCCTGTACTGTATTATGCAATAATAGAGTCACAGAAGTGTCCTCATGAGAGAGGGGGGAAAAATCCTGACCACAGCAAAGTCAATCATCTAGTTGTTTGTTTTTTTAAATATAGATATATAATTATTATTATTATTGGCCAGACACTGGTTCGATTTAAGATTGATGTGTATGATACAAACCAGAGTTGACTAAAATCCAATCACAGAGAGCCAGAGCCTTATCACTGCCATTGATCACTGCACGTTACAATTTCCATGGCGCGCGCTGCGGATCATATCATCTTCCTCCCCGCATCCACTTCCCCATAATAACAGTGGCAGAGGCGATTGTTGCCATGCACTGCACCACTTGTCTCCCATTGTCTCTTGTTTGTTTTTTTTACTTTTTTTTAATTTTATACAAATAAATAATAAAAGCTCTGAGCAAGTTGCTGATTTCTTTGACCCTACAAGCTCCAACCAGCGGCGAAACACAAAACCTGCCTGTCAGGGACAAATTGAGTCCGTGTCGCCCACAAAAGCAGTAGCCCCTTGAGACTCAATTCGGTAAATAATTAGCAAATCTGCCCAATTTAGCTGTTTGTTCAGTGATGATAGGGGCGAGTCTAACATCTGTCGTGAGATTTTTTGTCCCGGGACAAACAAGCTGCATAGATTTCTCCACTAGGTTATCATATTTACCCAAGATATTGACTGGAGCCGGGTAATCCGCAGTGCGCTCTGCGGATCACCGGGGAGCCATTTGTGCTTGTGTTTGGGTTCCACCTGACAGACCGTGTTGTCTAATAGGGCAAAGGACGCTGTCATGCGCCAACACGTTGTATGATCATGTATAAAATAACTTTATCAGGCGCTGAGAGCCCGTGTGATGCGTGCGCTTTTTCGATGGTGGCTGGCCGTGGTTAAACAAAGGCGACTGGGTGAGTCATTGATTATTCCTGCTCTGTTTGCAGTTAAGCGCTGAACAGGATAACAAAACATTTATTGCAATTGAACGCTTTTCCCCCCCTTTCCTCCACAACCTTCCACTTCCACACCCGAGGCCGGGAGTGGTGGTGACAAAAAAAAAAAACATGGAGAGCTTTTGACTCAAAAGCTTCTTATGTGGAGAAGCCCTCTTCTATTAAGTAAGTGGATTTTAGTCTAATTTCACAAGTGACTTTAGGCTCTTTATTAGGGAGGTGTTGGGATTCAGAAAAAATATTCCCCGGATTAAATAGTCTGAAAGGGGGGAAAGGCTGAAGTGCGCAGGAGATTTATTCCCATGGTCAGACACAATAAAGCGCTTGGCTTCTTTTGCCTTTTATTATGATGTTTATCGATGTCTTTTTAAAGATGAATATGACACTCATATAAACCAAAGCCTCCTTCAGAGACACAGCGATTTATTTAAAAATACTTATTTAAAAACTGGTTGTTTAGCCAACAGCGCGAGGCTACACTATTTACATATGTGATCTAACACGGCATCAGAATATTTAGCCAAAACTCGCTCCCTTTTTTTGTTAAATTCGGAAATATGCAAATAAATTGGCTATATACAGGCCGATTTTCAGCTTCACGCAGGCGAAATTGTTTTGTTTTTTTTAGGTTGCAAATATTTGTCACATAATATTTACAGGAAATAAAAACCAAAGGGAAAATAGCTGAAAAGTTGCCAGTGTTTATTCATGGCCATAAATATTTTTTTTCGGTCCATAAAAGAAGCAAGAAATTAAAATTTCTATAATTATAAAGTGGTTCGTACGTGCTGATAATAACACGAAGGGACAAAAGGGGGGAAAAAGGAGGAGAACAGCTCTACAACCAACACACAACATATTTTTACAAAAAAAAAAATTCACAAGAAGAGCATTGACATTCTGAATAAAATCTATAAGGGGGAGGTTCGGACCCAGTTCTCTTAACGAAAACATGTAAACACGGCGCACACATGAGCCCCGAATAAAAATGGTAGTATATATATGAATCAAGCTGCAAAAATGAAAAGTCTTTTGTTTTGTTTTTTTTGTGTGTTTTATTTCTCTCTCTCTCTCTCTCTCTCTTTGCTTTGTGGTGAAACTCCCTATCGTGCCTCCAAGCCAAGTCTCTAGCATTTCTCTCACCAAGTCCACTGTTGCGTTTGCACCAAATGGTGTGCTGTGGGGAACTGTGGCGTGGCCGCGGCGC
>JAFBJQ010001439.1:204917-231352 GCA_016785345.1 Trinectes maculatus
CTCTTATACACATCTTAAACATGAGACAACAACCTGTCAGTGTGACCGGATAACTTCTTTGTTTCTTTTTCAGTCTAACACACAGCAAAATGGACTCGTCCGAAAACAATTAATTTTTTCGGATGACCCTCCCCCTCCTCCCCGCGCGCGTCTGATTAATGATAATTCCCCTCTAAAAATTCAAGCCCACGATTGTTGCCAAATAAGTGAAGAAAGAGCTTTTTATATTCTTGATTAAATAAATCTTTCGATTGAATGCACAAATAAAAAAAATGCCGCAGGAGGATCCATAATAATGTTCATCACTGCCTCCCTTTAATCGCTGAATTTCAGCGTGTTCTGACGCCTCCGGCGGGGAGTTAGGCTTTGATAAAGGTAACCCCGCCCGCCTCCGGGTGTCCATGATAAATGTACAGAGTGACAAGACCGATTTCCTCCCTCTGTGATTAAAAGCCTATATATATAATATGCAGGTAAAGCCGGGTCCGGTTTATTTATGGAGGCTTAGCCATGGCCCGAGGAGACTTGGCTCCGGGGTATAAATCATTTTGGAAACCGTTTGGTTTCTTCCTTTCTTTTGATTTTTTTTTACAGAAATCCAGCCACCTTCGCCTTCGGGGCAAAACGTCTTTATTCGTCCCCTTTCCCCCGATGATTAAACATGTCACGGGGAGATTAGAGCCTCGCGCCCATGGCCCGAAGAGATGCCTTCATTTGTTCAACCACCAGTTTAGTCGTAACGCTGGATTTCATGCCACACTGTGCCAGGCGCCTTAATCTCTGCTTCTCCCGTGTAAGACGAATTGCTGAAAAGGGGGTTTATTATTTTTTAATCACCCCCTCCCTCATTTTATTGGGGCACTGACCTGGACAGGGAGGAGGGACCCCACAAACGTCATCACATTCAATCAAAGGCCACAGTAATTAATTGTAAAGGTGTGTTAGATTATTAATGCCCCTCGCACCGGCATGTAAACAAATGAATACATGAATACATGATGAACCAGGAGAGCGAGGTCTGGCCCGCTGGAGATGGCACAAGTGCAGACAACTTGTCCCCCTTGTTCCCTCAGCCTGCGCGCGAGTGCACTAATAACGCGAACAGCTGTTGACATCTGTAGAGCTCTAGCGGTCTCTACCGGCAAATTTAAGAAACAACAGGGGGTGCTCTTTGTGTGCACCTAATTAATCCATATACGAACTAACCTGTACTGTTTGGAATATATACGACCGAAACACACACGTGTTGTTGAATCAGGGCAAATACTGGGCCTAAGTATTTTTCTTGCTCCAGCTGCAGGTAAACACACAGACATGTCTTTTATATGTCTACACGCAGAGATGCTCCTCAGTGAAGTACACATGTCGTGCGTAACCTTGTGAGCGCAACATTTATTATAAGACGTTTTATTGTATTATTTATGATGTGTGGATCATTTTTTGTGAGTTGATTGGAGAGCTCGAGTGGATTTTCTAAAGAAAAAAAATCCATTAAGACATATTTCAGGATCTTCATTTAAAAATAATAATAATAATAATAATAATAATAATTTCCAAACCCTGTAGGTGCAGGCCGCTGACGACGTAGCTACCGTCACAGAGAAAACGCTGCTGCCCACGTGAGCGCGCGATGATGCCCAGCTACTGTCGGCTACAAACACAGAGGCCTACACCATCGCGTTTCCAACACGAGTTAACAAAGAGGCTCAAAGATCAGGGTCATTTTGCATTCAAAGACTGAGGTGCATGTTCTGCGCATAAAACTGCGGCAAAAGGAAAATAATCAGTTTCTATGAAAAGCACTGAAAAAAAAAACAGAAAACAGTCTGTGTGTGTGTGTGTGTGCAAACTGACTGGAGCGCTTACCTGGCGTCTGGAGAGGGGGCTGGATGTGCGCGCAGCGTTAATGAAATATCTCCAAATGGGAGTCAGGAGTGCGTGCAGAGATAAGCCTGATGTGGTTTATATACCCAGAAAGCAAGTGCTCCTCTCCTCATATTGTCCGAGAGCGTTTGCATGGATGGCCAAGTGGCTGTGCTCCTGCTGACTCGCTAACATTGCGCCGTGTTTGTTTTCCCCCTTGCTATGACGTGTGACAAAATATTGGCCATATGTTCATCGGCAATAAATTGGTGTGGAGCGCAAACACAGCTCCCTCGCGGACGGCGCTTTTAACCCGCGCGCCTGGTTCTCTCCCTGAGATGTTTAGAGGGCCACGAAACTATCCGGCGTATAACTTAAGGCGAATGATGGATAAATGTCACAACAGGCTGTTGTGAGAGATAACTGTGCGCCTGTATGGAAGAGCCGCTGGTTGATCTTTATGCTGCGACCTATTATTCCTCACACAGGCTGGGCTCTAATAAATCGCTTGGTAACCAAGAAGCAGCTCTGGCCAAAGAGCAGATGTGGCATGTTATCCACGCCACAGTTGCGTTTACTTTAGATACCCTGATACAATGATTGATAACCAAGGTCACAGTAATTCACAACGATCTGGCACCCGGGCATCTCCCGCGAGGCAGCCTACTAACACATAATGATTGCCACATAGATCTACATGTGTCGACACTGACCCCCCCAACCCACACACACACACACACACGTGAGCAGAAGCCGCATATGACTATAAGAGAGAAAATGTTGTCATTAACGCATTGACAGAGTTAGAAGATAACAGTTTGCAATTCCTCAAAATACTGAAAATACCAATAATATCCTCACCAATAACAACAACAACAATAATAATAACAATAATAATAATAATAATAATAATAATAATAATAATAATAATAATAATAATAATATATCAAAAGAATATCAGTAGCCTATAGAAAGTATAGGCTACTGTACTTTCTATAGGCTATATATATAGCCTATATTATAGGTGTATAATATATATATATATATATATATAATACACCTGATAATTTATAAATATAAATATATATAAAATGTATTTACACCTGTTGCACATACACTGGCATCATTTTCCTCTGCAGAAACCCTGTATCAAAGGCTGTAAGCCTAAACGGTTGGTGTAAAGATGATGACAGGGAATGTCAGTAATTGTTGAGGAAGAAAGCAATATGAGGCAAACACCAGTTGTGCTATTACGACACCTGAGGGTGTGGGGGGGGGGGGGGGTAACTTAAATTGGGGGGGGGGGGGTGTAACTTAAATCAAGACAATGATTTTATTGTGGGCAGCCTGGAATCTATGCATGATAATAATAGTGTTGCCTAGTAGTGCAGGGGCGACCATCAATCAATAGTGAATACATTACTGTTGGGTTTTGTGCAGGGCCACTCTGCTGATGAAAGACAGAGATTATCCTTCCTGCCATCTCTGTGCTCAAGAGTATCACTAAGACTCAGGGAATACAAATAAATAAAATGGCCTCATACCTTGTTCTAAATTCCACATTAAGGCAAAGTAGTTAGTTAGAGCTGGAATGTATTCATGAGGTTCAGATGCATGAGACAAAGGTCCCACTCAGCCGCTCTGTGAATACACTTGTGTTGTTTGAGATTTGCCACAAGTGCTCTGGATGCTAAATGCAACACCTCCTGAAAAAGGATGGGTAAGATAGGCCCTGCTGGTCAAGCTATTATCAATCCCTGGCCTGAAGCTTGATGACTAAGATACTTCAGATGTAGTTAACCGCTGTGTAAGGACACCGACGGCACGGCATTCTGAAATCAATCAGTTCTAGTTTTAATGTATCGACCACTCGAGGGGAAGCAAAAGGGGAGAGAGCTTCTCGACACACAAACGCCAGCGGGACTGGCTTGATTTTCATGTGAGATACACTTAAAAAGAGAGAAAAAAAAGTTTAATTAAACCTGAGGGCTCACTTGTACTATGGAGACTCCTACACGGTGATAGTCAGCCCTATCAGTTTGAGAGGCCGAGTAATTTTTCTTCACCAACACATGCACTTAGAGTGGTTTAGCATTAGCTCAGCAAGCCCCCGGTGTTAAGGCCTGTGAATGGGTGGTTTTGGCCCCTTGAGAGACGCACAGCAGAGGGGATGAGTTGTTTTCCTGATTCCAAACACGGCCGAATCTTAGCGTTTCTTAAATGACAACAGTGCATTGTGAATTCGAGGAGCCGTGGAATGTAAGGTGAGTGGTCTTGGCGCTTTTGCCCTGCTGTGTTACTTACCGGAGAGGAAGAGAAGGACGGGAACGGAATAGTGTGAAAGTGGTGAGCTTTGTCAACATGAGTAAAATAAATAAATAAATAAATAAAGTTTTGCTGGAGCACTCATGAAATGTGTGTTATCAGATTTATGTGTTACATGGACACGTTCAGTGGGCATTACTTGACATGAATAACTTTAGGCTTGAATACCTCTTTTCCAGTAGTAAGCATCCAGTGCAAGGCCAGTTCCCGGCCTTGGAGAGCCATATAGCTGTTTTGTAAACCTTGCTGCTGAGGCGAAAGTGTCAAAAATACACTACTTAGCTGACACGCTCTGGAAGCATTTTAGCCCCCGTGGCATGTGGGCACAAAACAAACGACCTAGTCAAGGTCAACCGCTTGAAAAGCTGTGAGCTTCAAATAATAATGAAGAATTGATCCGATCAAAATTTTCACTTATGTCGACTGAGTTGCGTACCATCAGAAAGGGCAGCTAATGTGGATGTTGCAAGAGCTGGGCCATCAAAGAGAGAACTGGTCATCTCTTTTAATGGCAGGATATGTGGAAGGAGCTTTAGTGTAGACGTAGTGTGTCTGTGAAATAAGTTAGAAGGTCACTTGACAGTGTCAGTTGCAGTACTGTGGACAGAAGCAATATCAAATCACAGCGATGATCACCTCTGCATTAAGGTGCCTTTTCTGCTGGAGAGGGTTACGGAGCAGACACGAGAAGCAAATCATGAGGAAAATGAAACCTACAAGTGAGGAGCAGCACACCTCAAACTGGAAAGCAGCCAGCCGGCGTTCATCTGTAGAGCCGCGTTGGTTCCAGAGAAAATGTATGAGGAGAGATTCAGAGGCGCAATTATAGTTTGGCTGTTTCAGTTTTCTTAGATCGCTTCCCTTTTTTTCCTTTTTTTTTGAAACAATAAATCATAGCACGAGTCAAGGACGTATCACGGCAAGATGGGTTCGCTTGTCCTTGCCTTCACTTCAGCTGCAGAGAACAGCATTGGAGCAAAGATTCAAAAGCTTTGCAAGGATTTCGAATGTTACCTTCAACAGTGGGTAAAGTGTAAAAATTCTTATATTTGAATGGGACTGCATGGACAAAACATGTTGAATTGGAAGAGAGATGCCTGAAGGCCATGTTTCACCCTTACAAATACATCTAGCTGCAAAATACATTATTTAAAATCCCTCAAGCAGACTTTATTGAAGAAAACCCAGAGGATAGTGTTGTGGACAATTCACCATTGACTATCAGTGTTACTCTGGTCTGAATGTGATGTCTGGTTGGGAAGTGATGTCAATATATAAATGTTGTGAAAAATGGAGACAAGTATCCATATAGCGAGTGACAGAGTTAGGAGTTTTCAATGAAATATGGATAGCCTTCACTCCCCACCTGCATCAAAGAGCCCATGACCTTCCCACTGGTTTCTCATAGATTCTGACCACTGCAGACCAAGAACAGCCCACAAGAACTCCACTTTTGTAAATGTTCTCACACAGTCATCTAACCATCACAATTTGGCCCTTGTCAAACCCTCTCAAGCTCTGATGCCGGCCCAGTTTTTCCTGTTTCTAACACATCAACTTTGAGGACAAGGACAGGTGCCATGATGAGGAGGTAATCAGTGTTATTCACGTCACCTGGCAGTGGTCACAGTGTTGCCTGATCCGTGTATGTTGCAAAATTGGTTAATCGCACATCAACACTGGGTTAAAAGGTAGATTCAAACAGTTTGGAGTGTTGTTTTTTTTCAGTATGACGGTGAGACTTATTTGACATGATGCATCATCATGGCAGACTCAGACTAAAATGACTCCAGAAGGAAGGATTATTCAAAGTGGGTCGCAGGTTTCAAGACACTTAAATAATGGGATTAAAGGAAAAAAAAGACTTTAAGCTGATATGTGAACAATTTCTGTCAGAAATTNNATTGTTAGATTTGTATATTTGCGCACACACAGTGCATAGTGTGAATCATGGATTCGGGTGTGTGTCTATGTGTGTTTGCATGTGTACAAGGAAAGTCCCTATTTTGGTACGGGCGAACACCCCATCAGGACATGTAACCTAAACAACACAATGGGGAGAAACAGAAGGGCTTAGGCGTATGAAACACTCACCTTGAACCAGGCTGCTCCTTGCAGACGCTAGAATTACCCATCTGCACATTTCTGAAGCCTTTTGATGAACAATGTGTCCAAAATGAAAGACGAAGAGGAGAAAACACAATTTAGTAATTTCAATGGCTTTCTGCAGATGGGTTGCCACCATATTTGGATAATTAACGTCTAGATATCTTTTTTATACTGGGCCCATGATGGCAATTAACAGGTTTTGTGGAGAGGTGAAAACTTTTTTCGAGGCGGTGAAGATGGATGAAAATGCATTAGAGGAGGTCACAAAAACGGGCCTCTATTCTTCTGAGCTAAAAGGATGCTTTTATACGGTTTATAGCATCTGTGGAATAAAACCCCAAGGGCAAATAAACGATAAAGAACTCATCTTTAATTGGCAATTTTTCTGGTTTCGATAAATACCACTCCAGATTTCCTGTCTACATTTTCACTGACTGCATGGCAAGTCTCTCTTGAACTGGAATTATGAAAGGCACAAGGAGTCACACTTCTGACCAAAAGGACAACTCCTTCTCTTAGCCACCGAGGGTATACAAATTGCCCACTCTCTGTTCACCATGATATTATGCAATTCAATGAGAACTGTAATTGCCTGGAAACCTTTTTAAAGATTCATAAGGTAGCTTTAGGGAAACCTTCATTCTGGAAACGGAATGACTCTCGGGTCGCCTAATTGATTTGATTTAAATAGAAAGATGAGTGAGTGACTCCAAACTGACTAACTAAATTTAACATTGTCAACTGGGAAACTGAATATACACAATGCTGAATATACAACATTTCAGCAAAACTATGCCAATATGTCAGGGTTTCGACTGAGTCGCTGAGGGTGGTTTTTGAGACGCACGTTAGTACTCACTCTGGCCGTGCACCAATATTGGTGATTTTGTGAAAAACCAGGGTCTCAGCATCTCCTCTGTCGCCACCTAATGGTTGGAGTGTGCGTGGATTCAGAGATGTGGAGCACAGCTGAGGAAAAGTGTGCACCAACACATCCTAGCTCTCTCTCAGGTAATTATGTCTTTTATCTGGGAGACACATACAGCTACTTTAACATTGGATATCCAGCCGTCCTAATGGCCCATTATTCAAATAAATGGGGGAAACACTGTGGGGTTGGTGACCCCCTCCGTGCGGCAGGGCCCTCCATCCAGGCACACCTGCTGAGACAAGGTAACGTTTATCACTGACACCTTCACAGGACAGAAACAAAATGGCAGGCGGGGTCAGCGGTAAGGAGCGCACCGGGCCTGTCATATTGCAAACATAGCCATTTGGTACAGCTCTACTCTTGTGGTTGCCAGGCTACTGCCTAATATACGGTGACTGAGTGTGCGTCAGGAAAACAGAAGTAAGATGTTGACTTTGAGATAAGTACCTCTTCAAATTAAACAGCACCATCACATTGCATTCAAAATAACATTTTCAAAGGTCAACTTTAAATGGTCCCCATTTGGCAAAAAAAAAAACTCTGTGTTCTTCAACAACTCACTAAATCATCAAATTTGCATACCAGTTATGTTAGTTAGTGGCATTTAATTGTTTAGGTTTTAATTACACAGAATGAAGGGGATAATATCACTGTAATGTCGTTTTGTGGTGTGTGTGCTGCAGTCATCCGAACACTCGGATGTCACCTTATTAAAGTACACACAAAGATAATTATGTTCGCCTCTGTCTAAACATTGCCATGGTGCTGCACTAGAGAATAACTGCTGAATTGGACACAGGAGAGGCTTAGACCTCTTATGATTAATGTGCTTGGTTACACACACACACAGACACACACACACACACACACACACACACACACACACACCGAGGAGTGGTAAAGGCGTGTCAACTACCTCTGTCGCTCTACTTCCGAGTCAAGGGTCAACAAAATTGTTGTTTTGATGGCAATGATTGTCACATCAGCCGGATCTATCATGCACTAATACTCTACAGTGCAGAGACCAGCCAGCTGACATGCACCTGAGGCAGACACACCCCAGACCACAAACACACATGTCAGCATGCATACACAATCAGTCAGGACTCCAAAAGGGCAAAGATAATGTTTGCTTGTACATCCAAACCTGCATATAAATACAGATGTGGCTAGATGGGCACGGAGTCAGTGATTGTGTATGGGGGGAATGGTTCCCACCATCTATACCCAAGAAACACCATCACCTGGAAAGGCTTTGCTGAATGGAGTTGCTGATGTCATTGGAGAGATGGTATTGATTGACCAAGGGGCAGCAAAGGCCAATGCAATTAAGCGACAAGAAAACATACAGCGTTAAAGACTTTGTAAATAAAGGGACTCCGCAGTAGGGCCAGACAAAGGCCAGACCAGGGCCCATTCAGTAGCCCCTTGTTCACCGTTGGCCTCAGGTCTTCTCAAAGGACTGACTGTCTGGGTGGGAGGCCTGGGGGAGGTGGTGAAGAAGCGGCAGGTTGTATGTGGGTGTCCGGAGGGTGTTGCTAGGCTGTCTCTGAGAGGTCGATGAGAGCTAACCCTCCCTGTGTCCAGAACTACCAGGTGATCACGGATGATCTGCCTCTGAAGAAGGGCGCTGTTGAGAGGACAACACTGTATTTTATAGGCCTCTGTCTAGTTTGCTTTGCTTCCCCTATTACTCATTTCCTGTTGCTTTCTGGCCTCTCACCTACCTGAGTGGTTTCCATAACAAATTACTTTGATTTTCAATGACTGAGTTTTTTTCCACATTTCGGTGTCCTTTGGCTGGCTACAGTATCTCCGCATATTTCTTCAGCATAATTCGGTCAATGGCGGCTTTCCTCAAATGGGAGGTTAACAACTACCTGAGATGTTTTTCAGTTTTCTTGATTAAAAACACGGATGTTTTTTTTTAAATAAAAAAAATAATAGTTGTCAACAATGGATGCCAAAACAAAGAATTGCTCACACACTCCACTAAAAAAAAATAAACATTTATGCATATTACAGTATGGATATAAAAAATTCCATTAAGACATGAATAAGGAACAACTAAAGTCAGGGTCTTCAGAACAACATACTTCTGACACCATTTATATAACGCATCGAACTCCAAACATTATTGGACTTGTTCTGCAGCCATGTTTGTAGGTCTGGGCAGCTGTACTTATATTTACATTCATATATACATTCATATGTTTGAATGTTGTAGTTCCAGTTTCACAATAACCATACAATTGCCAATATTTCATTATGGGGAAAAAAGGAAAACGTGTCTGTGGTCAACATAGGTTAATTGGAGGAGATTTTTTATGAACTATTCCCAGGGACCTTGGATATTAAGTGAAAATCATTATTCACCAAAAGACCCTGGTAGCATAGTTGTAAAGAACATATAATCACAACCCGTTGTCAATGAGAGATTATGGGGACCTCATATGAATGGCGCACATACCAAAACTATTAGCATTGTCCCAAATGGTACTTTAAGTAATATTCGTTTTGTGAGTGCATGGTCTGTGGTGGGTGTGAAAGAGAGAGCTCATATAGAAACAACAGCCCGCTCAACCTCTCAGATCCACTGTTTGATCCAGCTTCTTTTCTGGCAACAAACAAAGCTGGGGGGGGGGGTTACCTATTCTGATGTACTCCAGCATCCTCTGCCCCCCTCTCTATCTGCACTCAGAGAAAAACAATGGCCTCTACTTCATCTGTCTCCCAGGTGTCAGTGTGAACATGTTCCTGGGTTAATTTACCTCGTTCCTCATTTCTTGTTCATCAAATGAAGGCCAGTGTCTGTCTGTCCTTGCTCTAATTTACATTTTCTCATTAGCTCTGCACTTTTATTATTCAAATTTGGACGTTGTCTAGAAGGACGGATGGACTGATAGATGGGTGATGATGTCGCTTTTACTCTTCTCGTGCATTGCCCTAAACACGAAAGAGGCTGCGTTCGAGGCGCTTGTTTATGTGTCTGATATTCCACCTGAGGATGAAGGCAGCCATCGCTCCCTCTCGGCTGCAGGTAAGCAAAAAAGAATTCTTTGTGCCACTGCTTTCCTTTAAACCTCCTGGATCACATTTACAGTGCTTCACGCAACCAATGAAGAGGATGACTATGGCCTTCCGTTCAATGGCAATAATACAAAACACCTGTTTTACTCTTTTCTATAAAAGCGCTGGTGACATCAGAGTGGCGTCCAAATGCATAGAAGCTGCCGCGGACATTGATTCTGGTAAATTCAATGCCCTATCTTCCAGGGAATAGAGCTCAATAGATATTACACATTCTCTGGTCCATTACCAGCATATAGACTCTAGTCCTTGACCACGATTTTAAAAGGTTCACCACTTGACCATGATTTCTCACCACATTCAGCAACAGTGAATGCGAGTTGCTCCTTCTCTTAAATGAGACACACATATATATATATATTGTATATGTTTACATTGCATTTCAAGGATATTGCAACAGTAAGGAATGTATATGAAACTCCAGCCATGTTTATTTTCAAGATCTCGACAATAAGCCTTTCCCAATACATAACGCTGGAGATAATTTAGCTGTGGTTATGATGTTATTGGTTTATAGCTCAGCGTGTAGTTGAAATAGGACCATGTACTATGCTGTGAATCCACTCAGAGAACAAGCTGTAATAAACGAAATGAAAAAAAAAGTCATACACATGAACTAAATCAAGTAATGTAAGCACAGCGAACTGCAGCAGTGATGGAGAGTGAAACTGAGGACTTGATAGGTTCAATCTAAAGAGATAGGGAGCGATTAGATTGCATGAGGGTGGGTGCTTTAGAGACACGGGCCAATATTCCTAGACATCTTTCTACAATAAATATATTTTTAATTTGTGCTCTTTTATTAACCAGCAAAATCACTTCAAAATGAATAGCACATTATTAAGTCTTCTAGTGGCTCTTACTGTTCTTTATCATGAGTTTGTATCACTGTGCAATTCATCTCGAGCCATTCTTCACACTAAATATGTTTTATATGAGCCTTCATTTATCATGGCCTGTCAGCTCTTAACTGTATCATTATTCAGTCTAGAGTTATAAATTGGAATCATTAAACGTTTTTTCATATAATCTGATGCAATAACGGCTCCCCCTTTATTGGCTTGTGAAAAGAAAATAGTAAATACAATTGTCTGTCAAGATCTTTGGAGATAGCCGTCTCTCTCCGGCTGAAGCGAAATTAGGCCAGGCGAGGAGACAGGATCAATGTCAGCAGATTTGTTCGACTTTCATCGTGGAGGGGGACGGGGCTGAGCCGATGAAGGATGGAGAGAAAAGGAAGCTGACACTGCTGAACCCGATGAGGAATGTGGGCTTAGTCGTCAGGATTTTTATTTTTTCACACTGTGTCACATCAATCAGAGGTGTCTTTTCAACTTCTCACTGCAGTCCTGTATGTGCAGACATTCATAATGGAGACACTGCAATCCCTGAACCCAGCTAGATGTGTGGTCTCTGTATCGTTTTTGTCCATCATCTGAGACATTTTCATGAAAGGAGGTGTAGTGATTAACAGTGACAGTGTGAGGTCAGATTTTTCATGATGGAATCATTTTCCAATCAGAGGATGACCTTGGCGGCGTGAGCCATCTCTGTGACTGCTACGCGCCAAATTGTCACAAATCGTACAGAACGCTGCACAATCGAAAAGGTTTGGAAATTAAACATAAACTTTGCAGAATAATTTGTGCAACCACTCTTTTTTTTATGGCACAAACATATGTGCGGTGTGTTGCCTGGAAGACACACATAAGGCTTCGAATAACGGCAATTGACACAAGGTAACTGACACAATAACAAAATCATAAAAGTGGTAACTATCACAGTTTGGCTCTTGAGAGAAGATGCCTGCTGTTTTGAGTCATTGCTTCCTCCTTTCTCATCCCATAAAGAGATGGTGATAAAAGACGTTAAACCCTCTCTGAGAATTGTGGGTGAAGAGTGCCACCCACTGGCAAACTCAGACAGCCCAGGCTCCTCTCCTAATGTTCATGGTTTGATATTATCCTAACACATTTTTAATTATAGCGTTGAAAAGTGCAAACAAACTTTGATATAAACTTTTTCATAAATCAAATAATCAAATAATAAAATCAAATGGAAATTAGGGACTGAGGAAATTGTATTATGGCAGACTTGCTACCAGAGCAGATGCTTGGCCTTTTCTATGAGCCTATGCTGCCATCTAGTGAAAGATACACTGAAATGATGGGGTGCAATTTGAAATATCTGGTCACCTTTCTAACTCTGAATCTCACCACCACCAAGAGCTGTGATTAAAAAACTACCACTACACCTTCATATTTCCCTTTAACAGTAAACAGTGTGTGTGTACAGTTTGCATCACTACTGCGATGACCTCATGAACACATGAAATCTGCATGAAAAACACACTCTAATTTAAAGCAAGTGAAGTTTTCTGTCAGAGGCAAACTCCCATGTTCAATTCAGCATCAAACCACAATGTACTGTCAGCACTGTAAGGGAACACCTCCCTCTTTAGGCCAGATGGTGGTGTGTTTGCACCAAGTTGGCAATGCATGCTATGCATATTCATCATATAGGGGACAGCTGCTGAATCTGACCTTAGATAAATGCTGATGTGAAGCTGATAATTGAATTCTGCAGGAACGACTCAAATGGAATTTGTTTTTCAGGAACTGTTGCTGTGAGGGGGATGATTTCAGAAGCTTGTTTTCCTGACCAGTTGAAGGTCTATCGGGAGTTTCAATGATGAACCAGTGACATTTCTTGGTAAAAGTTTTTTTCTTTTTGTTTTACTTCTAAGGAGCGTGCAAGTCCAAGTTTACCAAAAAAAAAAAAAAAAAAATCTGTTGTTTGCAAACTGTTCTGACCAGGGGTATTTATTTACCCCCACGGCCCCGTATTTCCACCTGCATGTTGAAGGTGTTTATATATAAACTCCCCCAAAAGAGAGGTAGTTCACTCCAAGGTCTCTGTTCTGTCAGTCTGGCAATAAAGCTCAGTCATGCTCTCTTTGCCTTCCATCTTTATCTCTCTCTCTCTCTCTCTCCCTGACTTTCTCTCTGTCTCCCATACCTCTGTGTATGTCATGTGAAGAGGCAGGAACTTTCTGGAAGTGAAAGCCTCCTGCACAGAAAGCAAATACACATTTTGCTTTCCGTCTCTTTTTCTATAAACAAACCTGTCTCCCTTCCACCCATAACAAACCTGTGCATCTTTCGCCGCAACACATATCATCTGAAAGTATCCAAATTCTGGGCTGTCAGACGTTTAGAAATGATCCGCTTTCCTGTTTTCTGTAAACTCCGCAGGTCAGTGACAAAGTTGTAGCAGATACGAAAATCAGAGCTTAACGTCTGATGCATCTGCTCCACAACTAGTACAACTAGTTTGATCTTTAAAGGTTGGTTCTGGGAAACTGGATGACGAATGCATTTTTTTTCAGTTAGCAGGGAAAACCCTTATCAAAACATGACCCACTTAATCAGCCACTGCATAAAAACCTCTTTTCACTCCTTTTCCCTCCACTGCCAGGAAACACATCGTCTCTTTGGCCCCATCTGTTGGGTTTGAACTCAACTGGTGCAGCTCTGCGTCCAACACTTCAATCTGCATTTTAATCATGGGCAGAAAAAAAACATTTAACTAGGCTTTGGTCTTCACAATACTTGACAGTGTTGACATGACATACCAACTACGTGTCCTGAGTCACTCCCATGCATCGTTAGACAGGCCGATCCTGCAAACGTGTCATCACTTTGCACCATCGCGTTGATGCTATCTGCATTCTACCTGAGAACTTGATATGACCCAGAGTGCTATGAGGAGACGAAAAAAAAAAAGTGGCAGGAATGTCTGCATGTACAAGAATTAAGGGCACAGTCCAAAGCGCATGTGGGCTTCACTGCTGGTCTTCCCACTGCATCCACACAACCGCCCAGTCAAAGTTTTCAGTGATTGTGTTTCGCGGTATCCCACTTCTACTTAATCCAGCTGTTCTGAACCTATGACAATAATTTCACATTCATTTAAACTAATACTATAATAAAAAAAAACCCAATGCAATGAAAATCAAATCAAGCCCTTTAATTAGATGTTATTGAATTTAAAGACATGTATCCTTTTACAGATTGGGTGTAAAAGCAGTTGTCTTTCTTCCCAGATGTCTCCGCTGAGAAAAGAAACGATTAAAAGAAGCCCATCAAACCCATCCTCCGGGACTTGCTTGCACTTGTCTTGGCTCCAGTTCAGAAACAAAAAAAACAAAAAAAAAGAGAAAGAGGAGCAGAGAATGGGTGAAAAGGAATCATCTGAAGACAAGGAGACAGTGACAAATCCATTTTTAGCTTGAACTCAAACATTTTAGCTCCAGAATGCTAATAACGTCTCGCTTGGTTGGGTCGAACGCTCTCTGAAGAGCGAGTATCACTTTCAGACTGTTCCCTCCATGTTGACAGGTCGCAGCGCCGCTGGAGACACATCGCTGACACAGCCTTAACTCCTCCCTGCATTAACACGTCTTATGGCACCGTAGAGTTATGACACATGAGCTGAAGGTGGATTATGTGTGCTTCAAAACCAACATCAGTTGGTGCTTTGAATATAAATCATATTTTCAGAACGATGAGACAAAACAAACTTGGTTGCCCTAGAAGTAGTTCATGGAGTTCTAAGTATCTTCTTTCAGTTTGTAAGTCACATGTAAATGTGAAAGTAAATAGGTCATAGATGAACGCTTATGCCAAGAAGCATCAGATTAAGGTCAAACTGAATAATGAGTGAAGCAGCATAATACATGTCTGTCAATGTGCGGTTTGATCACTGGGAAAATAATGGGAATCATATGTTCTGGGTTTTTTTTTTTTTTGCCATCACCACATTTCACCCCTGAGATTTTGGATCGATATGCTACATGGTCCCTCGTTTGCAAAGCGTTAACTAGGCGGACGTGTGTTTAGAGGATGGCGTTAAATAGCTCCAGCAGAGTTTCACACACTTGATGAGTCTCAGCCAAGCACCGCTGAAGCTGTTTTGGAAGAACATTGGGTTTTCCTTGAATCCGTCTCTCATGTATGCAGATGGGGAGCCCACTCCTTCCTGGTGCATATAACAACAAGGGCCTCTAATATTTACACTGCCTGTACTGTGACTCATTTGTAGTTACTGCATGCTTGAAAAGGCAGCGGAGAGGGGCAGCAACTGTACGCAGAGTTGTAAAGTACTGAGAAACAGACCCACATGTTGTTGTTTGGTCTTGGATGTCAAGTGGAGAATGGCGATTGATCACTTTGATAAAGGTTCTCAAGTCATCTAAGGTGAGTTTCTATCTCCACGTTAAGTTTTTTTTTTTCCTCTTCATAACTCATATTTCCATCAGATTTTGCCTGGATATGATGTCACCGATCTGGCAACGCTGGAACAACGGCGAAGACAGAGTGCATGTAGCCTATTATCGTCATGTAGCAATCACTATCATTACAGTGACAAAGACCAGAAATGTCTGAGTTTTCAATCCATAACTGGCTCTATCCTTTATCTTCCTATCCTTGGGTAAGTATCCTGCATATGTCATGGGGAAAATCCTTGCCATGTCTCTGAGTGAAGGGGGCTCTCAGCCAGTGTCAGTGCACGCTGCCAAGGAAAGACTCAACCCTCTGATCCTGGGAAGTGTGCCACACTCTTTCTATTTGATGTTGTAATTGTTTCTCTGTCTTGGACAGGAGGCCTGGGACGTGTTGTTTTTTTTTTTTGTTTTTTTTTTGCTGAAGGAGAAAACACTTGATCGTGGAGTTCCATCTCTGTGGATGTTTTTGAGATGTGGCAGCAGGTTGTGGTCTGCAGCATATGGGCTCGCTTTAAAGCCTCTACAAAAGCATCTCCTTTGAGATAATTGTACTTTGAATTAAACCAAGGAGCCTTTGATTTATCGGCACAGTTGCTGACAACAAGTTTCCACCTCGTCAGATTTTCCATTGACAAATCTGCTGCAATCACCAAAACCTGCTAAAATGACACTGAACAGCGTGACGTGACTGTTAATTCATCATCCTGGACAAATTGTCTTTAGTGTAATAAGTTAATGAAAGTATAGCCCCAAAAAATAATTTCCTCATGTCGAGACTCTCAACGTCCTCTAATTATACCGGATGAAGGTTACCTCTCCTTGACATCCCATAACACCTTGAGTGCTCTGCGGCAGCTCGCTGAGACCTTTGACCAAACACATAATTAGCTGGAATATGGGTATACACAATTCAAATATGGATACATCAACAATAACACTGAGCAATCGTGGTTTGTCGTTTTACATTTTCCAAACCTGTTCCAACAAATAACATCGCCACATGTGGGCTCCAAAGTACAGGCCGTCATAAATACAACTCATGTCAACAATATTGTGCATGAATCGTGATCTGGTTTGTAACTGTAACCACAAACTGTTGATATTGTCTGTTTTTTGCTTGCTGGCCTCAGGAGAGTAAGTTCTCTCCAATGATACTGCGACGCGTGCAATTTGAAATGACCCAGTGTATAAGAACAACAGCAAATGCCTGAACAGACAAACATTGTTTTAAACATTTAAAATCCAAATATACTGTACACAGATAATGCGGGTGCTTGTGGACAGCATGCAAACTGATCACGTGTCCTTCACTTATTGATTTTGTACCTCTGCAGAAACAAATGGTTTATTATTAACATGAAAGATCAGGCAAACTATTTCCTTATCTGAGCTTCTTGACTATTCATTCAACAAACTTGGGTTTTGGATTGTGGCACTTTAACGATATGACAGTGCTTCTGGGAAATGCGACTTGTTTGTTTGTTAGGGTAGAGAAAATGGAAAAACATTTTTTGGGTTGAGAAAAAGAAGGCAATGGCAGATGAGTTGACTCTTTTATGAAAATACTCATAGACAATCCAGTTGCAAAAACAGGCTTCATTGACAAGAATGACAGGTAAACAGGTAAAGTCAATAACTATGACAATAGACAGGAAACAAACCATGAAAAAGTACACTCTGGTTGCCATGTTTTATCACACAAACACACACACGCACACTGTATGTCACACGCTTTCAGACAGACCTCACTTCACCTTCCCTGTTCTTTCACTTCTTTCACTGCTTCTTTCATCTGGCTTTTGTATTCAGTGTGTTTTCTCCTGCCTGGTTTCCACTCTATTCAGAGTCTCCCTTCACAGACATTACCACACAGACAGCAACAGTAACAAAGTAACACTTACTCAACTTAAATTATTTTACCCGCAACAGAAAGATGCTTTCACACACTCGCTGATCATTGTAAACTAGTAGTGACTGGACGTGTTTGAGGTATTCAGGAAGGACCATGCTGAGAAAAATGGGGGAACTATGACGGTCTGTGTCTTAGCCAGCAAGTCCAGGCTTGGTTGCAGGCCTGTCTGTCCCTACTCAGTGCAAACATGTCAGACATTTCACCACCATTACGAGTGAGCGGAGGTCTCCCATTCCTCCGCTGCAGGTTGAAGCGATCTCCACTCCAAGCCATAAGACGGACTTGTATTCTGCATGATTAGCTCGTTAATGCGACATAATTAGCCTTTAAAGGGCGTGGGCTTCATCTTACTAAAAATAAAAAGCCGGTGAGAGACATGAGGGATTCTTGAAATAGCCGCACACATGCCTGTTCTGAAAGCTGAAAGGCGACGTGTGCAAATGTGGCCGAAAAATAATCATGCGGGCTGAGATTCTGACATCGGCGGAGGCCGCTCCAACTGCTCGCTTCACCAGAACCCGGAGTCAGTTTTCACGTTTACACTCTGCGATCTGAAACCCCACTGTGAGGCAGTACAATTCGCGGAGGAGAGACGTCCAGGTGATTAATCCCGGGGTGTGGGGACAAACAGGTCTCCATTGTACAGACACTGGGGAATAGTTGTGCAGCTTTCAGCAGATCACCACCGTGACAGACGACCACAAGCAGGAATACATATGGATTTCAGGAAGTCAGCACAGGTCTCTTATGAGAAACGTGAAAGCATGGCACCGGCTGGAATATAGTGAGAACACCCAAAACAAACCCACTTCCCGGCCCAACTGGCTTCCTCACAAGGGTAGAAATAAGGGAATGTATTTATGAGCATCTGGCTGTGGTTCAGTGAGGTCAGTGCACTGATAGAGTACAAGGATAGTTCCCTGCACCTCCACGTATGGCAGATGAGGAAAAGCCAGTGTGTTTTTCCCCCCCTCTGCCTCTTATTTTGAAATCCATAAAATGATGTGATAAAAATATTATATTTTCAAGCATAAAGTCTGCAAATGCTCCATCGAATTATTCGGTTTGATCCCTCTGCAGGCCCCTTCTCATACCGAGCATGAACTACACACATGAAGACACAGATTCTCCTGTGTTGTGACGTGAATATTCAATCTGTCTTGGAGAGTTCTCTGTCAGGATGGCACGATAATGCTGGTAACATTGACTGATACTGAGCTCGGCTTTTGAGGACGACACACGGTTTCCATAAGCCCATTAATCTTAAAAGGACCAACTGTCAGGAAACATACAGTACCCCTATTCCTGACATAAAAAAGGCCCGTCCAAGGCCTTGATTTCTGGTTTGGCGGAAAACGATATCACACCCCCTCCGGTAGAAGGCCTTGAGAGTCCCTTTGCAGAGTTTTCCATTATGGATCTGGCATTCTTAAGCTTAGAAGCAGGAAAATTACACTGCGATTCATGACACGCGACTGGATTTACAGTTCAAAGAGGGTCATATTAATACTGGTGTCTTAAAGCCACGTAAAGAGACTAATTAAAAGGTGGATACATTTGTTTCTGTAACAAAACAAAAAGTGAAACAAAACCCAATGGAACTAAAAGTCGGGAGTTTTATTGTAGACCTGTGATTTAGAAATACAGGGTTAATGTCAGTTTCCACATGTGACCTGGTGTTTTCGACTCCCTGGGCAGATTTCCAAGTAGGGCAGCCAGGAATCTGCAGCAGCCGTGGACGCAGTCTGAGGTGCTCCAAAAGTAATTAAGGTTCCTCCTCTTAATTGACAACAGACTCTGCGAAGCCCCACTGCCAAACAACAAGCAAGCATGGGAGTATAAAAAGGTGCATTTCATAATGCCCAGGAAGACTCAGGATAGTCTATAATGTGGTAACAAACCAAATGATCACATCTGTATGTCCACATCATTATTTTATTTCACCTTTTTATACAACCATGAAGTTAATGCTTTATGGAGTTAGTATGATTCAGTGTATGACAAATGTTATATTCAAAGTTCTGCCCTGTAGATCTATCATCCAACCCGATTACCAAACATAATGACGAGAGCAGTGTGTTCATCTGCTGTGACACACTGTGCGCTACCTTAGTTTAACGTGATGCAACTGTGCATTAATAGAACGACAAACAAGATGCATTAAAATAAAGCAATGCCATAAAAATATAAGCTGTAGGTGAGAGTTTATAACTTCTTCAGCATGGAGGACTGTTCTGTTTAAGGCCATAGAGGGAGCTCTTCATAAGGCTTTCACTCTGTGTTGCTATCAGTCAGTGGTTGTTTGTCAGTCTGACCTCTGCGTCTCAAGTGACAAATTGAATTGATAACCCAAACACCAGCATAAACAAATAATCAGAGAACAAATTTAAATCAATGTAAACATATAGAGTATGATTAAAAAAAACAAAACAGTTTGATAACTTGAAACAACGTATCACAAATTGACACAAAAGACTGTACAGTATTCAAATACATTGTTCAGCTGTTCGATCAGCTGTTCGAGATTGACTCATAAACCAGAGCAGACATAACACAACAGCAAGTTATTACAGCTGAATTTATTTCAATTCAGATAGAGTGAACATCAGGCACAACAAACAGGAACAATGTGTATTACATTATCTTCCTTTAGATATTTATCTATAGGAAGTAATAAAGCACCATTTTTCTCGTCAGCGTAACATGCACCACATTTTTTGACTTAATGATCTTTATCCAGATGATGGTAAATCAAATCCATGTCCATGTTAAGAGACTGGTCACACTCTGACTCCTCATTGGTCTGATAGCAGATGCTTAACATGTGTGTGTGTGTGTGTGTGTGTGTGTGTGTGTTTGAAAGATAGCTTTTCCTGACAAGGCTGTCATCGAATTTAAATCATTGTGACTGCTTCGATTTAGGCATCAGGGGACTGATCTTAATCAAGTGCATCGTGATGAGTACGGCCTCAGTCTCAGAAGTTACAATTGTGCATGAAATGTAATTCGGGAGGAAAACGCAACTGTAACACAGTGGCATGAGTTCCTGATTGAAACTGACTGAACATAGAAATATAATAAAAAAAAAATAAAAATACTACTTCAGATAAGTCATTCATTTGTTTTGAAAAGAGGCATTTGCTGATTTGCTGAATTTCCAGGTGTCTGTGTAAGAAATAAATAAATAAATGCAAGATGCTGTAAGATACAGTACATGTGATGGATCCTCTCTGTTTCCTTTTATTTTAAGAGTTTCCAAAAAATGGCAAACAAACGCCGTCTGTGCCTGCGCTGAGAAACTCTCAGAGTCTGCGTCAGTAAGCCAGACCCACAGATGCCCCGAATGAGTCTGAAACGCTCACACTCATCTCTGTTCACATTTTGTGTTGGCATTCGTTTGAGTCAGAACAGCAGAGGGAAACAGGCCAGTGCATTTAACGTAACATGTTTCCACTTTAAAATCAGAACCAGATTCATCCCGAACACACAACAAATATGTCGCTGACTCCCAAGGACGGTCAATGGTATGAAACGAAAACAAAGTGAAAACACTCAATACAGATACAACACAGATGGGGTAGTTCTTTTGCGTCAAATGGCATAGAATTGCAAGGGGCGAGTGACAGAGAAATGCCTGTGGCTTTTGTGTTCTTTGAAATACATAAAGACACAAAACTTGTTGACTTTATATAAAAACAATACCAGGGGATAATCATTTCCTATCTACTCTATATTTATTGGGGATAAAAATTTGTCTTTTCCTCCCAAAAGAGTCATAATACATGAATAATCCTCTACTGTCGCCCTCCCTGTAACAATTAGAGGTCCACTCAGTACATGAAAACACATGAGATGTGTTCAGTGAAGGTCCCAAGCAATTAGACAGCCTGGTAAAAGCTGGCATGTCTCACATGGCACTGCTGCACGTCCTCATTAGACAGGTTCTGCAGCTCAGAGAGGGACTTGTGGCTATAAAAGGACTGAGAACTCGCTGGCTTTGCAAGGCTCCTTTTAGCCGAACGTCACCAGCAGGAGCACAAAGAGACTACACATCACCACCTCTGGATCAGATAGGAGCGGACAAATCGTTTTTGTTAAGCAAGAGGGGGTGAACTGAGGGATCGCTGTGTTGCTTTACAGGTTGGGCTTGCTTGACTCTAGACAGGATAAAGGCTGCCCCAACCATAAGAAGAAGAAGAAAAATAAAAATAATAAGAATATCAGTAGTAAATAACATGTTGTGCAAAAAGAGTTTACTAGCTCATAGACTACATGTGAAACTTTAAGTTGAACATATGGGTTTTAACACTAGAGAAAAAGGTTTTCTAACCAATGAGATTGTTAAGAATTGCTGCGTATGTTCTGTCACTGCATTGCAGAGCATGTCCCTGCAATGCAATGCATATTTACTTTTGTCTGCTGTTTTAGTCCTTACAAAAACAAACCTGGACATTGACCAGTGATTATCACACAACTCACAAACACCATATCAAAACCTAAGACGCTATAAAGGCTCTAATGAAACACTTAGGTTTTATCCAGCTGTGGTAGCAACATTGAAGCCATGTCTAAAATACATACAGATTCTGCCTTTTTAGAAATGGGAAAGAGACGTGTATATGAACATGATACATACGTTTAAGTTAACAATTGTGCAAACTGTGCAATATAAGTTGTATCATTGCTATTAGGTATTTTACAGATTTAATATAAAACAGCCCCAAAAGCCAGTTGGACCTTGGGTTCCATGCATCTGCAAGCGCACGCGCACAGACGTTCAGAAGTATTTATGAAGTAAAATAACTGCACCAACAGTTACTATGAAGCAGCACTCAGCTCCACGCTACCTGTCGCCCACTGAGACAATGAAAAATAGCACTTTAAACTCATCGTAAGACTTTAAAGACACAGCACACTCGAGGAAGTGAGTCCTTTGATGACACCTAAAACCAACACCAATATTTACCGACGGGGGTCGTTGCACCTTGCGAGTGTCAGGTGTTGATCACGTGGTTTCACGTGCGTGTGATGTTCAGGCAGATCTGGGAGGCGACCTGAAGACCCCCATCAATTAGTCTGATGGTATTAATTATCTAAAGTCATCGGGTAAACAAAATAAATATAAAGAATAAAAAATTAAAAACAGAAGAGGAGAAAAAGACGTAAACGAAATGTAGTTGGGGTGACTCAATATTATTTTTGTGATTTTAAATTTTGGTCTATTTAATATAAAATGTTAACCTTTTAAATGCACGTACAAGCGCGTTGTGCTTTAATTACCAAACAACGTTGTCTGAAACATTTATACAGAAGAAAATTACACTTAAAATGATCTCAAATGTGTTTGTATGAAAGTACCATTAATATATTTAAATTAATGAAATAAAAAAAAGTTACAAAAATGATCAGGACCTGAAGTATGAGCATTAATCGATGATCATCATTACACAAAAGAACCACCGGTATAGACGCACACCTCTACCACCATGAACAGTGTAATTCCATTAATTGGCTCTCCTGTCTATACCATTAATTCAGAACCCTGTGGTGTCTGGAATATACCACGTGAGTGGTGACCTGGGCTGTGTGTATAATAAACCATCCGCACCTTACATTACATTTAACATGAAGTGCTGGAGTGCTTGTGTTTGTGCTGCAGTGTCCATGTGGGCATATATATTGTGTGGATACACGGTGCATCGTGGAAAAAAAACACGAGGGGCGCCGTTCAAGGTTGTTTTTGTTTTGTCACACATGACAGACCCACGCAGACGGTTTGCAGCCTTCACCTGACACAACCGCGCCAACGGCTCATTCACACTCATTCACCCAAACGCCCCAAACACAATCCAAACACAACGATGCAGCAGGACTGTTGTAAAGTTCAGTCATTTGGCCTGAACTGCAGAAACGTTTTTCCCTCTGACGCTGTGTCAAATGAAAACTTTAGCTGGTGTCTATGTTTGATCTGTCAGAATGACCGAATTTTTTAAAAAACGAAACATTTCAGAACAAAGCGATTCAATCAACAAATTCTTTGTTTCTGTTTTTCCCGCAATGAATAACATTATTTTAAATTAAATATCTGTCACAAATGTTGGTTGTCAAATAGTTGGTTCAGGAAATGTAAATAAATACACACTGTAAATAAACGCATCTCCTCGTTTTAATAGTCTCATTAAATGCGTAGAAGGGTTTGTCTAATGTTTTCTGTTAACACAGGGCTACACGGGTTCACCTACCCAGAAAACAGTGCACGAGGCGACGTGTTGACGGAGCCATGTAATTCCAGTGTTGTCCAGATGAGGGGGGTCCTCCCAGTCAGGACAGGCGGGGAGACACAGGGGGAGACACAGGGGGAGACAGTGACACAGACACTGGCGGACTGAGGTTTTAAGCACGGGTTATTGGAGCAATCATTTATAGTCAAGCAGCCAAACATGCGGTTTTCTGATTGCCGCGTGCATCATCACCCTGCATCACACATGCACGCGCAGCATCCGAGTAAAAGACGGTTTTTCTCTTTACATTGGGACAAATCCATTGTCAACAAATAAAAAAAATAAAATAAACAGTCACCAGCATCTATGTTAAAGCTCCTGTGACCCAAACTGATACTTCCCGTGTGTCCTGCTCCTGGACCCGGATGGTGAGGTGTCCAGGAGACAAGAGAGGAGCAGGGGTGTGTGTGCGTGTGTGTTGGGGTGTGGTGGGAGGTGGGGTGAGGATGGGTGGGGGTGTGAGTGGGGGGGTGAGTGGGCAAGGCCACTGCACCTTGTTACCATCGGGTCGACAGTTAAGTTTTACGAGTGACGTTTTGCGAGCGTATAAACGATTCTGTCTAAAAGCTGCACAGGAAACTAAGAAAACATGCTGCGATAATGCGCGTCTCTGGAATCCAGTCGATATGCCATAGTCTGGGAGAGCACCCATCTACAGAGGTATCGATTACACGAGGCCCTCGCCATGTTTGATGCTCTCACTTTGTACACGAAACTCTCAGCTTTTCAGACGGCATCTCTTGATGCATTGAGAGAAGCGTGGCAGGCCGATCTGAATTTACAAATTACAGATACTGAATGGTCAGATATATTCTCACGGATACACTCTTCATCAATCTGTGCCAGACATGGC
This sequence comes from Trinectes maculatus, assembly GCA_016785345.1. Lineage (NCBI taxonomy): Eukaryota > Metazoa > Chordata > Actinopteri > Pleuronectiformes > Achiridae > Trinectes > Trinectes maculatus. The sequence goes on from JAFBJQ010001439.1 coordinate 229,569, forward strand.
CTACTTCAATTCAAGGTAGCCCACAGACTACATTTGTCTAAAGCCAAACTCGCAAAGATGTATCCAGCAATTGATGATTTGTGTAATAGATGCCATTTTTCACCTGCAACATTAGCTCATATGTTCTGGTCTTGTCCGAGGCTCTCGGGCTACTGGTCCTCTATATTTGATGCCCTGTCCAAGATATTTAAAAGACCAATAAACCCAAACCCTCTTACGGCCATTTTTGGTATTCAGGGTGAAGATGACCATCTTCCTAGGGCACTTTCTGATCGCATTGCTTTTGTCACCCTCTTAGCGAGAAGAATAATCTTACTTAATTGGAAACAGGCTGCCCCGCCCTCCTACAAACATTGGGTGAAAGTTTGTTCTTATATTTCTGTACATATGACATTTCAGTTTCATCTGTGAAAGCCAATAAATAAAGTGGAAAAAAAAAAAAATAACATGTATTCACAATTAGTAATGATATTACCATGATTAGATGCCATAAAATGTCATTTCTCGACAGGTCAAAAAACAGAGAAAGACATAAGGCTATAGCCTTACGTTTCTGTCAAAAACGTAAAAAATTCATAGTCGTAAAATTTGATAAAAATGCATTCAAATGTCATCAAATAACATGTATTCACCATTAGTAATGGTATTACCATGATTAGATGCCATAAAAAGTCATTTCTTGATTGGTCAAAAAACACAGAAAGACATAAGGCTATAGCCTTACGTTTCTGTCAAAAAGGTAAAAATTTCACAGTCGTAAAATTTGATACAAATGCATTCAAATGTCATTAAATAACATGTATTCACTATTAGTAATGATATTACCATGATTAGATGCAATAAAATGTAATTTCTTGACAGGTCGAAAAACAGAGAAAGACATAAGGCTATAGCCTTACGTTTCTGTCAAAAACGTAAAAAATTCATAGTCGTAAAATTTGATATGAATGCATTCAAATGTCATTAAATAACATGTATTTACTATTAGTAATGATATTACCATGTTTACATGCCATTAAACGTCATTTCTTAATTGGTCAAAAAACACAGAAAAACATAAGGCTATAGCCTTACGTTTCTGTCAAAAACGTAAAAAATTCATAGTCGTAAAATTAAAAAAAAAATGCATTCAAATGTCATTAAATAACATGTATTTACTATTAGTAATGATATTACCATGTTTACATGCCATGAAACATCATTTCTTGATACGTCAAAAAACACAGAAAAACGGAGGGCTATAGCCTAACGTTTCTGTCAAAAACGTAAAAAAATCATAGTCGTAAAATTTGATAAAAATGCATTCAAATGTCATTAAATAACATATATTCACTATTAGTAATGATATTACCATGTTTACATGCCATGAAACATCATTTCTTGATACGTCAAAAAACACAGAAAAACGTTTCTGTCAAAAACGTAAAAATTTCACAGTCGTAAAATTTGATAAAAATGCATTCAAATGTCATTAAATAACATGTATTCACTATTAGTAATGATATTACCATGATTAGATGCCATAAAATGTCATTTCTTGACAGGTCAAAAAACAGAGAAAGACATAAGGCTATAGCCTTACGTTTCTGTCAAAAACGTAAAAATTTCATAATCGTAAAATTTGATACAAATGCATTCAAATGTCATTAAATAACATGTATTCACGATTAGTAATGATATTACCATTATTAGATGCAATAAAATGTCATTTCTTGACAGGTCGAAAAACACGGAAAAACATAAGGCTATAGCCTTACGTTTCTGTCAAAAACGTAAAAATTTCA
>JAFBJQ010001439.1:231574-353697 GCA_016785345.1 Trinectes maculatus
TGGGCATGTCTCGTCACTTCACCAGTGTTAATGTGTCTGTCCTCCTGCAGAGCAAACCTATGGAGAGGTGAACCAGTTAGGCGGTGTGTTCGTCAATGGACGCCCCCTGCCCAACGCCATACGGTTGAGGATAGTGGAGCTGGCTCAGCTCGGGATCAGGCCCTGTGATATCAGCCGCCAGCTGCGGGTCTCTCACGGCTGCGTCAGCAAGATTTTGGCGAGGTACAACGAGACCGGCTCCATCTTGCCCGGTGCCATCGGTGGAAGCAAGCCGCGCGTCACGACGCCAAACGTGGTGAAAAATATCAGGGAATACAAACAAAACGACCCCGGGATCTTTGCGTGGGAGATCCGGGACAGGCTGTTGGCGGACGGGGTTTGTGACAAGTACAATGTGCCCTCGGTCAGCTCGATCAGCAGGATTTTACGCAACAAGATTGGAAATCTGTCGCAGCCCAACCAGTACGAGGGCGGCAAGCAGGCGTCCGCGCAGGCCGGGCTCTCCTACAACCACATATACCCTTATTCCTACCCCAACACCATGTCGCCTAAGATGAGCAGCCCGCCAGGAGTACCGGTGACGGCCGGGCATGTGAGCATATCCAGGGCCTGGCCGTCTGCGCACACCGTCAGCAACATCCTCGGCATACGCGCCTTCATGGATCCTGCAGGTGAGGAGAACACAGCCACCCTGTGCGCCCTGTGAGGAGCATTAGGCCTCTGCGCCTCAGTGCCACACGTAACCCTCTGGATAACACTGACGAAAGCTTAACAATCCACGTAGTTAGTTGTTGGTGTCCAGTTTTGCATGCTTCATTTTGTGTATCACTCGGCACAATCTGTTTTGGCAACAGGAAGGACACCTTGTCCATTCGAGGTTGGACAGGGCACCTGAAAGCATAAAGCAGTGTAAGGCCACTGTCTCAATGGGCCTTGTCATGGCGTGATGCATCAGCAAACACCTGTCTAATCCTAAAGCAGACAGGACAGGCCATTATGTCTTTGTCTTTCTAATCCATCCGACAGTGACTTTATTAAGTGCAACAATGTTGGATCGTGCGTAAAGTCCAGTGCATTCTTTAACAAGGGCCAGTATATTTTTATGTTTGTACTTACAGCTGAATATAATTTTTAAGGATGCAGTGAATATATTTATTTTGGGAAAAAAAGGATTACAATCTAATATTTATATATGGCAATATTTCCTTCCCCCCTCTTTTACGCAAACACATAATAAAAATGTGGGGTTTTATTTGGTATAATGCGCCCACACAATTATCCTTTACTAATACAAATTAATCAGTGGAAGAAGAATATATATTACAATAAACTGATGTTTGTTTCAAGGTTTGTTTTTATGAATTTGAACCTTCTGGCCGATTGTTAACATGCAGTAGTCTAACAAACAATTACAGGTTTAAATAATTATGATAATTATAACATTAAATAACGCACTGGTTTGAGAAAACTAGGAACTAAAAACACCCTGTTTTGAAAACGGATTGTAAAAATGCGGTGTGCTCACCATCTCAGGAGGCCGTGACGCAGGCCAGTTAAATGGCTGCACTTTCCATAAATAACGATCACGCTAAAAGGAGCTCGTTGTTGTTGTTTTTTTCCTCCACATTTTAGCTTTTTGTGTGTGTGTGTGTATGTGTGTGTGTATCTCTGACATGACGTTACTGTTTCTGAATCAGCCATTGCCGGAGCGGAGGGATATCCACCAAAAATGGAGGAGTGGAGCAGCGTCAACAGAGCAGCTTTCCCAGCGGCGCACACAGTCAACGGCATTGACAAATCAGCCATTGACGCCGACATAAAATACGCTCAGGTAATAATAATTATTATTATAATTTGACAACTTAAAAACGCCTTTCTCTGTGGAGACTGCGTATTGTCGTGTCCGTGCCATTTTCCTTTCTTCCGGTGAAACAGTGCAGATGTTTAGTGCCAACATGGACTGAGGCCTGTACAGTAAATGACTGCTGCTGTCTCCACTGAGAGCAGTGGCAGCGCTGCTCCATATCAGGCCTCCTCAGACTGAGTCACAGCAGACCACAGACTCCTGTCTGATAAGACCTCACCCCTGAGACTGCCAGGACTTCATTACCCCTGATGAAATGTCTGCCTCTCTGCAGCAGGACTTCGATGACAGAGGAGATTTACTCCAATTAGATATATATTATGGGAAATTAAATTATGGCAATTGTCGTGTTGGATTTCCCTCATACCTATTAAGAACCACAATAATCGCCCACGCGCTGCTGTCACGTGCAATCAGCCTATAGTACTAAGTCAATTTTGTTTTTTCTATTTGCCCGCAGCCTTCCTCCACATTGTCCAGTTACGTCCCGGCGTGTGCTTACTCTCCCACCAACCAGTACGGTGTGTACAGCGGTTCAGCAGGCGGATACGTGGCCCCGGGACACCACCACTGGCAGCCGCAGAGCCCGGCCCTGTCCCACCCAGGGAGCGGGATGGCCATGCACGCAGGGGAGATCCACTCCCCGATGGCTTTCAAACACCAGCAGGCCCGAGAAGGTACAGAACGTGTGTGTGTGCATGCGTCTGTGTGTGTGTGTGAGAGAGAAAGTGAAACTTGGTAATGGATGTTGAATAAAACTGCAGAATTCTATTATTATTATTATTATTATTATTATTATTATTATTATTATTATTATTATTATCATCATTATCATTATCATTATCATTATCATTATCATTATCATTATCATTATCATTATTATTATTATTATTAGCACTATTAGCATTATTATTATTTTTACACTGGGCGAGCGTCGTGTTTGTCGGGTGGCCATTTTTACAGATATAAACTGAGAGGAAATATGCCTCATTACATAAAAGACACAATGTACCAGTACTAATGACTACTGAATACTACTCTGAATACTCTGAACACTAGATTGCAGTTTTTCAGTGTAGTTGATTATACTTCACGTTAATCCTTCTCCGTTTCCTCTGTGTGCTGTGCAGGAGACAGAAAACCTCCCAGTCCCCTGAGCAAGCAGCAGCAACACGAAGACTTGAACAGTGTGCATGGACTCAGTCTCCCTACCTCATCATCATAACCGGGACTTAGACCACCATAATTAGACCACCAGACCCATTTAAATGAACTCATTTCATCAGCTGCAACAGTAAGTCTGAACTCTAACGGCCTTCTCCCCCGGGTGTTAGTGGCTCCCAGTCAAACACAGGCCTATTCACACGCATTCTGAATACAGGATACTGTATCTTTATTGACCTTCAGGGCCATTTGAATGTAAGCTTGCATGGATGTATCGGTGTCTGCCCTCATTGGTTGATTTTTTTTTCTTCTTCTTCTTCTCCAATTGAAACACTTACTGTATATTCTCTTACGGAGACTGCAGGATGAAAACAAATACGCCCCTTCCCGTCCAGTCTGTCACTGATGTTTTTGTTATATATATATATATTTTAAAAAACAAACCAATGGGCTTTTCTGTTAAATCTGCCATTTCTTAGAATAATAATCTATGGCCATGATCTCGATCCTATACAGTGACTCAACGATGTGAACAAAGAACTAAATTGTCTAAGTGTAAAATATTTGCCAAAGCTTTAATTATATATTTTTTTAATTCCATTGTAAATATTCCAAAATAAAGGCTCTCTTAAATGCCGCATGTCCTCGAAGCCCACATTATTGCAAACAGCTCTGCATATACGTGACAAATGAAATCGGTTGCTCAAGTGATGATGACGATGATGATGATGATGATGATGATGATGATGAGGGTGGTGTTATTGGATGAAGATAGACGGTAAATTAAAGTTTGGGGTTTCGTTGAGCTGATCTTCTCCTAAACACTTTATACCTGCTCTTTCTATCATCGCAGCTCCTTTATTCCAGCTGGACGTGACTGCTGTATGAAGGGTTACGCAGAGACACGTTTCTTTCATTGAGACTTAAAAACAAATTCTGATCCGTCATAAAATTCAAGTAAATAATAATAATTATCATAATAATCAGTTCCAATGTGGGGGAATTTCTCAGCTGGATCCATCAAGTCAGAAAGTGAAACTAATGTACTGGAGGTCATTAGGACACTGCCTATAATCCAGGTGTGACCGATCAGTGCCTCGTGGGCCAAATCCACACACACGCAGATCCACGTGTTCCCGTGTCATTCGAATATTCATTTTTCCCCACACGACTATAGCTCTGCTCTCACTCTATAAGGTTTTATTTTTATTTATTTTTATTCCGGTGACGTCGATCTACTCCTCCTAAACCTAATCTTGTATTTTTTTTTATTGTGATGGCACCTCTGCACTTTTCTAGGCAATCCAATTCAAATCTATAGTATCTTATTTATGATGTTTTTACATAATAATGCATCAAATATTATAGACAGTCGCGCAGTTTTGGAGAATGCATATGCTTCTCTATGAGGTGTTGTGGTTTTACTGTCGTATTCTTTCGTTAGGCCAATTTTAAAGCGATGTAGAAAAAGGCCATATAAGTCCAGGTCAGTTGAGAAGTATTGTGTTGCCTTATATTTCATTGCCATGATGCATTTAACTTTAATGTCAGACCTTTGTAAAAAAAAAAAAAAAAATTATGTTATCATTTATATAGTTTTTAATTACAACAAAGTAATTAATTTAGTAACTCCAAAAATAAAACGACATTTCATACTTGTCCTAAATCATAGAGCTTTATTTCTATCCTGACTTAAAATTTGCATTGACCATTATTATAAAAGCTTTTATTTATTTTGATATAAAGTCATTGTTTTATATTTGCTATTATAATTTGGTGTATTTTTCTGGGTAGCTTTGGGATCTTAAAATTGAGATTTTATTTTTGAATCCTTCACACATGCTGCAGAAGGTGTGAAATGCAGTAGTGTTGTTTTCAGGCTATTTAAATCAGGTTGAGTAATATTAGGCACCTCTGTGTGTTTTAACTGTGTCTTCATTGTGAATGCTGTCAGAGCAAAAATTATTTGATGTTGATGCTTTTAGAGCACAGAGGGAATGGACCATTATATAATCTATAACTAATATATTGATCCCCCTCTTCCCATGACAAAACAAAACCCATCATTTTTTATACTGCAGTTTTAATTGCATTGGCAGTTGACCATTAATGTTCATCAGGAAGTCCTTTGACTATTGTGCTATTTTCAATACAAAAAAACAAAATACAGACATAATGATATTGTTTTTTAAAACTGAAATTATGCTGCCCAAAACAATAAATAAATAATAATAATAATAGTCCACAGATTTTACCTTTGACTGTTTGCACTGTCCATATAGCAGTAATTAGATTTTTAATGTATGACAACAATTGGAAAAGAAAAAAAAAGTTCATTCAACAGGCTCTGAAACACAGAGATCAGAGGTGTCATATTCATTGGCTTACACAGCGAGTTGCAGAATACACACTGGAATTTGGATGCCCTCCGAACTGTATTTTGCAGCAACTGATTCATTTCCCCCTTTGCTCCAAAATCCCAAGCGACTCAACATGTCCAAACATTAAGATGGCCTACGAGTACACACGCTCCCCGACTGGAGTCGTTCATGTTTTCCCGGATACCACTTGGGGTTCAGAAAACACTCCTTCATGGTGGTGGGGTTACTTCCTGCGGGACCTATAGTCATCAATCAGGGCAGCGAGTGATACCCCCCACTGTGTCCTCTGCAGACCCTCTGTGTGGGACGGGCAGCAGGTGGGCTGGTTCTAAATAGATGTTTCCTATTTATACAGGGCACATTATATTTCTTCATGTTTTAGTGTGAATACTTTGAAACGGCAACAACATGACAATTTGCCATTGGGGCCAATTTTGTTTCATCAGAATGACCATTACATTTAGGTTTTTTGTGTATTTTATATTTTTGTTCAGATGTTGCCCAAGTTTCACAAACTCCTGTGGTTTATATGATTTACTTCAGTAAAATATTGGATTGCAGCTATGAAACTATTCATTTTGTCAACATTTCTTGTCGGTGTCCAATTAATTGGAACATGGGTGGTTTTGGAGTTACAGCCAGAGAAGCTGAAAAATAAATATATATATATATATTTATGTTCAGCTTTAATTTCCTATTTTTCTCTGTACCAACACACAAACATCCAGTTTATCCCTTTTAATTGATCTTCTGCTGCTTTTCAATACTACTTAAAAAAAAAAACCTACTTGTACGGTGTACAGGAGGAGACAAAGGGAAACACTGCACTTTGCAGAAGCCCAGATTTAAACACTACACAGTGCTGTCATCTCCACGGCCCTAAGAGCGTTAACTCTCGGACACGAACATGAAAGGATTCTCAGATACCACAGGCTTAAACAGATACTTGGAAAAAACGGATAGGGAACGTGGCCTCCTTGATCCTAATGGATTTGGATATTGAGTAGGATTCATAATCCAAGCAGTGGAGAAACGGTGAGAGAGATTCCTTAAAAAGCAAGAACAGACCCTGTTATCTTCAGCTGTAATAATAAATCAATGTCTGCTCTGTGTATATATGAGGGATTGAGTGTTCTTTACAGGCCAAAGTTCAGTTTAGGTCTTTGACACTTTGTTGGGTACGAATTAAGACATTTGACGATATCTCTTCCATTTCTATTGACGGGGGGAAAATACCCCCAGTTGGCCGTGAGTCATTTGCTCACTCTGCCGTTACATGACTGAAGAGCAACAGGAGATCATCACAGGACAGGGCAGGCGACATGGCAGCACAGACAGGTCTTGGAATACAGATACACGGGAAAGCTTTTAGACAAGAGAGTGGCAAGCTGGCAAAGTGTCAGACTTTGGAAAGGAGGGCCAGTGTCAGCAGTTTCAAATGAATCGCCTTTGCCATGGAAACAGTGAATGCAAACGTGTGCAATGCTGTAACATGGGCCTGTCACGCGTCCCTGACAGACGGCGTCTCATTTTTTTGACAAACACGTGAGAAGAAGAAGTCACGGCTTAAAATTCTGGTCATAGCCGTCAGCGTGATGTTTTCACCGTGTGACGGCAAAGTTAAACAGCAGGAAAAGTTGTGCAGGCACAAAGGCACACAGATCCAGGATGACATATCCTATTTCGATGATTATTGTAAGTGATGCATTCTCAATTTTACCTCCCCAAAACTGGAACGCCAAAGCAGTGGGCCCGTAACGATGTCATCCTTGCAATGCAATCACCACTGACTGTTTTTTTTTTCCTTTGACTGTCCACAGGATTTTCAAGCAGGCAGAGTTACAGCTCTGTAGTCTAGAGGATGATAAATGTCTCCCTCCCATGTTCTTACTTGCTCTGCCAGCTCACCACATCAACCAGATGCTCTAAAAGCAAAAGGGACAGAGACATGATGATGACATTTGGCTTTTCTAAATGAAAACGTATCATTTCACATTTGCTCTCAGGAGGATTCCGCCGCTGTTTTTGGTCCTCGGAGGACACAGCAATACAGCAATAAAGGGAATAACCACAGGATCCCATTGGATTGCCGGGCCCAGCTTTGATTATTGCATACAGATGACTAAAAGAGCATGAAATTATGTTTGCAAACTCAATTAAAATGCAGCCTTTGAAAGGCGCCGCCATGAAAGCAGGAATATTTTTGGGCAACGGGAAGAATGGTTGTAATTTGTTGTGATCGTCAGTTATTGTAAATATCAGCATGTGAGGGAGCGTGCCCGTGTGTCTGCTGGAAAGTCCACATGCAGACTTTCATTATGGAAATTTGTCAGCACTTTTGCAGTGGAAGTCTATTTTAGTGGGGATCTGGGCAAAGACAGAGAGCGCGTCCTCAGTGCAGGAGGATCCTCTCTAATTTGTGGAGACTATAGAATTAATGTTCTGCCCGACTGCCCATCTGTGACTTATTTTAAGTGCCTTGAAACATATACTGTGCTAAATGTTGCCACACACACACATACGCCAAATGCTACCAGCAGAGGCCATGCAGTGTTGGATTTAAGGGTTCCCTTCAAGTTAATTTTTGGCTCACATTCTTATTAGGTGATAATAAGATGATGACGCTTCTCCCAAAAATGCGAGTGGTAAACCGCCGAACTGTCTGTTGGCTCTGGGAAGAAAATCCTCACAGAAACTCAGTGGGGCTTTGAAATGAGCGAAAGCAGAGCTTCATCAGACGATCAAACAGGAACCATGTCGCTCACTGGATGTTTTACCTGTTGGTTACTGAAAAAAAAGTCATTTTTTAATCTTTTGAGTCAGTATCATCTTATATTTTTGTTAATGTAAACAAAGCCCATGAATAGACCAAAACCCACAATGTGTCTTTTGAAACTTTATGACCTCCCAGCCCTCTGTGGCTCTCGGCCCAAAACCCATTTGTTCCTACTGAAAGCATAAATCTCGAGACACGGGCCACAACCATATACTTTCACAAGTATAACATGCATGTTTAAGCCTAAAAAAAGAGGTAGAATAGTCCTCCTCAACCTTGTGTCTTGCATATACTCATATACTTGTATGTACAAGAGATCTTGATGTCAGCTGTTTCTAACAATTGGTTTTATTAGGGCAAAAAATTATAGGAAAAATCACACGCAAATTCACATAAACTGGACTAACATTGTGACTAAAGGAGGTTTTATTACTAAATCATCAAATATAATCTAAATAATAACCCGGTTTGTGGACACCGAGTGGCGGCTCTGTATTCAGGTATACCAGGAACTAAATGTTGTATGTCCTGTTGCCGTGCTGTTAAATACTTCATGTGTACAGCAAGATCGCCAGCAGGTTACTATGCCGCGAGCTAAAGAGATAATGCAACAAAAGGTGAAAGGTAAACAATGCTGACTGTCATTAATCAACTCTTTGACCATGCCATACTGCTGCTGCCACTCCCTAGCCGTTCGTGACAAACGGCGCCAGTCAGAGCTGCCAGCCCCTATCACTTGTCAGATTTTTTAAGGAACTCGTTGGCTGATAACCAAGGGAGGCTCACATCTAAATCAACACAAACTTGAGCGACCTGGAGGCTTCAGCAACATCCAGGATGGATTAAACATTTACGTAACTGTCTGACCTCTCCCATATTGACAGTATCATCAGCTTTAAAGCAGCCAGCATCTCTGTTTGGTCTTTTCGGGAGCGGTGAGGTCCAGGAGGCCTGATGGACTGCAGCTACAAACAAGCACGCAGTGAGAAGGTGGGTGGAGGGTGGGGGGTGTTGGTGAGAAAGAAGGGCCTTTGAAGAACACGGAGTGCAGCCAGTTGTGGAGAACCATGCATGTTGCTGTTGTTGGTGCTTCTCACTCAGACACGCCTCTAACCTTCTCAGCACTCGCACGCAGCATTGACCCAAAGGGTGGCTGTTAATTTGGCATGGCGAAAACACGGGTTAAAAGTGAATGGAGGCTCTGATATGGCCACTCCGCCGGGGGGAGAGCGCAGCTCCGCCAGCCAGACCCGACTGACACTGCAGCAGTATTAAAATAACTGAAAGACAACATGGTGTGCATAGAAGGGGAAAAGCAAATAAAGTCAGTAAAACGTCTGACTGCTGGAGGTGAAATGTGCCTGGTCTGAAAACACACAGCGGAAGGTTTATTATTTTAGTAATTCTGTGAATCATCATTGTTTTCTGTAGGTACAGGGGTATTATCAGAAAAAAAGAAATGACGCTATATAAAATGTTATATCACATTTATCTGTCCTATCTTTTATTATTAGGATGTTTAACCTTTATATGTCCCTCATATTTTATATAAAAAAAATGAAAGATCATATTTTTAAGACAAAACATTGTCCATGTAACATAATATACGGTTCTTCAGAGGCAAATCAGTAAAAGAAAGAAAGAAAATCTGGCACATTTCTGTGCATGAAATGTGTCAGGCTCATCTACAGACAAGATAGAAAGCCATGTGGGTGGCTACTCCGTCCTGGAGATCCTCTCAGTCATCACCCTCCACCGCAGACTGAGTCAACCACCAGTCACACTTCCAAGCCACAATAGCAAGGTGGGCCTCTGCAGAAATGCTTAAACTGCATTCAATTGTCTTGTGAGCCGTCTGTCTTTCAACTCCAATCTTCTCTCTGTCACGCTGTGAAACCCTAATGAGAAACACAATAAATTTTTTTTGTTCTCTGGTTGACGAGTATTTTAGTGGTTTAAAAAAAATATATATAAAGTGCTTCTTTATGTTTGAGTTCCAAGTTCAATCTAGAGGGAAGTTTTATAATATATTTAATATGTTATTTTTATGTTGTGTGTGTGTGCACGTACACAGTGTACCGTATTTTGTGTAAGTATTATCTTATTTATCAGTAACATCACGCAAAAGTCACGGACACAAACTATTTCCTGCTTCTGCCTTTTCATGGGAAAAGCCAATGAAGGGCCATGATTAACCACTGAAAGAAGCTCCACCACCTGAGACAGACAAAGGCTGAGTGTCAGTGTGATAAAGGAAGCGCTCGTCTTCTCTTCCTGCTCACAGTAGCACAAGAATGGAGAGGATGTCGCCGTGCACACCAGGGCTATCCATTACTGAGCTAACAAGACTTCAACTATTCTATAAGTGAAATCCAAGGCTGTCTGTCTGTCTGACTGACTGTCTCTCTGTCACATGGAAGGAAAAACAAAAACACACATGAATTTCGTTGAGGCTTCACCCAAGGCCGATATGTGCCAAAGAATGTTGAGTTTTTGTCCACTGAAAACAAGACATTGCATGCACCATCATATACCATCTTTGGTGCACCTGCGAACGCAAACAGGCGGATTCTTGCTGGGAGGCTTAAATTTCCCCCAAAGACAGGTCTGTCCTGCTGGACTGACTGGTTGTCCCAATGAAAACACAGTGAGAGAGAAGGAGCAGCAAGCTGAATCAGGCCTTTCGACATATATGAATCATATCAGACCTTTAAATGCATCTAAAATGTATTATTTATTGTTTGTTTCTTTTAGAAGAAACCAAAGCTCCAGGTTAGAAATCACTGAACCAAACTAACAATAATATAATAATAATATAACTAGCTTTATCATGACCAGGATATATGCATCAGGATTAACACACTGACAAAGGCCGACATTTCCACCGAATGAACATTTTGCTGTTGTTAGTTTAAGCACACTAGGCCTTGTATTTGCTTAATATTGCAAAGCCGGTATGGGGATTGAAAGGTGTTTGAGGGAGGGTTCTTCACAGCAGCCAAAAGTGTCAGTTAATATCACACGACACAGACGTTATGACAAAAACATATCATTCTGCATAAGCCACAAAACATGACATGTTAGTCACGTTTGTTCATGCCCGAGGAACATTAACAGTGTAAACTCAGGTCTTTGCATCACTTTGCATGTTACGTTGTGTATTTCTTTGGGATACGCTGCGGAAGATCTTCAGGTCTACTGGTCCCCCCCCACACACACACACTCATCCATCTGTCCTCCAGGCTCCAGCAGCAGAGCGGCTGTCTCTTCTTTCATTGCACAGGGCTAACGGGTGGGTCAGGAGAATCTCGTTTCTCCATTCGGTGTTGATGGAGAGGTAAAGGAAGATTGATTCCCTCGGTTTCATCATCACAGGTGTTTGCCTTTATGACCGGCGTCCTCTACAGGCAGTTTCTCATTACACTCTGGTGAGAAAGCAGGACCTTCAAGTCGGGCACATTCCGACAATGCTCAGAAGGATGTGTAATTCTGGAGACTAAATTTAGGGGGTGAGGGGGGAGCTGAATCGTTTTTTATTCAAAGCAGACCTCACTCAAACGGAGATTCACCACACTGTGGTCAGACTTCAGACCAACTCGTTATTTGGCTTTTTCATGTACAGACTGCTGCAAATCCCCAAGCCCCTCTGAACACGGCTGAAGAAAAAAAGAAACAGGCTCTTGTTGATTTGGTTTTCATCTCTGTGGGAGGCTGTCGTCGTAATAACGTGCACATTGATGGTGAAGCAGCTGATCAGTAATTTGCTCTTGTTGCAGTCTGCTCTGAGCTTCTTCACACAGCTAGGCGATGATTTGACACCAGGCAGTGAGCAACATTTGAACCAACAGTTATGTTTTGCTGACAGCGTTTGTGTAAAACACTTTCTGGATATTTGACTTGTATGTAAATAGCTGCACAGCCTCTTGGCACTGAAGCCTTTAGATCAAACCGAGAGGATGGGTTAGATTTCATCGTTAGAGTTAATCCATCAACAATGCCTGAGCACTGAATAAAGCCAGAGTAAATGGGTATGTTTGCTCTGTCTTGGAGTAAATATTAGTTTGTCCAGATAATGCTACAGGGCTGCTGAGGGGGCTCCACAATGCTTAAGTTACACCAGCGTCTGCGCTTTTCCACCAGAAGAATGGCTTCCCACTCTTTCTTCTCTCTGAAAGCCAAACATCAGTAGCTGTCTCAAGTGGCTGAAAGTTTGAGTTGATAATTCGGCCCGTCACTCAGGCCCACAGTAAGATTAATGGCAGGGGAACTCCTACCTGGCAAACATCCCATCCCATCAAGGCAGATAACTTTCTTAAATACCGAGTGAAAGCGAAAATTGTTGCTTTAGTTAATCTTGGTGCATATTAGGGACATGTTGTTTTAAATTAAAAAAAAAAACACAATAATTTTAAGAAACGGGAAATAAAGAAACCTTTGTTTAATTTCATGTTTGGAGAGTTGAGGTAACCCATTATTTAAAAAAAATAATCAATTAACATTACAGATGTATTAATGTAAAAATGATCGATAGTGTTATTTGTGAGATCTTGGGAGAAGGGAGCCCTCTACTGCTGAGATAAACCACCATACACTCCTAAATACACACTTTCCTCAATCTTCCTGTGTGTAGTAACAAACCAGGAAGTGTTTGCTGCCTCATTATGTCAGAGAAAGTGCATCAGAGGTTTTACACAAAAAAACAACTGTTAATTGGTCATTGATCATCACAGAAGACCGACCGCTAATGCCATCAGACATTTATTGATACGCGCCTGAGAAATTACCGACCCTGCTTTCTGATAAACACGCCGTCACCCGACCATAAGGGTAACCAACAAAGATCCAGCTCCAACTAAACCACACTGACGCATGAGCTGCTGCGTGAACACATTTTGCAGACTTCCAGCAGGAGACTGCTCAGTAATGGAAAATAAAAGGTCTAGATATGATATTCACAGAGATAATAGCAGCGTCACGCACCACTGAGTCCAAAGGGAGTTCGGCACGGCTAAATGCTCACAGCGCTGCCTCGATCGTTTGTTGCATCTGTGAGGTATTTCATGTTTATTTGTTGTGGGACGTTGTGCGATTTCATATCCCCGTGAGTGCGTTTTATGACTCCAAACCTCTTTAGTCACTTTTTCACAGTGACATCCAAGGAGGCAAAAGGATACCTGTGAGACCATTTGAAGTCGTGCTAATTGAAAGAGAACGTGTAGAGAGACGTCGAGCGAGCCAATCTTAGATGCTACCCAAAGATCTCGCCTCGTTGACTGCCCCTGAAAACCCCGCTCTCGCCTCAGACCCACCGATAACCATCTTTAATGAATAGCTGTGTGCTTCAAGGAGTGCTGGCTGATAGAGATCATTGCAGGAACGGTGGGGTTCAGGTCTCAATAACAATCACAGAATTCCATCTTAACCATTTGGATGTCCTCCATAATGCCACACACTCGGAGATTGCTCTCGCAATGGCCCTACACCAAAATAAAACCTGGCACTGGGGAGGCATTCTTGCCCAACTCAACAACTCCAAGTCTGAACACCACGGGCCCCCTCCCAGCCCCGGGATCTATCTTTTCGATGTGAATGCTGACTCTTTGTTGGAGAGTTCTGATCTTGGGTGGAGATACTGCACGGCTAGGCTGGGCAACTGGATGCACAAGCACAGCTCCCAGCGAGTGCGTCTGAAAGGCCCAAATTGAGCCATTTCCCCAATCTCTAGGGAGACTCCTTATCGTCTGCAAGATCCAGAGCAGACTGTGTATAATTTGCAAAATACTATGCTGATACTGCAAATGAGGTTTAATAGCTGTTGAGGCGCAGTTAAGCTTCATAATGTACGTTTGTGGTCTTTGATAAGCAGCAGCAGAGGCATTTTCTCCTGGAACAAAAAACAGGAGAGAAAAAGTCAAGGCATCAGTCAGTGGGTGTCTGCCACACTTGACTGGTATTTGAGGCATTGCTCATCTTGTCATGTCAAAATAATTAGACATGAACAACACAAGAAAATTGCACTTTAGCTCCTTCTTGCTGCAGGCTATAGATGAGAACTGTAGTTAGTCAATCCCAGTTTGACAAGCTGTCAGCCCTTCCACTGTGTTTTGTAAAACTCATTTCTAGTTTCTAATCTAACCCTAAAAATGGGTGTAATGAATTGAGACAAAATTACTTATCGCTGTAATCGTGGCTGATGCTGTCATCACTGCGATCAATCACGCCAAGCAAATCTGCTTTACACAGCACAGAGAACATGTCTGCCCAGTACCTGAAGTTTGAAAAATTATAGGATTACGTTGCTGAAATCTTTTTGTTTGCTGAAGGAATTTTGTAACATGACAAACTGGAGAAATAGATTTTCCCTTAAGTCCAGCCAAACAGGGACGTCGTGTGTGTGCATGTGTGTTGCTGAGGGTGATTATTAGTTCATCCTGCTTTGGCAAATGTAAATAAATGTTACCCAAATATGTCTCGGCTTATGACAACAATGAATGAAAACATGGCGGAAAAAAGGAATTAAATTAAATGGACTCTTTGGGGTAGATTTGACAACAGAAGTACGGTGAGACAATACACACATATATTGAGCTTAAGCCTTGATCATGATCACGGTTCTCTGAGGCTATACTTTGTGCAGAATGCTAACATAAACAGTATCTCAAAAACTGGCTAATATGTATTTGGTAATGTTTACCATGGTTGCCATCTGACTTAAGTGTTTTCATCAAAACAATGGTTGTTGATTTATTACTGTGCTAACCAAAGTGGTGGCCAGAGCGACATTTCAATACGTCATCTCTCATACATCATAATTAGCCAGTCCATTTTCCTCCTCTTATTTACCTTCATAAAAAGGCTATATTAAGTTTCTCATATATCCATTACAGAGTGGCCTTTCTGAGTGAAGAGCAGATAAAGGAGGGGATGAGATGCTGCTGAGAGAAGAGCTTTACCAAGTGTGACAGGTGCTGACCTGCCCAAAACTCCTAAGCAGTAGTCCTCTCACCTTGGCTTATACAACTAATGAGGTCTCAGTCAAGTCTGCGTGGTTAAATTTAATTGCAGCAATCCAAGATTGTCTCATGCATCCCAGGATAGTTCAAAGCAGACAACATGGAAACGTCATTAATTTGAATTAATTGAAAGTCAAATGTTCTTTTTCGATAAAAAAAGTGAGAAAAAGAAAAGGCTTGGAGATACTATTAATGATAGATTATCTGTTCAGGATGAAACACTCTGGGCTTCCATGAGACCGGAGATAGGCCTGAGCAAACACATTCCCATCCGCTAGTGAAAATGGATATGTTGTTGACCTGTCCAGCCACACAAAAGACATTCCCAGTGCTCAGGTGAGTAACCCTCCTCCAGTCTGAAATCCCTTAACTAAATATTGTGTGTGTCCCTCTTCACATCCGAGAGTCTCTCTGTTTACCTTCAGATCCAGGGGATTAGAAGATTACCACTGCATGACGGTGGGCAAGTCCCATTTTCTCAGGTGGACTGAGAGAGATATTCAAAAATAAATTAAAAATTAACGATGTTTAATTTATGAAAAATACAGAAATGTGGTTCTTTTCAAATATGTGACATGATATAAAAAATTGTGTTTTGAAACAATCCCACTATTTTTATTTCAATCCATGTGCATCATAACCGAGTCAGCCTCCTGAACCCAGTTGATATTACCCATTCAGTAATTACTGTTGTAAGTATGATTTAGTTCTGTAATGACCAAACTGAGCTGGCCCGTGCTTCAGTGCTGCGCCGTGAGCCAAATGGGAGCAAAGATCTGCGGCTGCAGCAACGGAGCATGAGCCAAAATGAGAATTAAAGTAAACTTCACCATGTCAGCAAGTCTTCATATCATTTATTTTCCACTGGTTTGGATGGATGTGGCTGAGATGATTACTGATGACTTTCAAAAAAAATAAAAAATCCCAGGCCCTTTCTAACATGATCTCCCATGTGCTCAGCCAGTGTTTCTTTGGAACAGCTGGATTGTAATCTCAGATATTCAAACATTCCTTCCTCATCTACTGTATGTGACGCAAGATGCAAAACCTCGTCACTCACTGCTATTCTTACCGCTCCTATCATACTGTTTTCTTTTCAATCTTTTCAAGGGCCATCAGCTTTTATGTGAAGCAATTCAAAAGGCATATTCTGCTTTGTATACCAATTAAAAACTCCAGTATCAAAACGCCACCCATGCAAGAGCAAACATGAATTTTATCCTCGTTACCGTCGGCGTCGTTCTTTTACACAGCCGCTGCAAAACCGCCAAAATGTGCTATACCCAATCTCAGCAAATCTGTATCGGCTGTGGCCCAACTGGTTGCGGAGGGTTTGTCCTACATGTGGGCACATTGACTGTGTGCAATGGAGGGAGGTATCTCAATCTGGGAGACATCCACATGGGTGGTAAAAGAGATAAATGGATTAGGTATCCCTGCTCGCTTTTCTGCATGCTGCAAGACAAACACCCTGACGTACTTTTAAAAGTCAGTGTAAAGACATTTAAACTTATTCATTACCTTTTTTTCCAGAAATTATCCAGTGCCCATGCAGTATTTGCACCTCTAGCATTGCAATGATTGGTCCAAAGCTTTCTCCAGCTGCTGACAACACAGCTGGACTCACTGACACTGACCTTGACATCTGTCTCCGAGGGGGAGCACACTGACCCCTTCTGTCTGGCTGGAGCAGATGGACAGTGACTGGCTCTAACAGCTGCCAGTCAGGGTTGAGCAAGGTGGATTGTTAACACTTATCTCTTCAGCTGATACCATCTTTACTCCGGCACAGGACTTTTCTCAAGATAGATAACCGGATTAAACCTGCAGGAGCCGACACTGTCCAAACGTCAGGTACGTACCGCACTAGTTAACTCGCGGCTGATTTTATGACCATACATTGGAAGTGTGTGTGTGTGTGTGTACAGAAGTACCATGATTCAATACTTTCCAATTCATGCCACAAACCAAAAACTGGGTCCAGTCTGTTCCGATGTGCAGAAACTAAACTGGAACGTCACTGTAAAATTATTATTGGAAATCAATGTGAGTACTGCGCACTACTACTTATGTTAGCTCTGTTCTTTCTGCAGCATCCAAGACAGATTGACTGAACTTAGTGCTCATATCTGTTAGAACACACCAAGCGGTCAGTGTTGTGCTGCAGATTTTTTCCTTTACTCTTGTGGTGAGCCCTTTTTTCCAAGGACATTTAGACTAATCCAGTTCAGCTGCCTTCGTTCAGAGATGGTAAAAGACGGCCCAGCACCAACTCTGTTGATGAAACTGCGAGACTGGTTTTCATAAAGCACAAATATCTGTTAAGTGTCTGGGTATGATCCACTTGTATGAAATGATGAGTAACATTTCCTTATTGTTGCTCGTGCCCCATGAGAGGTTGCCACAGAAACAACTCCCATTGCAGTCTGCAACTGCAGAAGACCAATTTTGCAGCACTCACCACCTCTGCTTTCACGACAGCAAATTTTCCATTGCTTTTCAAAACACAAAGCATTTTCATCCCTCCCTTTAAAAAAGTAACATTGTTGTTTTTAATAAATTTGTTATGTTTCAAGGGTTGTGGGAGGCAGAAAGCAACAAGAAAGCATGAAATCTCCCATATCATCATGGAATTGTTTTATTGAATTACACACATTATTCACAGAAAAAATAAATACATTAAATGTTCGACTACTGCATATGTATGGCAACTGGATAGACCTTAGTGCTGAGTTGGGTGATGGACAAAATTTCATTTCTAAAATGAATTGTGAAAAACCACTGAGTTTATAGGAAAAGTTCCAGTCTTCTAAGGCTTCTTGTTTTACTGTCATTTTTCATTATGAAAGTGTTAAATATACAAATCTATTGAGGCAAAGCACTTTCTTTTCAAAATAAGCAAATTATTCGGCATCTTCATCATTTGGGATTTGGACATTTTGGACGGCGTTATTACTTTGTGCTTCCTTCTGTCAAAATGTTCTCCCCCTAGTGAAACGGGAGCCGCAGAGAACTGGGTACAACACTGATGGGTATTCTACCAGATGGATACTCGGTATGAATCAGGTCTAAGTTTCAGCCAAGGACCGAATGTGTGTGTTGGACTGCACATTGCATATCTGAGGACCACACAGGTTCCATAAGCACGTCTAAATCTCTCTGCTGCCCTCTATCTTTGTCTGAACATCTCCCTCAGGGATCAGGGTCAGAAGTTCAAAAACAGCAGGAACCTGTGTTAGATGAACACATGCTGTTAAGCTGCTAATTACCCTTCGACATCTCCCACTGCTGCTGATCCAGCAGAGATTAATTCCATTTCAAAACAATACATGAAAAATGTTTTTGTGTACACATACGCACGCACACACACATCTTCAGTTGCACAAAAAGTGCTACAATCAAATGTCGTAAATTCTATCGTCAACATATTCATCTATTAAAAGTTAACAAAGCCACCAAGGCTCTTAATGATCCACAGCGCCAGCATGTGGTCCCAGCCCGCTGCCTCTTTCATATCATCTCAATGGTGTTTAGCAACTGTGGAAGGACAAATTCAGCAGTGTGTGTAACAGCCCCCCAGCCAGCGCTCACACACCAACAACAGTGATCCCCCGTCCATCGTATTCCTGCACAAATACACAGACAAACAGATGATTTCATTACCTGTGGAGGTTGGTGGGCAGCGAGGGAAGGCACAAGTGATCTCACCCAACGTGCTGAAGCCTCACCATTATAAACGAGTTTGTCATCCCACCATGGTTGGCCATAAATGACCTCACCAGACGTGCTGCTGTAATAAACTAAACTAATAAGAATGTGCAGGAAGAAAAACACGACCCGCAGCGAGCGTGGCTACTACGACGAGAGAGGCGGCGGCTGGAAACATAAATCTTGCCCTGATAAATCTCAGTGGACGGCTGTCACTTGACATGTGCACAGAGCTGAAGTGTAAGGCAGGAGCATGTATGTGGTAGACGGGTACACACACACACACACACACACACACACACGCTGGACATCAGCAGTCATGGAGGAAAAGCCCCCTCTACTGTGAAAAGAGACTTCCATATGTACTTGTACGTTCTGTGGCCCTTTAACCTAGAACAGATGTCATCAATAAATACTCCTGACCCATGGCGGCATTCCAGCATGTGATCGAGGCCCTTTTTTGTACTTGCTAGACGGACTTCACTAGCTGGTCAGCACCTGACCAAACTGCAAGGTTTACATTATGGACATGTAAAGCGTCTTTCCGCGTAATCCTGCACACGGTCGCTCGCGAGGCAGCGACACTTCAAAAAAACTCATAGAGAAAAGTAACAGCTTAGTTTACGCGCACCGCCGGTTCCCATGGGAACAGCACGAGAGCGGCTACAATCTGCCTCCGGTTACAAGGTCTGCCACTAAGTTATGACCTATCGCCTTGCAATTCTAATCTTTCCACAAACATCTGTACGGAGAGGGTTCCACGTCCTCCTGTGATTTATCGTGAAAACTGTTGTCAGTTTTCCGTTGGCTCTGAGACCAGGGCTGGTCCCATGAAACGTGGCGTTTCCATGTTAGTGTGTCAGTTAGTGCCCTAGTATCTTCTGTCAGACATGCAAGGCTTGATCTGTGTTCATATAATGATTCATCTTCACTCGACTGTGGTGTTGAGGTACACTGTCACAATGACAGGGCCGCTCTGGAGTTGTTATTTAATGCTTTTTAAACAGTGTCTGCTACAATTACAGTCAAACCGGTGTTTGTTTGATTAAGTTATTACATTTGGGAAGTTATGGTGACTATTAGCCAGCTACATAGACGACAGGGTCACTGGGAAGCCCAGAGCGAGGGCTGAACTGTGATACTCGCTGAGCTGTATCTGATAGTCATCACAAATGGAGCATTAAAAATGACACAAACTTCCACATAAAGTGACTTCCACTCCTCCACCACCACTCGTAAGGGTGGTCTCGCCTTGCCGGCCTCGCACGGAGGTTAAAGACATGTTCACATGCTATCATACAGTGTCCAGGTTGGATAAGTACTGTAATCTATTCAATATGTAAAATGTTTATTTTGTGAAGGGACCTCAAACAAACTGAACCAATATTTACAGAGAATGGCAGCCAAATATTTTGGCTTTTTCCCAGACATTACCGCTCCCTCATTTATCTTCTATTCTCCCGAGCCAAATGTCAGCGAGGAAACTATTGCATTGAAAGCCTTAAGGACACGCTAATATTTCCTCTCTCTATATTATTTTTTTTAACATATCTCACAGACTGGTTTAAAAAAAAAAAAATTTCCCTGATGTATTTGCCTCCACGTATCATCCAGATATTGTGCAACTATGAATGTCCCAGCATTACTGCTAATGCTAGTATGAAGAAGACGCAGAAGTTTGCATCAAGTTTACATCATCATTCTTCCAGTAGCTTTTAAACACAGATCATCACATAATATACAATTTCCATCATCAAAATGTCTCAAACCAAAAAATGGAAACGAGTTCATGCCTTAGGAGAATTAACATATTTGGTGACTCAGAACCGTTGCATGTTAAAGGAGGAAACCTTGGTGGTCCATTGTTGGTCACTATTAAAGTTGCATTGTTTTTCTTCCTTCTGACCCTTGGAAATGTCTACAACACCAAGATGCCCTCCCTTAGAAATAGCAGCTGTGTATAGTTACATAACAGGAAACAGCTGTCAGAGGCAATCCCAGAGTCTGGCTCGTTGGGTCCTGGTCTGGACTTCTGTACAGGTTGTGCTGTTTGTTTTGAGAACATGCTTCATTCTTGTAGCGGCGTCCCGGAGTCAATGGAGTGGAGGATGTCTAGGGTTCACAGAGAGATGCTGCGTGTCTGGGCATCAGACAGTGTTATGGATTACAGGATAATCCATACTAAAGTAACATCATTATTTCTTCCATTTATTTAACTCATTGTGAAAAGTTTTGATACAAGCCATAGGAAAATCTACTACAATAGCATCCCCGCAGTGACTGGAACAGCAGTTACTACAATAATAAATGGTGAAGCATATGGATGAATCATGGCTTGCGTAGGTTAAGGAATAAAAACGTCTTGGTTGTAGGTTTAGGAAAAGGTCGTGGTTTGGGTTTAATTTTGCACTTTCCAAAGGTTGCACACCCTTCATTGACATTGTTAGAATAATACACACACAATAAGCACTATAACTCAGTTATGGTTAAATTAGATGATGTCGTTTGGTTTTACGCAGATAAAGAACTCTATCCAACAAAATCTCATTTAGAGTTGCTCTAGTATTTCTTCTTTTTGTCAAATGATGTGTTGCGTGTCTGTGTTGCGTGTCTGTGTGCAGTAAAGAGGGTTTGTTCACAGCACCAAAACTGCACTGAATTATCCCCTGACTCTGAATTTCCTCTCAGCAGCTTTATCTTTTGTAGCTAAACTGTTGTGCTCATTGTCCAGAGGAGCAAATTCTTTTTCAATGGTCTTTAAAGCTCAAAAAAAGCTACGTTGTTCTTGGAAAGACCATAAATCACAGAAAAAATAATAACTTGAACTGTAAATTGCACTTACAGTGAACACCAAATAAGTTGTTGTCCCCTCTTTATTCATCTCTTTCTGTGGCTGGAATCTTTTCTCTGAAACCACATTTTAATCAAGTCGGTTGTGTATTTTGAAACGTACTGCAAAGTATGTGCGTTATAAAAATGACCACAAGATTCATGCGAGCACAGAAAATGTCCTTATTTGACAATTGTAAAAAAAATAATAACTTTTGCAAAAATAAAAATAATTGTTTTTAAGTTTTCCGTTCTTTTATATACTTTTTAAATTGAAGATATATTAAATTGGTTTTGCAAGATTGCCTGTCTATACTATAGTTGGCCCTGAAAAAAAGTAGTCCACTAAACCCACAGGGCAGCTGTTATATGCAATGGAGAATTCCTAATGAGAGCTGAGAATCAGGCCGTTGTGTAATGGGACACTGTACTGTACACAGTAAAGATTCTCCCACTCGTTTTTCCCCTGACCAGCTTCAGCACCTGATCAAAAGGTTGCTGAGGGTCATAAAAATTCCTCACCTTCAGTTAAATTTATGGCGCTACTCATTAGCTGAAATAAAACAGATTAATGCAAGTGCAATTAAATGTGACCTATAGGTTTAATAATGAAGTGGAGTCTACTTAGGCATGTCTTTTCCATTCTCGCCAGCCATCCTGGAGCTCACATAAAACTCGGTTTGGGGAAGGTGGACACTGGGAACAGTGGTGAGGGAGACTGCAGAGAGAGGTTTTACTGCTCTGGGTACTGTTTGCAACCTTTAAATTCACCAGCTTAGAGAAAAAAAAATATGCAAACCCCATACTTTGTAACACTGTTGATCTTTTTTATACATTAACAGTATATTTCTTTAAGTGTTTGTGCGTCAGCTTTCTCCAGATCAGACGCCACAGAGTTAAATTCCCCCTTTTCGGTTTTAAATGTTATGTCCCGAGGCCTTAAGTGTCAGGGTAAGATTTTTCTGTTGATCTCGAGTGTTAGTCCACATCATGCTCTCCCACAGGGATGGGGTATTAGTTCAGAGAAAAGGAAGCCACTACCTCATTATGCTGCTAATTTTAGGCATCAGGAAAAGATGTTTGGAAACTTTTGGCCCAGATTTCAAGTGCTGGAGTGGTACCCGCTCTGCTTTCTGTTCCCCTGGGCCAAGCAGGGGTGATTTTGGTACTTGAGCAAGCTCAAAGAAGCAATTTACAACATATACAGTGGAACTTCAAAAGTGTCTTATCAGGGTCAGGCATCAAACATGAATGATTCCATATGAAATAGCAACTTTCTGTTTACTGTAATTAGGGGAATATTTTTCCATTAGGGAAGTGAAAATAAATTAACATGGCTTTGGTTTAGACGCTGACGTGGAGCTACGCACGCTTTTCTCCTATATAACTTCAGCCCGTTCAAGCAAATAGAAAACAAAGTTATTGTTACACTTGGGTTTCTTTTGTAAATACGTATATTTTAGAACCATTTAGTTCTGCATTATTTTTTGTTTGTTTGATTGTTTGTTTGGACACTGAGAATTTGTTCCAAAAGCTGTAAAGATAATACAAGGATTAACAGTTTTGGTTACCTGGTGTTAACCAGGTGTTGACCAGGTAATCGGTACTGAAAGCAAATGTAACCACACTACTTTTTGTACCAACTGGTATTTATTTCATAAAATTTCAAACCAAATGACACAGCTACAATTATTAAAATTTAAAGACTTTTATCTTCTGTGACAAGGTAAAATATTAGGTACTTGTGTGCTGTGAACATAATTTAGCTACTAGAAAACTAGTTTAGTTACTAGAAAGTTGGCATTCAGAAATAATACTTCCCTTATAGTAAGTATCTTATTATTTTTAATGCAGTAAAATTACTCTGCTACTTTTGAAACTGGGAACTCGTAACCTGCAGTATAATTATTTGTAAATCTTTCATAATTGTCCTAGCATTGTTCGCACTGGACAAAAAGAGAAGTGTGTGTAGAGAATAGAAATCGGACATATTGTAACACTAAATTTTCTCAGTGGGAAACTGGACCTGACTGACCCTTCTTTTCGGTAAACAAACCATTTTAAACCACCGCACAGTGACCTAATCTGCTACTTTCTTTTTCATGGTGAAGAAAAAAAAGTGTTTGTTGTTTCGCCGAATCATCCATTTACTGCACTGTACATCATTGGGCCGTCCGTGCCCAGTCGTGTCAGACCACCCACACACACACACGCACACACACACACAGTGCTGAGCCATTAAACCGTTTCCCCAGGTCACTCGCAATCACACTTGTTAAAGCTGTGAACTGAAGGAAAGAGATCCATAATATTCCTGTTTGCTCGTGTTAGAGGCCGAGCTGCAGAAACCATCATTGTGTCATCTGGTCCTTCTCATGATGCTCATAAAAGTAATGATTGCTTTTAATGCTGATGTAGTAACACATTATATGAGGTGTATTTCTGCTTTGCTCTCATAGTCATCAGCAACTAGTTGTGTTTACCATAAATCTTACCAGACTTATAGAATATAGCTACAGTTTGTTTTGGTCCGTTCTGCTGTGATGAGGACACTGGAAAGTCAAGAGTAGTTTATTGCACGCACGGCCTGCAACTGACCATCATGACAATGCAAGTAGAAGTCTCCGTAACGTGCTGTTGTCACCACGTTATCACCAAGATCTCTTCAATCGCACGAATGCTTAACTGACTGCTGTGTCTAATGCTGCGTGTGCACATGCAGGGAGCTTTTTGGCCAGCGGTGCCAAACCCTTTATGTTTGCACGTTGTTGTTCGTCTTATTTCCAGCACACTGGGACTACACAGCCTAAGTGGTCAGCATCAAAGTCCATAAATTTTTTTGTCAGCTCAGCTGAGAAGTGACTTACAGTAGCTGAGGGACTTGGCTTTTGCCCGGAGCAAATAAAATATAAAAATAGGCCCGACAGCCCCAAATAGGAATACATTTATATATAACAGCAGCCAACATGGCTATTTAAAACATGCTCAGCTATTAGGTTTAACAATCTTTTCTATTTTCTATTGACTATTCTATTTATCTACTTCTATTTATTATGTAAAGTTTTTTTTAGCACAGGCTTAATTGTAGGATAAATTACTAAAATAAAAATAAGCCGTAATATACTTTGAACAGTGGCTTAATAGATCAGACATGGCAGGGTGAATGGATATCACAGTGACAACCAGGGCTTAGCACGACACTGGGAGGAATTCTTTTGTTTTGGTTTTGAGTGTGCTAAATAAACGTCATTAAGAGCATAGGACTGATTTTCACACAGATAGTGTGACAGTGTTTGCATACTTCCTAAGACCGGAGAGAAGATTAGTTAATTGGCATCAAAGCAGGTTTGGCAGGGGCAACAACATCTTTCTTTGCATGAATGGCAGTATATGCAGGTGTAGTTGAGTTCATGACGTCAGTTGGCGAGCCTGGTGAAGAGTTCACACGGCACAAGGAGCACGTCAGTGTTCACCTACGCCTCATATGAGGACAGGCTGTCACCATGTTTTCCTTGATGAGCCCCTGAGACACAGACCAACTTCAAATTACCCAAAACAAAAAAAAAAACACAAAAGTTAAGTTAAAACTCTCTGGGCGTCACTCAGAGAGTTGGAGAGCTGTATAACTCATCTTCCACATAAGGTACAGGGCAATGGAAAAACTTATCCTTCACCCCTCATATCAGTATATGATGGTCATAAACTCAGCCATGGAGGAAACGGGTTGAAATTTAGAACATTATATAAAAGCTAAGGCAAACCGTATTTTATAGGAAAAGGGCTTTAGATTTTTAAAAAAAGTTAAAAGGGAAGTCAAAAGCAAAGAGGGGAAACCAATCAAAGCAAAGTGTGTTACCAAATCATAGCCTTGCTGCTTCTGTTTTAAAGCCGATGGCTTTGGAATGATGGATGAGCTACACGGTCAATGAGCTTTTTTCACTGCAGGAGGAATTTCTGTCTGGCAGTAGCAAAGTCCATAAATAGGTGCCAGTTTGAGACTGGTTTCTCCCTGCGTGGTGAAGTGTGGGTGGTTTTTTGGAACTAAACACTTTGTGCACACAAAAAAGCAATGAGGAAAATCTTGTGTGGCCACAATTTTGGCTTTGGTGATGCTCGCTTTCATTGTCTGTTCCTCACTTTGCAAATTCTGGGTGATAATTTTCAATTTGATGTATAACAAACATGTGGCGGATATCCCTTTTAATGCTTGAGCACAGTGTCCTCTCAGTGTTTTGTAACCAGATCAGGCACACTGACAAGAACATGGGCAGAGCACTGGTTTCTCTGGTTGTCTCATCTTTCTTTGATTTTTTTTTTTTATACTATATGTTAACATGCATTCCTCGAAGGATTCCATTGGACTGAGTCTCAATACTTTGTGGTGAGTGCATCTGAAATGTAGTCGACATCTTGCAAATGTTAACATTTAAAGGTAAACTATTGAGAAATTGAAGAAATGTTTCCAGAACCCGAGTAACAAATAGCTGATTTTATTTTTTCTCCAGATCTTTTGTATATACATTTTTCAGATCATGGTGCTTTAACAACATTATCAACATCATTTTGCAGAATGCATTTTAATAATATCTATACTGTAAATTTAAATACTAATATACCAATAATATAATACCACTAATACTACTAATATTACTAATATAATACTAACTACTAATATACTACTAATATAATACTATATTTTACTACATCTATCTATCTTTCTAGCTATCTAGTTATACATACATACATACATACATACATGCATATATATACTGTATATATATATATATGTGTGTGTGTGTGTGTGTGTGTGTGTGTGTGTGTGTGTGTGTGTGTGTGTGTACATTTAAAAATACACATTACAACTCTGCTTCCAACTCTGCTTCCAACTAAGTTTCTCCAGTTTAGTTGTTCGTACCGGTGTGTAATAGCATTTTGTTTTTGTGTGAAGGAAGGGGTGGGGGCACTTGTTTCAGATGCTGTCATGATAGCACCACACCACAAAATGAATGGAGGGCATGCTTACATCTTAAACATTCCTTACATCGGTGTGTGGACTTACAGTTCAGGTTCATCTATTGTTGTCGTTGTGATATTCATGACAGGACTTGCCGTGCGATGCAGAAGTGTGGTGTTAATGATTTGGTGTACACTAACCCATCATCTTGCCTGTAACTGTCAGCAAGAGACGTTGAAGAACATCACTGTCAATAAAATCAAGACTAGCATTTCCAGAACTGATTTGCTGCCAGTCAAAGCTGCGTGGGTAGAGTTGAGTTTAATATTTAAGAGATGATTCATGGATTTATGGATGAATTCTTTGGCCTTTGCATCACTATGCAGGTGACTGTGCTGCCAAGAAACTCACAGCCCTGGCTGCTGTGCAAGAGTCAGCCTGCAGTATGGGCCAAAGATAAGGTGGTGTTTGGATGTTTTGTTTTGTTTTTTTCTCCTCCTACTTCAGCAGAAGGTGAGAAACCGAGCTACCAGCATTGCTCTTGCATTTGTAAGCACATTTCTTTAGCCGAGATACGAGCTCTGCAGAAGCTGGGGGTTGTTATAAATTACCTGTTGATGACAGCGATAATCCTTGTCAAAACAGCTTCTGTACTGGTATGAGCAGAGTCCAGATCACTGCCCATCTTTCCCTGCAGAGCTTTGTCACATTAGATTAGATCATCATCTGGTTGTGGTTGACTTGGGGGCAAAAGACTGCAGTCACATAGGATGAATATTACGAAGTGAATACACAACTGTTGCTACAGAGTTATGGCTTCACCGTTGGATGGAAAAAAAGAGAGAAAATTCCCCAATGATTTAAATTAATTTTTAGAAACGTAATCCTTAATCAATGTAAGATCAATTTAGAAATGTATTATTATGTGAAATTGAAACCCATCCAGCTCTTAAAACCTTTCTAACTACTTCCTGGGTCAAAGCACAGTCTGTTTATGCTCTTTGGTTGGTTGTCACGCTAAAGAATTAGTATTGGAAGAACTGTATCAGGATTAATTACTTTGTTTAACAGACAGGAATCTTGAATGCTTTTGCAAAACACTATACCCAAACAAATAAAGAGCCAGGTTGCACTGGGCCTTACATTTCCCAATTTCAGACTTTTTTCTTTCCAAATAGCCAGACATTTAACCACATAATCACCACGATAAGTTCTCTTTATCATGCCACAGAAAAGGCTTTGAGGATAAGGTTCATGTGGATAATAATTAAGATGATACAGTCAGTCGGCGCTCGCACAGGGCAAC
The DNA here is from genome assembly GCA_016785345.1 of Trinectes maculatus. Classification (NCBI taxonomy): domain Eukaryota; kingdom Metazoa; phylum Chordata; class Actinopteri; order Pleuronectiformes; family Achiridae; genus Trinectes; species Trinectes maculatus. The sequence goes on from JAFBJQ010001439.1 coordinate 259,570, forward strand.
TTCATGTTTAATTGCTTAAATCAACATGATAAGATGCTCTTTAAAATGTCTGCCTGGCTCTGACAATGTGACCAGGCATTCACTGTTTACTTATTCGAGACCTCCATTACAAAGATTCAATCAGCCACAAACACCAAGATGAAGAACAACGTGAGTGCCGGAGGGATTCGTTTCATACCTGCAAAAATCATCATCATAAACGTTGTGTGAAGTCACATTATAGTTGACTGTTTAGGATTCAGGAATATACTATTCAAAACAGCTGATGGAATCTCGGCAAAAGCAGCCATGTCATACCACCATACTCATCAGACTAGACCGCTCAGCACAAACACAATCTCATAATCATTACCATTACAGATGAAAGGCAGGGCTCAATTAGAGTGGCTCCAATTGCTGCAATTAAATAAGTGTGGTTGAATGATAATATCTTTTCCCCCAAGAAATAAAGAGAAAAAGACGGCAGCACTGAATAATCATACAATCAAAAACAATCAAGTTGGACTTTGAAGTTGTTGCACTACCGAATCTTCGAAATACATCTGGTGTAGAAATGGTGTTTTGAGCTCAGCCGCCAGGCGCCGTTGGACCTCTGTGTTGCTGGCTGCGAGGTCGGGTCTACTTATTCCAGTACTGTAAGGCTGCCTCTGGGTTGCTGTGGAGTCCATAGCGTGTTCCCACCCACAGAGCATTGCAGCAGACCACCACAGCCCTTTTGCAGCCGTCCAAGACTCGTCCCATGATCCCATCCTTGCATCAAAGCCAGCTGAGTGAGAGTGCGTCGTGGTGAACCCTCGTGCTCACACATAATTTGTAGCTGCCGACTGCTTCTCTCAACCAATTGATCGCTGTGTAAACAAACATGATATGGATGGAGCAAAACATCCCCGCTCATTTAAAGATCCAGCCTTTGCTTTATATTCAAAAGGCTTCAAGTCGCATTTTTTTTTAACCCATTGATTTCAAGTTTTCCATTGCTGTGCTCTCATTTCATCGGGGCCTGCGAACTTTGCTGAATCAAACGCAGACTGTCCATTTCACAGCTGAGGAGCTTCTCACAGGGCAGTTTTCCAGCTGGGCTGAAATCCAGTGTAGTTTCCCTTCACCCTGTGGACTTCAGGAGCACTCATGCGTGCCAAACAGAATACACCCTGATTGCTCCAGACTGGGACAGCAGATATTTCTTCAGTTGCTAGACATTACTGGAGCAAACAAATGCGGCACCAATTTAGTATCTCAAATCAACAAAAAAATGCTGATGGGGACACATCTCAATAGAACTAATTAACATTATGATGACGCACAGCTGCACGGAGCAATATTTTTGCTGTAGGCTCGTTGAAGATTTTCCCTCTTTTTCATTTTTTGGGGACTGTCTGGTTGTGAACCTCTGTGCAGCTATGTTTCTTCAAAATCTGAGTCTTGAATGTAACAGTATTTACAGTGTTATTAGTCATTTTTTTGGTCACAGGTGGGCTATGCCCAAATCTTCCTTTTTACTTTTGTTGCTGGACAATCTGTACTGTCAGTTGTCTTTTGTTGAAGCAGCAAAAACGCAGCTGACAGCGTCATTAAGCTATGAACTGGCACCATTACTCCAACGTACTCAACGTTTTCTGAATCGGCCACTTTGGACAAGTTGCTTTATCAAACCTTGATCTTAAAGTAGAAATATCTGGCACCAGAAAGACCTGGCGAGCTATTACACATGAAACACAGCTATTTAACTAGAGTGCATGAAGGGCATTAAAGGACAGTTAGGGGCCTTTTGAACCAACTCTGATCTCAAAAAAAGATGAAATGTCCGATTAAGGAAGACAAGAAGCTGAAGTTTATTATTCCAAACGTTGAGTGTGTCTAATCATAGGCTCAGTACTTAGGGATTTGGTGCTGCTACTGGGCTAAGCAGCCATTTGCACTGTGTTTACATAAACTACCCAGTTACTTGCACAGTTTATGTTAGTACCAACATGTGGGTCCTTGAGATTTAGCCGCGTAGTCATCATAATTGCGCAAGCTATTTGAAATATTTGTTTTGTTTAACCAAAGCCATATCGAAAGCTGCAGAAAAAGTAATGGTTTGAGTCACAGACTAGAGGGTTTAAAGACACGTACAGATACATCAAAAAAGAAGGGTAGAAAATCTAAATAGGACAACTATTAGGATTTATAACTGCCCAGTGTCTCACATGGTATCATTCAAAACACAGTGAAATGCGGTGAAGTGGTGTGAAGGGATTCACAAAGCAAAAATAAGACAATTCAACAAATCGTCATTTAAAATGGCTATAGATGCCATAAACTTATAACGTCTTATCTTACATCCTGTTTGTGACTTCCACTAATATTTACAATAGGATGTGCACACAATGCACACGTTACGCTAAATTAAGTGCAGTTGTACTTCACCTTCTATGTCCTTCTTTGGGGGTATTATCTGTCACATATCACAAGCTTTAACAGAAGTGTGAAGGAAATACATGAAATTGCCTCGGGGGTATCCATGGCCGACTTAACTACAAACAGACCGTGGCTGATTTCTCACAACAGGTACTTTTGGTCGAGCCACTAGCACAACTGAGAGGCGAAAGTTTAGCTTAAGTTTCCTCAAATGAGAAAATGCTGTCACAGCCCTTTCATGTCCTCGGCTCAGACGCTTTGTGTCGCTCCACACCGTGATAGCCATGGAAGACTGTTTTGATGATGATGTCACGACGTCCTAATCTGATTGCTCTTTTTTCACCTTGCTCCGGGGCACTTCTCCTACATCCTGTCAGAAACACAATTCAGTTATGCAAAGACGCCCCCACAAAGCGGCGGGCACACAGGTTCGGTTACAGGTGGCGATGCAGCATAAGCTTGATGCAGTCTTATTTATAGAGGCTGTTCTCCAAGTCAAATAGAGACATTAGAAAGTTACACACAAGACATTGTAATAACCATTGTAAAATTCACCAACTGACAAGAACCTGTTATCTTTGCACATCCAGGATCCTGAATACTCTTCTCTTGTGCATTGTTAGTGGTGATGACAGCTGAGCATAGAATATGCCTACAACTAGAATGTTTACTTACCTCTACTATTACAATAGTCACTGTTCTGCCATCCATGTCTGACCTCTGTTAGATTACTTTAATGCTTTAGAAATTATATTTTTCCAATTATGTTAGACAAAGTCTTAAGTAGTTTAAATAATGCTATATTGTTAATGTACATGTAACTACTGCACTTTTGTCCATCCAGGTATAGGGCTCCCTCACTGGATTTGCAAATGTGGGCTATAAAAATCAAATTTGATATATGATTGATAAAATGGGTTGACAAGAAAATACATTTAGTAAAAGTTTGTGTCATTAAAAAAATACCAGAATTCATTTTTAAAACTGTACTAATTTAAGTATTTCTTAGTTCTAATATATTATTTCTTATAATATTACTGAGCCCCTATAAAACCTTTTTTGTTGTATAAATACCAGTGTGCATGTGGCAACATGCTACATGGCAAAGAGCCCTAGCAGGAATGCAAAGCTTTTTTTTGCATCTATAACAGTTCACTAATGGCTATTTAAGGAGCCTAATATTCCTTTAACTGTGAACCACATTAAAACTGGCAGCACTATTAAAAGCTGTCAACACCATCACGTTATACTAAAGACTACTGACTCACATTCGCATTGAATATTAATGTAACAGTAAGTAACATTACATCACATTTATGGAACTTGTGGGGTTTTTTTTTCACAAGTCCGGTGTCTTCCGTTGTCGGGGGTTCAAAAGAAACAACCCTGAACAAATCTAACGGTTTCAAATTACATTTGTGCTGACTAGCTCTCATTAGATTGTTGTGAATATTTTCCCTGATTCCTAACTCACTTTTCAGTGGCATGTTACTTCCTTCCTGACCCTGAGCAAAATGTTTCTGTGTGTGTGCCTTCTTGCATGTCTCCGGGCTTATTTCAGAGCATGGCCCTCTGCAGTGCAGAAAATTGCATTACAGTCCTGGCAGGAAAACATTTGAAAGCAGACTGCTTCCTTGACTCGGTTTACTGTTTTCGTTGCACAAAAGGTAACCTAATCTTTCATCCTTAATGAGGACGCATTTCATGGCAAATGCATCATCACTTAAACAGTTCACCTCGCCTTATTCAAATCACATTTTTCCTGACTGGGACAAGTGAGACCCGCACTTTTCGGACGTAGTGAAATGTATGAAAGCCACAGGCTTAACACGATACGCCATATGGGGAAGGAGGAAATGACAGGAGTGTGTTACAGCTGACAGACTAAGAGCGTTCTCATTGTGGAGAAGTGGCCTCGACTGAACGTCAACAGCGAGGGATCTCTCCTGTTGGCTCTAGTCCATTTCCATATATCCTTTGTTCCTGCTAACAAGTTTCAGTATTTGCTAAACGTATCCCATCACTTTGGCGCATTGTGATCTGGTGTTCATTTGATAGGTTTGAACACGAGCAGCCCACCTGGCTTTAATTCTGCAGCTCGCATGCTGGTCAGAGTCGCCTTGTTTTATTGGAAACCTTGGTCGTATATTCTCTACTCAGTCCTTGCGGACCTCTGACAGTTCCCATGGGCCACAGGGTACATCCTGGAAGCATCCCAGGCTGCTGTGTTCCATGGAAAGGGATGCTGTTTGCCAGGATAATTGTGCAGTTGTTCAACAGTTAATATTGTAGCCCTACTATTTGGACAGTGTTGGATCCACAGAAGCGTGAGATGGTTCAGTGTCAGTGGACTGTGTTGACTGTGAACAGAACAAAGAGGTGTGGCGCTAGACAAAGACGCCAGCCTCTGTGTTCTGTTACAAACTGATGGAAGAGTAACGTACGCCAGTGTTCTTTGTGTTCGCCACTGTGAGGCTTGTGTTCACTGCACTGCAGGTTACACCATATACCGTAGTGTGTGTGTGTGTGTGTGTGTGTGTGTGTGTGTGTGTGTGTGTGTGTGTGTGTGTGTGTGTGTTGTATATATGCATTGTATATAAAATATTTTTTAAAAATAGGAAATTTATAGCTTTGGTCTTAGAGGCAGATTATAGGTTCCCTGTGTATTTGTCTCAAATTCTCAAAATTATAATATGATCTCACATTTTTAATTCAAATCAACCTTTTTAAAGTGAATTACATTTTATTACAAAATCTTAATTCTTAATTACATGAATTTGAATTCAAACGTTTATATGGAGCAGAAACATAAATCTCTGGTACCACTGGTACCTCCACTCACTGTTGTGACTTAACAAGAGAGGTAGACTTGTATTAAATGGTTTACAGATATATTGAAAACGACACACGGCTTTAGATAAGGCCCACAAATCCCATATGATTGTGACTGTTGTTAAAGCGTAAAGATATTTCCTGGCCCTGGGAGAGGGCGTGCATCATGTTCCAGACCATAGAAATTTAATGAGAGAAAGAAAAATGCAGATTATAATTTAGCACAATATGAGTTTGGTTTATTTTATGCTCTCAGGTCACTGCGCTGGGCAGAAATTGGATCTTGTTCTTCATGTCTGCAAAGGTAATAATGATGCAGTATCGCTGATTTCTGACACACACACACATATATATATATATCCCATATGATTATAACAAATACATATAAAGTATCTGCACATCTAGGGTCTCATTGTTTTCTGCATTTGGAAAAAAAACTGTTGCTTGACATATTGACTGTGGCAGTCTTTCTTTTGGTTAAGACCTAGTGTTTTCTGTCTCTCATTTTTGTTGCGATTCCAACACACTAAACGATTTAAGTCTCCACAAAGCCTGTTGCACAGCACTGGTTCAGTAAATAGTAAATAGCACCCAGGGACAATGTGGGGATAGACCCTGACACCGAGTTATTGAGCTTCAAACATGCCATTTCTTTGCCTTGACACGGATCACCATACTAATGTGAAGCTGCCATTCTGTTCTGATTTAGACTAATAATTTACTGCATCTGGCATCAGGGTCTGAACAACAAGACCAAAGGCACAGCACAGGCTTTCCATAAGAACCTGATAGTTCTCCATCCTAATCAGTTAAAGATGAGCCCCATCTCTGTGTAAAAGCTCTATTTGTGCGACCTTGCAGATAAACATCTCTCTAGACTAACACAACCATTAATATAGATATAATCATAGGGCTCCTCCAGATGATTTCTGCCCTCTGAGGGAAATCCTCTCCACTGAGTGGCTGACTCTCTTCAAAGCCAAAGTGTGACTTACAAATGACTTGCAGAGAATGAGTGATGGAGGACATGAGATGCCTGACGTCCTCTTTGTGGAATAATCATTCCCTAACAAAGGGCTTCAGAAGAAGAACACAGTACACAGTATATTCAAATAAAACTCATCATCACACCAAATATTTTACATACTGGCTTTGAAAGTGAGTCGGCCAGTTCTGCATGACTTCCAGGAGTGCAGCCATTCATTCAAATTTGTATTTTGCATTCACTGGTGTTATATATACAAAGACAAGTGGAGATGGTCATTCAAGCAGCAACACTACATGAGACATCCTGGTTATTATATGATAACATGGAGGGTGCAAGACTCAGCAGATTAGACTGAAACGAGACATATCAGAATGACACAGTGCAAAGCAGACCAACTTCCCGGCCATCAAAGCAAGTTCTGAGCTGCCTTTTGAAAAACAATGGCGCAACTGCTAATGTGGCTCATTGAAACGCTCGGCTGGCCGTGAATGGACACATTGCCCCATGCTAAAAGACATCTTCACAGACAAGTTTAGTTGAGGTCAGACCGTCTGTCACTTCTACTGGCGCCTGGCCTTTACCTGGCTGCATTACTTCACCAGTGTCGTGGCCAAAATATTGATTATCAAGAATTCACTCTTATTGTATGTTAGAGAGAACTGCCAAATACAATTTTTTTCATTTTCACCACTTTTTATATTTTCCCCCCGGTCTGATAGATCACCTTAATAAAAGCATAAAGGGTATGCTTCATGTGTTACATATTTATGTGTGTGTGTGTGTGTTAGTGTGTGTGTGTCTGTATATGTGTGTATATACATATACAATACACATAGAGTTCTCACTGTTGTATTATATACATATATAATCTAAATTAACGTGTGGACAATTCATAATAGAAAATTAAAAGTTAAATTTTATATTATAAAAAGTTAAATTTTATATTTTACAACATGTTTTTGAAATTAAATAATCAGTTTTATCAGATTATGTTTGCCTATATAATGTTGTGGGAAAATGAAAATAGTAGCGTTTTCAGCTATGTGTGTGTGTGTGTGTGTGTGTGTGTGGTACTTGAAGATAAGATTCAAATATTATTTTCTATTCTAGACTTTTCCTGATAATTGTCCGATTTCATGGAACCACAGCTTCACAAGAACTGTATCATGGGCAAAACATCTTTCATGCCCGGAAATATTTTAGTTAGTGTTTTTATATTTACCTAGCTGCAAATGAAGCAGTGAGAAGAAATAATGTCTTCCACTTGTGCCCCACAACAACCGATAATGTTAGCAATTAAGCTATTAACTTGAAAGCACTAAAACGGTGGGAGATTTAAGGAAAAAAAAAAGTGGGACGAGAATGTTCAAAAGCGATAATAATCTTGACATTGACCTGAGGAACACACCACCCACATTTATTTTTATTGCAGCACAATTAGACAAATATGAGAAAATTCACATGGAATGAATTGTGACATGTATATAATGTTTTATATACAGTTATGTCAGACAAATAACATTTTTACCTTGAATCCAAATTTTACTGTACCTCTTCAATGTGCTTTTTCATTCCTTTCAGCCAGTGGGACAATAAACTAGCATCAGTACTCCCACCTAGTGGCCGGTGTCTGGCAGTGTGCACCACTCCAGCCCTTTTGCCCCTTTCCCAACCCCCCACCACCCACATCGAGACTTCCCTCTCTGCTGGAGGAATGGTAAAGTGATCTGTGGGTCCCTAAGTGCTTTTTGCTGTCAGTGGTGTTGACGTGGGATGCAATAGAAACCCAGCTGAGGCCATCTTGATGTGGAGGAGACCTGTTGGGCTGCACAGTGTACATAGTCATTCCCAGGTCTTAAGCTGGGTCTTTAGTGTTTTCTTTTCCTCAGTCTTTTCTGTTGAAAACTACACAGCTGCGTACATACATACATACATCACACATACAGTACGTATTAATGCTGCATTTGAGCAAATCAATTTAAGTGATTAACATCGAATACATCAATACTGTTGCTGTAAAGAATATATACAAAAGATAATTTTTCTGGCACATAATGTAAATGTGTGTTTTTGTTTCCATTGAGCTCCATCCCGGAAAACAAGGCCCCTTCGGAATGATGGAGTGTATGGGAAAATCCCCTCTAACTGGAGGAGGAAGCCATGGACACAAACAGAGGAGAGCTGGGGACTACCTGCTGTTTAAACAGATAGCAGGGCCTGTGTGGCCGTGGCTGCAAAGGCCCCTGAACTTCGCCCAACTTCAGATGTTTAAGAGTCCCAGCGAGGGCAGTGGAGTTCTCCTGAGAAATGACGAACTACTTGGCCAGAACAGCCTTTGGACCCAAGGGTGGACCGCCAGCAGTGATGTCAAACCCTTTTGCTGATTGGTTAGCAGAGATCCAGAACATCCTCCGGGGAGCAGATGCTTGGATGGTTCAGGAGATTGCCAGGCTGCCGCAATTAGCCCAAATAAGCTTGTGGAGAAAAACTTAATGTGTGACAGGCCCATACTGAGTGTATAATATATACAGTATGTACAGTATCTACCACCACTTTTGCTACGGGAAACAACCCCCCCCCCCCCCCTCAAAAAAAAAATAAAATAAAATAATTCAGCTTCACTGTGTCTTCTGCACCACTTCTTTTTTTTAAATAAATTGTAAAAATAAAATGTAAATGATGGGAATACGGGCAATAAAACTACTGGAGGAGGCTGCACTAGCAAAACACCTTTGGCCCTGCAAGAACAAACGCCAAACTTTGTACGCTGTGTGGGGGCTGAGGGCATGACTCGCTCCACACAGAGCTGATGACTGACCAGGGACCCAGAGGAGCAGTTGTAAAAATAGATGCAAAAACAATACCTGCCCAGTCGTGGAAGACACCTCCCATGACGGAGAAGCAGCGGCTTATGAAGTGACATGATACAGATTCAACATGTCGCTGCAGAGGTTAGTTTTAGGTAGACAAATAAGGAATTTTACGTTTCCGTAAAACCATCACTCGTTTCTAGGCCTCTGAAAGCTTTTTTAGAAATGTGTTTTTATAAATGTCACATATATTAGTTCTAACACAGGAAATCTGTGTTTGTTTAGCGACACGTGAAAGCCTCATTATATTCACCTCTCACCTCAACAATATCTGGATGTCATTCCATATGCATTCCCCTGCATTTCCTCCAACCTACTGTGGGACTGAGCTAATCATAATATATTAACTGAGCATACAGGAAGCAGTGTCCCACTGTGCAGTTCTAGTTACCGCGTATATTCAGCTTTTAAAGGCCATTTAAGGTAAAGGAGGTTAAGACAAGCTCTTTATTTTTTTTTTTTTTATTTTAACTTGTCCAGCTGTTTGTGGACGCCAAAGAAACTACAGCCGCTGTTGGACACAGCAGCTTTCACCCTCAAACTCCACCTCTGAAAAGAAACAATTTTATAGAGGCCTGGTGACATCATTTACACGAATATGTTGTTTAAAACCCAGGAGCGTCCCGTTGTATATTTGATTTGGCCTTGGCCACCTCAGCTGACCAATACATCACATGTCCCGGGCTATGACTATTTAATGTAGAATCTCCAAAACTCACAAATGCAATATGACCAAATGTTCCAGTGATGGACCAGTATACTAAACAGGCCATATATCTCGCTCTCCTCTCCAAACAGAAATAGATTTAGCTGAATTGTTTGATAAATTCGGTCAAGGTTTTCCAGCCGTCCTTATTGGAGCTCCTACTGTTTTTCTGGCTGTTGGTGGCCTAGGCCCTAATCACCCTGCGTTCCCTCAGAGGCCATAAATTACTCCGATGAGATGGTGCTTTGTGTTCCTACTGCTGGGGAGCGGGGCGAATTCGCAGCGCCATATTTTGACAACCCGTACTTTAAATCATTGTTTTATGACAGATGGGAAAACTTCTGCACTTTCACCAGCCTGATTTATGTTCATTTGGGTCTGGAGGACACTATAATTTGCAAGTAATGTGAAAACAGATGGATAGAGAGATACCAAAGTGTAAGACTGACCTATACGTTCTCAGTGCAGCTTACAAATGGCATCCATATGCCGCAAGAAGTCTTCCAGCTACATCTCCATTACTGCGCCTGTGCGCACATACGTGTTTGTGTTTGTATGTCGGACCTGGGTGTATTAAAAAAGGAAAATAAGAAGGAAGGCTGTGTAAATTTAATTCCGAAGCAGGTTTTTGTTTAGGGAAGTTTGATATTCTATCAAATCATCTAAAGAGCTTATCAACAGTAAGAATCAGCAGTGTAATGTTTGTTACATATACACACAGCCTTGATTTACTGATGATCTAATATACAAGTGACAGATGAATATGTTTATATATGTTTAGCATGAGTGAGGAAATGGTTTGACCCTGGTTTACAGTGCAGCTTCGCATCTCCACTGAGGCATGAAAAATGGAAGTGAATTAATCTAAGCCATACTGGACTAGATTTCCTCTCTGGTCAGATGTCAGCTCAGAGAAATTACAAAGTTAGTCTGCTTCATTTCCACTGCCTCAGGTCATGTAACAAGGTCGCACACACACACATATACACACACAACACTTGGTGAAGCCGACGCATGGCTCTTATCAGAAGAACAATATCCCATCAGAGCTCTTTGTGGGGCAGGTTCTGGTACCGTCACATCTGCAGGTTCATATGGAAGCTCAGGGGGTTGTGGCATGGTCCATGTTGCTAAAGAGGATCTGAAAGATTTGTTCACTGTGGGGGGAAAAAAACAGTACGTCCCAATAGGAATAAACTACGCTCAGGAATTATTAATGATCGACAATATCGACAATAATAGTCGTGATTTTTCAGCCTGTCATTTTGTTGCAGAGGAATTATTTCAGGAAAACCCCAGGACGGAGATTGATAAGATTGCATTCATCTTCTGGCAGAAAACCAGCAGCATTGTCAGGGAGCCTGTGAGGAAAGAGAGAAGTCAAAATATATCATGCACAGCCTGGGAGCCCTGGACGACTCGTGTTTTATGGCTTTTCCAATGAGGCAGGACAGTATGTGAGTGAGCAGTGTCTGGTGCAGCCATTGTATTCCAGCGAGGGGGGACCACCCACATGAAGTCGGTGATGAAGTAAATACTGTTGCACGGCCACGTCCCCTTCCCTCGCTCGCAGAGTAAACTGCGGTTGAGCGGCGGCGCTCTGCAATCTCAGCTTGCCTCCAGATTACACCGGGCAGATCCGAGGCAGAGAGGACGATCACACTAGCCCCCACCGCCCACCCACCCCCAACCGCCATTCCCCACCCGCCTGTGAATCCCCCAGTCCTGGGCAGGAAGCAGGCATGAAGCAGTTGATGACTCTGGACTGGGTTGAACTTGGCAGAGCCTCACATCTTCCAAGCAAAAGACCAATCTCAGCTTGCCTCCAGATTACACCGGGCAGATCCGAGGCAGAGAGGACGATCACACTAGCCCCCCCCCCCCCCCCCCCCCCCCCCCCCCCCCCCCCCCCCCCCCCCTTTACCCCCCCCCCGCCATTCCCCACCCGCCTGTGAATCCCCCAGTCCTGGGCAGGAAGCAGGCATGAAGCAGTTGATGACTCTGGACTGGGTTGAACTTGGCAGAGCCTCACATCTTCCAAGCAAAAGACAAACCGCTCACGCCCCTCTGGAGCCAAAGGCAAAGCTGGGCCCAGAGGGAATGAGGTGCCTACTGACGCCCATGTCACAGGATGACGCCCTTGGTTTTCTTCCCTTTAATACAGGACGTGAGGCAGAATGCATCATGGGAGGGAGCTGCCTGCTCAGATAACAGGCCATTTATTGAAACAACCTTTCCTCGTCGTGAAGTCGCAGTCGCAGAGTGAAAGCGATGTGAAATCCTGGAGTGAAACGAGTGAGCTAACAATCAAATCTCTTGTGTCCAACATTCCAGAGCCCCTTAATCATATCCTCTCTCTCTTTTTTTTGTTTTTTTGTTTATTTGAGCTGTTTGGACATCAAACTTTTCAAGGGGGAATAATATCCCAGGAGCAGGGGAAGGAGTGAGCCAGTTGGCCTCTTACAGGATGTCTTCAAAGACCACGCTCATATTCCACCAAAAGAAACACACTATTTCCATTTAACAAAATCGAAGGCTGATTACTACCAGCGTCAGAAGTTCAGTGTCCTATTTGTTATGATCAAGTATGTTATCTCATGGTCGGTTTCTTGTGACGACAGATCCCTGTCAGTTGGTAATGCACTACAAATGGGTAGTGAGTCGGATTAAAGAGAAATAGCCCTTTTTTTTCCTTTCTTCAACCGGTGGTATGCTCCAGTCCTGTTGCACCTATTTCCCCACAGTCTATGATCCGGTCAAAGACACGTGGTGAAATGTCGACTGACACGACAGCACGTGACAGTTATATGTGAGGAGGTTGTTCGCACAAATAGGCGCTTTATTGGTCTTAGATGATACCATCAACCACTATGTCCTTTGCTTTCATAATGATTTACTGCTGCCTGGTGGGATGAGCTCAGTGGATATGTGTGGTTGACTGCCAATTGCGCTTTTTCCTCTGTTTCTTTTTGGTCTTGTGGGCCCTAGAGGTTTCTTAACCGTTAGTGAGCCATTTGGATGAGAGACCAGGCAGTATAAAGCTGTATTTGGCAAAGGATCTCGCTGCGCCTCCAAAAATAAGAGAGACCAGGGTGAACATATTTGTCTACGTCTCCACACACACACACACACACACACACACACACACACACACACACACACACACACACACACATGCATATATATATATATATATATGCACGTGTGTGTGTGTACACAAATGTGTGAGACAGACAGGAAAATAATACTGGTCCAGTATTATGGTACCGAAAAAACATATGTGCATTTTATAGTTAAACCAACTGACAACTCAACAGAACTTACACATCGGAGTTGAGTTTCAAGATCCTCTCATTGAGCTTTTATATTCACCATTTGCACTGTAATTTGTGTTTATGACCGTCTCACTCGAATCTGAAGAGAGGGGTGATTACGATTTCGTAAACGTTCTTGAAGCGTTCGCATTACAGTGTTAACGTTAATGCACCAGCTGTGGTTAGTCCTCTACCTGCAGCTGTTCCTGCTGGTAGCCATCTTGAGAAGAACAGACCCTGACCCGGACACCGCTGTTGTTTTAAAGGAAAAGAGGTGAGGACCTTCCTCCTGAGGGACTGCTGGTCTGACCCGAGGACCAGCGGTCACGGATGTGAACCACAAAGAGCAAGCAGAGGGCCATGTCTTTACAGGGATCATCAGCTGGAGGGGAGAGGCCAACATGTGTCTGCAGGTGAACGATTAGAAATATTCTTTTTTTTAATAATGCAGGATATAAATTGAATATTCTTTAATATGACCACTGATACAATCGTGCTCATTTTAAATATTTACACATGCTGAGAGCTGAACGTTGGAATGTGCCATACAAGTCAAGGCAACAAGGAAATACAGGGTTGCATTGCATGAAGGGCCTGTCTGCAGCAGATCATGTGATCTGTTGTGTGCCTGTTGCGACCTCTAGTGGTCTCTGCCTGCATTACTCTTACTGTGCCATATGGAACTGGTTTCCATCAGTGGTTAAATATGTTGAACCACACATTACTTGGCATGCTGGGCAGAAGTTGTGGCAACCCCTTCCTACAAATCATATCATCCAAAAATTAGCTGCACAAAGTCAACTCCACAGTTCGCTTATTGTAGGGAATTGTTAGTCTCTGAGCAAAGGTCACACTGAAGGGAACCGAAGTGGAGCCAGCTCCAAACATTACATTTTTTGGAGTTGTAGTCGAGCTGCTTTGTATTTTCCTTGCATGATTCATTTCTACGTCAAATGAGCCAAATGCAGAAATTAGTCTGGTAATTGTTCTGTTTTGCTCCAAATTGCAAAATGAAATAATGCAAAGTGGATGTGTTTAATGTTGTTCCGCAGCATGTGGTCGTTTCTTTAACTTGACAGACATCTCCTTCCCTTCACAGCACAATGAATGGCCCCGTTTACAGTCACTGTACTGTCTGTCTGAACACAGAAAGGTTATGGGCTGTGGCGGTCTGCCTGGGCAGCAGACAGGCAGAGGCCCTATTCATCCCTGTTTTCTCTGGCCACCCTCAAACAGCGCCGTTACATCATCCACGATTTTTCTCTCAACAGGAAAGTGCCATTTATGTTGCGTTCGCCCTCCCTCGCAGCGCATAAGATAGTAATCACATCGTGAAAAGCCATTTGTTTGGAGACATTTGTGTTGGTGGCCACCCCTGGCCTACTGATGACTTTTCCAATCTTACCTCACAGGCTGGTGAGTGGAGTGGAGCAGAGCAGGCCGACCCCGATCCCACAGCCCCACAACCCTCTAAGCCCCGAACCCAGACCTCAGGCAGCGTCCATGTATGTTTGTTCTTTTCACCTAGATTCCTGAAAGAGTCTACCATCTGATGTACAGGTCAACAGGAGAGGAAATGACAATCCCAGCTGAGGACGAGGATATAACCTATTAACTTTCTCCTCTGGGAACAGGGAAGAATGGATCACTCAGTAAGTCGTCTCTCCGAACTGGTGACTGGTTTCCTTTCCCAAAGGACATTTAGAGTTACTGTAGGGCTGAAAGGTGAGAAACCGTTTTGTGTGTGTGTGTGTGTGTTTTATGTAGAGGGACTGGATCATGTTCAACAGGAGATCCGTTTTTAATATTTGTTTTGTTGTTTGGCAAATGCTAATGCTTTTGTCCAAGAAGAAGATAATGTGCTGATTGTTTTCCTCTGCTCCGGCTGCAGAGTTCCCTCCGCGGCTCTGGATACCGGTGCCTTCCAAATAAAAATCAGGAATTTGGTGATTTATGACTATTTAGACAAGTGGTTAACAGAGAGATGTAGGATTATGGAAATACCGCTTTCATATGAAATACACAGAACACGTCATGTGGGCTTCAGTGACCACTTAATCTGTTGGCAGGCTGAAACCCCCACTGAGCGAGTCACATGCACAGAGCCGCTTTTCACTCCACACACTGAGATATTTGACTTCCTTATGAACCTGACAGCTATTGCTGCTCGGAAGCCTTGACGACTTGGAGTGACATGTATCCCGGCATCTCTGCCGAGATATGCGAGAAATGTGGATCAGTGCAGAGGCTTCAGAAGTACATCTTCACCTGGGCCATCATTTACTGTACTGTAACCTTATACAAACTGCATTGGATTAAAATGACTGGTTACCAAAACAATTCACAAAACCTATGCCGTGAGTCAGTAATTGAATATGGTTGGTGAAGAACGATTTCTGGACAATATGAACACAAAATATGTTCCAATTGGCCATCATACAAACACAATCAAACTGTGGTTTTGCATATAAACATATTTACATGTTTTAATAATAAAGCAATATTTTGTGACATTTTATTGTGTAGGATAATTCAAGGCTTTGAGAAATGGTGGAGGGGATTGACAGAGATAATCTTCCCTGGTTCTTTCCTCCTCACATGCACGTTTAGAGAAAATACATGTCAGGTTTCAGCAGCTGTCATTTTTTTCTGATGTGGTGAAAAGAGGGGGGTGGAGGGGGGAGAGGATGTCACGGGCTGCAGAGAGATGACCGTCTGGCCCACCTTCTCTCCGACCCCCTCACTCAACAAGACTGAAGGGGCTTTTCTTATTGTGGCGATGGGAGCCAGGAGATGGCCAAGGGTCAGACTGACATGCAGGCATGAATTTTTCACCGCTATATTTTCTTTGGGTAAATAATCCAGCCGAGCGGTGGCCACAGGCAGATGGTAGCTTATAAATCTTGGATCAGAAAATAAACACTTTTCAAAACAAAAGATGGTTTTGAGGGGGGTGTTTGAGCCAAAATGGAAAATTGTTTACTTTTTGGGGACTTCACCGCAACCTGGGAAAGAAATTCCAACAGTGGTTTCATTCCAGGAAAAGACTTACTCAGACAGAGTTGATCCATTTGTTTTGAATGCATAGTTCTAGGTTTCAGTCATTTTTAGATTCACGTCACCACATAAATCTGAGCTGGTTCTGACCCGCTCGCACCCACTGTTTTTGCATGCAGGTTTTCTTCTCCATAAAATATTTTTTGTGGGTATATGTCAAAAGATTTTTGAAATAATAATAATTCATTCGGACTTTAACTTGACCTATATATTCAACTCCAGCAGTACTGTGGAAATACTGACGCCCGTGAAATGTTGAAAGCGCCGTCCAGTAGCGAACTTGTACCTCATGAGGCCTTTTACACAAGTGTCCCTACCTTTGATGGTGTGTCTGCACGATGTCAAGAAACTGGGGCTTTGCCAGCATCTCAGTGGGTGTGTTGCAAAGGCATACCACACATAATGAGTTCCACTGGCACGACCGAGAGTCATCTCTGCTACAGAGTCAGCAAGACTTTCATTTCTGCTGTGCTGACCCCAAATAAATGCCCCGTAAAGAAATACAGGATATCAACGACTCTGGCTCCCGTTCCTGAAGTTTACCGCTCCTGTTAAAAACATGTGTAAAGCCTGTAAACTCCTGAAATCTGAAATCATATTTGGATCATTGGCAAAACATCACACACATTCCTACTGTGGTATACTCTGCTCTTGTATTTATTAGTCTCCCACCCAACAGTAAATGTCAAACTTTGGACATGTCCTGCAGGGTCGGGCTGTTCGGCGCGAGCACATGAGAAGAAGGTTTGAGAAACATGCAGGTTTAGCTCATTAAAAAAAAACGTGTGATGTGGTTCCTATTTCCAGTCTCTTGATTAATGTCTTGCCTCTGTGGGATCCATGGATCTTATCCCGGAGAGCACTTTTCTTTAAAAAAAAAAAAAATTCTCGTTTCCTTTCATCTCCTGAGCAAACAAATCGGGTTCGGAAGAGTCGTGTGCGTTTGATGAGCATTTTCCATTTTAGAAACTCTGAAACATCCATTGTTTGCTTGAAAAGGATAATCACCTAACCCATGAAATGTTGATGAGCAAAATGAGCAGAGCTATATTTACCGTACTGAGAGGCTCATTAGAGAGCCAATCCCAGTGACGAGTTGTATGAGGTGGCAGGCACCTGCCTTCTGTTGGAGGCATGCCTCTCTTATTGCTCTCGCTTTTATTTACTCGCTCTCAAATTATTTTTGGCCCTTAGTTGACAAAGATAAATGGGGGGATTAATATATATTGGACTAATCTGCAGGCTTGCAGAGGGGGGAGCAGAGAGCCTGGATAGTATTTCCCTCAGGTAACCAAACGCAGGCCCACTGGATTAAGAGCCATTTGCAGTAAGGCTTAGCCGGGATCCAAAGCCATTAGCAGAACATGGATGACGGAAGAATAGAGGGAGGAGAACGGAGGAGCTTTTTAATTGCCTTCTCCTGATTATAATTCAAAGACGCCTCTTAAATCACGAGGCACCCACATTCAAACACACATGTTGATAGTTGAAATTCAGAATACAAACAGGAATTTCACAGAAAATTGTATTTCCTTGTTTTAGAAAGTCTATGGTAACATGGGAAATTACTATTCCTGTGAAATTTGAGGTTTGATAATTGACCTAAGATGCTTAAGGTTATTATTGCTTTGAATTCAGTTTGCATTTAAAAAAAATTAACGACTAACTGTGCCATTTTTTTGCATCCACAATTTAATTTGGTGTGTTTTCACATAATGTTCACTCATCCACCAAAACATTGGCATCTTGTGCTCCTGTGAAGTTGCCCTGTGGAAATGTTTCCACTCACCTAATAAGCATCTCATCAGAAACCAAAACAGCTCATTCAGAGACCGCTGATGTGTCTTTTCAGCAGCAGATGGCACTATTCTACAATGTGTTTTTTTTTAAGGCCAATCAGCCACTAAATAGAATTTCATGTACACCACAGTGATTATGTTGGTCATGATGAAACTAGTATCTACTGGTTTCCCATTCCCCAACCGAGAAATTTAAAATAAGTTGAAATTAGCATCCTATCCAGTCAAAGAACCTTTTACCCACACAGATTTTATTTTATCCAAAGCTTCAATTTGTTTGAATTCTACTAGATGACACTTTATGATCTCCCACTTTAGTAAGCTGGGAAAAATCTGTCTTCTCTATCCTGCCTAGCTTTTAGTCTGATTCGAAACCAATATATTTAGTTGTTTAGGTTTTCCAGTTAAACAGCAAACATACATTTTCTGGTAACAAACATTGCAGAAAACAACCCCATCATGCAGAGCACACAGGTGGAACTGCACAGGTGCAGGTAACAGGGCTGATAAAGACGATGGTGATCACTGATTGGCTCAAGTAGGAGGGAGTTTTGAATGGTAGAGGGAGGGAGAAGAATGCATGTGAAATAAAATACATGTAAATACATACGGAAAAAAGAAACTAGTGGAAAAGGAAGAGAAGTCTCAGTGTGACTGCACCATTGTCAGTTAGAAACAGTTGCCTGAGTCGATCTTCTCAGGAGACTGAGTGGTTGTGTGGAAACTATGTTTGATTGACAGCCCAATCAGCAGTGATTCTATTCACCTGTAGGGCAGAGGTCCACTCAGCCACAGTAAGTGAAAACACCTGCGTGTGTGTGTGTGCGTGTGTGTGTGTGTGTGTGTGTGTGTGGGTGTACTGGTAAGTAAGTCTTTTTGAGTATAGACCTTACATAGCCTGTTCTTTTGGGGACAGTTCACTGTTTTTCACTGTTTGAGTGGTAAGACTTGTTTTTTTTGGGGGGGGTCAGAATTAGGGTTTGGGAATTTGGGCCATTTCCATTGATAATAGTCAACAATTGTTAATTTAAGAGACTCAAGTACAATTTATTAGAAAAAAAGTACATATTAGTTTATGCATTTGTACATATGGTAACCTTTAATAAATTTTTATTATAATTTATAATCCTCAACTAAAATAAAAAACAAAAAGGGTTCAACATATAAGGGCTCATTATCAAGGGTTATTCAAATTTTTGTAACATGCCTTGCGGGCCTTGCTAAAAATACAAATTATTGAACACGTATCTCACTTACCTTCTACATCTAATGTCAGGTGGTGCTACTGATTGATGGTGTTGATAATGCAACATGCTTTAACATCTTAAAATTATTAACCACTAATTAATTTAATGCTAACCTGAACACGATCCTTAGCATATCAGATAATATTAGTTTACTATTACTATTACTATCCCTAACCGTTACTTCTTAAACTTTGTCATCAAAAGTGATCATCATCAATAGTTCAAATTACTGTCTTTAATGATTTACCTTACAAAAATCTCTCTGTTGATCAGCAGTCAAACATCCATGACCCTAAACTGGATAAGCAGTAAATAATGAATGAGTGAATCAGTTAAACATGGCCAAAAATATGACTTCCATGATTCAGTGCATTAATGACACTGTCACAGAAGAAACACAAATACAGTACGCTGCTTTAAGCCTTACAGTTAGTTCATGTGTAGATCAATACAGGATTATAGACACTTGACCCTTATTTTAAACATATGTTTGGAACAATCAAGTCTTTGTACTGTTTTACACATATAAATCACTGCAATACACCATATTTAACAGAAGGTGGTGCCGCAGAATAAGATGGGAGAGACCTCCCACAGATTCAGCAAAAGAACAGAAGAAACAGGAGGACATTTTGACTCTATTTTTCACCCTTTGAGGGTTTTAGGACTTGGTTGTAGGGTTAGAATTAGGGTCAAGTTAAAAGTAAGGTTATGGGTATGGTTAGGGTTAGGGTTAGGGTTAGGGTTAGGGTTAGGGTTAGGGTTAGGGCTAGGGCTAGGGTTAGGGTTAGGGTTAGGGTTAGGGTAAGGATAAGGGTAAGGGTAAGGGTTTGGTTTCGGTACTTAGTTGTGATGGCTGGGGTTAAGGTATGGATTTAGAGAGGGTATTATATCTGTGATACTAATTCATGTGTTGCTTAGTGACTGTCTTTATTAAAATAGAAGTGTGTGTACATGTGGAGTTAAGGAATGCATTATATCTGTGATACTAAGCGATATTTTGCTTAAATCACTGTAATACATCATATTTAACAGAAGGTGGTGCCACAGAATAAGGTGGGCGAGACCTGTGTCACAGCAGCTAACGCACAAGAACTGAAAGAATATGAGATGGTTCATTGTGTTGTTTGTACAGACTAAAGATCTATTGACACTTTGAGTTGTTTTCTCACAGATACAAACTCTGGATCACACATCCAGATGATGACAGGTTCTCCATTTCCCTCCTGACCTTTTCTGCTAATCACAGCCACTGTAAAAGCAGAGCTATAAAACACAGGCCAGCTGGTGATAAAGGGCCCTCACATCTAGCAGGTGGTGCTCCGTATGTAACGTCCCCTCCATACAAGCAGCCGGTTATGGCTTTATTGCCCTACACATCCCCTTCATATCTGCCTGCCTCCGTGCCACAGCCAGGTAAGACCACCTGTCGGAACCATGATAAGACAATAAGCGGGATTGTGTGTCGTGGTTGGATATGACCATGGCAATAATAAAGTGTGTGTGTTTGGATGTCTGTAACCATGTTGGACTAATCCAATTCATTCATATTTTTGTCTTATATTTACAGAACAATATATTTTAATTTTCATGGTAGCACGAGCTCCATGTGTCTTCTGAAGTCCAACGTATCCACTGGAGGGCAGTGTTGCTCACTGTTACAGGAACAGTTTTAATTATTTTTCACCATTCAAATTTATGCATCGTACGTGTTTTTTCAGTGGGACGCGGTAATCTTTTATGGCTTATTTAAATTAAAAAACTCCGAAATAGCCAATTAAGTGGGAAGCTGAGAATGACCTGGCTACTTTAAGTAAATAAACACAGATAAGTTGCATCAAGCAAATATGTCTCCAGGCTACAATTTGCTAAGAATCTCAGAAAGGTATCACAGCTGGAGTTGTACACAGTACACGCGCACACGACGTGGCTTGGTCAGCTTAGCCGTTATCCAAACAGACCAGGCTGATTATTTTTGCCTTGATTTACCAACATGCCTTGGAGATCAACAGATCAACAGCTAGCTCTTTGAGTGCTCCACTCTTCAGCGTGAGGTGCAGTAAGTCGGAGGATCTCTGTGCAAACAGCCTCTTTATGACAGCGAGCGAGGTGAGTGGCTTCAGACACTACAAGCCAGACAACTCATCAAACAAACACACTAAAGGCACTGAGTACACTCTCCCTGTACCATCTGATTTGTGTTATTAGAACATTTATTGACATTAGTACACTATAAGAGATTGCTATCAATCACCACTGAGCTGATGACGAGCATTAACATATGTATGTCTAGCAATGTGCATATTATCTCAGCAAATAACATTGTTACAACTCTGTTTTCCCATTTAATAAAACAGAATGACGCCTTCATCACACTGGTGTGATTGGTGTGTGTGTGTGTGTGTGTGTGTGTGTGTTTTGCATTTTTCCCATCTCTCCGATCTTGATAAGATCATAAGCCGCCAACTTTATTCGTTTCTTGACACTTTGGGTATTTCGAAGCATTTAGTGTTTATACAGCAGATAGGGAGGTGCCATCTTTTCTACATGGGCTTTAGCACCTTTCAACACCTTGCTAGCTGACTCATCTTGCTACCCGAGTCTCACCTGATGAATCTGCACAAACTCCCATCTGCACCGTAGAAAGGCGTCTTTTCACCAACAAGCCCGGTGACAGCTTTAGCAATAATCTCTCCTGGGTTCTCTTTCAGTCTTTTCACTTTTACTGTTTCTTCAATGTGAAAGTTGAAGTCTGACTAGTTTATTATTCTGTCACCATCCAAATCTCTCTGTGGGCCTTATCGCAGGATAAAAGCCAGTGCCTGTTAATGGTTGAAGTGAATGCAGGTGCACACCGTATTCATTACAAATCATAGCAAGGGGGAAATAAATCCTTACAACTACAGAGACATAAACCTAAAGCACACTGTATGTACTTTAAAAAATGGGCAAAGAGTTCTGCCTGACAAAAGCAAACGAGCTTAACATTAAGACTACCTGCTATAACAATCCAAATTAGTCGAAGTAGACAGTATGTAGCATAAACCCCATCAAATTCCCCAGTTCAAATCAGAGTCCCAGCAGAATCATTCTACCACTAGTGTGATGATGATGACTAGTGCTGATTCGTGTGATTCTGACTTTCTACCCAGGTACAAAGGGTACTGCAGCAGGCCTCCACCAGCCAATTACATCCAATGCGATGATGCTGGGACATCGGCATCGTTTTCCTCATATCCATAAACGGATGTCTCGAAGCTGCGTATAAAGTACATAACCAAAGTAGCAGTCAAATGAGCAACAACATCTGTAATACGTTAACGCCACAAAATTTCCTGTAGACAACACAAAAAAAGATGTGGCCGCAGATTCAAATGCTTCTATTTTCTTTTCTATTACAGTATTTACCATGGTTCCATCTTCATGATGACTATTATGAGGAATAGGAAAATATCATTCAAGCAATCTGTATTTATTTTCCTATGACATATGAAGGATGAAAGGCCAACAACCTCATTCAGATGGTAAAAGCAACGATGGGCGGTTAGGAGGTCATTCACTTGATAGTGTCCATGAAAATATATCATACCATGGTGAATCTTGTGGTTTGCTAATTTCTACAACAGTAAGAAGAGAAGCAACTGCCACAACTGCCAGTCTGTTGCCTTTAACTTGGCCTTGAGCAGTTTTCTAACTGCCAACGTCTATCGCATTCATATTGATTCAAGACAGGCCCCCTGCTCGTAAACATTAATGCAGCTTTTCATCTTTTATAGAATGTATAAAAGTTCTACAAATATACAGAAATACAGAATACAATATAAAGAAATACACATTTCTTTTTGGGGTCCAAAAATATACATATAGACAATATATTTCACTGTCATTATGACTCAATAACCCTTGAATGCTTTGATGGATATCTTCAGCAACATTGCTGGAAACACTGAGTTGCTCTTTTTTTGTTGTTTGGGGTCTTTCCACAGTGCCAGAGTGGGCCTGGTTTGCAGCCATGTGTGACTGGGGCACTTACTGGCTCACACTAATGACCCTAATTGGGAAAGTGGGCTCTGTTTCCGGGTCACTGACAGACTGACTGGCATGTGAGGAATGTGACCGAGTGGCACCCGCCTATTGTCTGGGCCACCGTATCAATTAGCTGCTCACCGCAATGGACACCTTCCTCTTGCTTGTCTCCACAGGCATAAAGACTGACCCTGGCATCTTTTAACCAGCTTTTCAACCCATACATTTTCAGGGGAGCACCTTATGTTTGGTGTTTGCTTTTGTTTCCGTTTGAGCATCTTGGAGGTTCATACAGATGCGCGTGAAAGAAATGCACAAAAGTCCGAGTAATTTCATGCTTTTGTCTGAAGCCTCCAAATGTGTCTTCAGAGATCTTTCTGTCATGGGAAACTTACTCTCACCTAACCCGGGAGGTTTCATCTCATTCAGAGATCACCTCTGAAACCCATTGGTACAGCACAGACATGCTTTGTCCCTTTGTCCCGCAGCTCTGCCACAGATTGATGTGCTTTGTTACTGAAGGGAGTGGTGGGCTATTTGTTGGTGTTTCGCTCTGAAACACAGTTAGCTTTGGTGCAACACTGTGTGGGACGGAACGCTGCTGGTGAATTCAGAGAGAACTGAGTCACTGAGTGAGATGGCAGTAAGAAGCCACGCTGCACCCCCTTATAGCAACAAATCATCGGTTAATCAAGTGTTTGATGTGGTTGCCCTGGAGTTTGTGCTCCACACCCTATAACCCTTCATGAATGAACCCGTTGTAACAACTTCAGTTAGGAATTTTCAGACATTTCTTTTGTTTTGTAAGATGAATATATTTGTTCTGCTATTTTAGCCGTGATTGTTGGCAGTCTTGTGCGACTGGAATGCTTTTGATTAATCATGAAAATGTTTTGTTTTGTTTTTTTTGATTCTTCTAAAACCAACAGCTTTAAAATAAAAATGAAGACCTTCCAATGGTTAGTTAGACTTGGACATTAAAGAGTGTTTAATAGTTTATTATTAATTTATGACTGGTTTCTGAGCTTTTTCACAATCTCTAAACAACTATGCGTAGAATAAGCAGACCACTTTGCATCTGTGATCTATTTTGGCTGCAGTATCCATTCCGCTCTCTGAGGTTACTACTGTCTGCCACCTGTATCCTGCAGTGCTGCTAAAATGTGGCTTTTACTAATACCTGTGCTATGGTCCTCTGATTTCTCACTCAGAAGTGCTTTATATGTTGATAGTTTTTTGAAAAATTGAAAAGTCCTCTTGGGAAAACACAGTCTCTCGTGATGCGAGGACAACGTGTCTATCACCACAGACGGGAGTCAACAGCAGCAGAAAAATGCGTAATGGAGTGAATGTGGGGTTTTTTTTAATAAATGCAGCAGGAAAACAAATGCAAAATCATTATCGGTTAATTTCCAAATCTTTCATCAATAGAATCGTTAAAACCTTGATAGGGAAGAGTTTACACTCTGTGATGATTTTTCATCCCTTGTTGCAGCTTAGCACAAGTCTCTGAAAGACATGGGTGTTAGCCACGCGCTGTAAGGTATGTGTGTCAACAGTGCTGGCCTGGAGGTGAACCCTTGTGTACACCTTGTGTGGAGGGAGAAGAAAAGGGAAAGGCAAAGAGAGCGATGGAGAGAGATGGAGAAAAGCGGGTGGGTCCTGCTAAGTGACTCGAGTCTGCTGAGTGACAAATCAAATGCCAAATGACAAAGCACACTCTGGCTCCGAATTCACTGGCTCCCTCCACTGCACAGGTGGTCTTTGTCTCACACACACAAGCACAGACACACACAAACACATTCACGTATACACACACATCATCTGCAAACTATAGTCCAGCGCAACCTCAATGGGTGATTGCTCTCTGCATTTAACAGGTTAATCACTGCAGGAAAAACAATTCTATTTGAGTTTGACAAACATTCCTGATCACACGAAGTGAATCAATATTCAACAGGAAAAAACGGCGCGATAATTCGCACGTACTTTTTTCTTTTCTTTTTCTTTTTCTTTTTTTTTTTTTTTGCACTATTAAGAAATAGTGGGTGCCCTGTACATGACCCAGCAGTTGCAACACTAAATGCCAGAATCTGACCTCATCTAAACCGTGACACTTGATTAATGGGCTCTGACGTGAACCCTGTGTGTCTGTCCCAGGTCAGTCTTTTTGTACTGATCCATGAAGGGAGTGGTCAAGTTGTCCCCAGTAAATTGATGGAGGTAAAAAAGGTGCCACACAGTTCGACTTGCCAAACCTCTTTATGTGTGGATTATCTTGCTGACTCTCTCTCTCCCTCCCTCTCCCTCTCTCTCTCTTTCTATCCCTCTGTTTCAGTCTCACACACACGCACACTGACACCAGAACAAAGAGAAACCACTTTCAGTTGTCAATCACAGTCCTAGTTTACCTTGATAACTTTGGCATACTGTCAAACTTTAATCTATAATAGTCCTGTTTGCAGAGCAAAGAATAAGAATGATCTATCTAAGAATGATCTATTTGCTCGTTTCTTAGATCGTGTTTAAATAAATGCATTACATAAACTCTTTCTGTATTTGTTTGTAAACATCAGGAGATGACGTGCTGAGCAAATTTACTCTTGTGTGTGGTCACGGGGCTGCTGGAGTAACTCCGGTGCATAACAGCATTCACTGCGCGTTGCCATTTCAAAGATTTCGCTTTGCCGTTCGCCGTTAGCATCAGAAATTGAAGATGCTTTTGTAAACATTATGGAGCAGCTCACTGAGGGTTTTAGAAAACCAACAAGGACTCACACTTTTTTTGGCACCAACTTGTGGATAAGAATCCGAAATTATTTTCCACCACTTATCAAAAAGAAATGAATGAAAATGTATGTGTGGCGTCAGAATTTGAAGCGCTGTCCAACTCCTAATCTTTAAACTAGTTACAGCATCGTCAGAGTCAGACAGAAAAAAACATTATACAATGTGCTCATGTGTGCATCTCTGCTCAACTCTGTATGAGGCTGGGCTCCACGCTTGAAGGAATAACCCACTGCTTTGCAGCCTCACGCCGATACCATTTTTGAAATGCTGTAAATGCGAAATGCTCCGTCATGCTCAGCGTGTTAAACATCTTAGGAACAGACTCGCAACCTGCCCGCCTGTCTGGTTCGCTGTCTGTACTCCACCTCGGGAGACAGGGATTAGAGGCCTTGGAGGACCGACTGTATGGATGGTGTATGAATAACTTGGAGCGAGGTGACAGACGGGACAGATCGCGTCTCATCACCAATAAAGCCTTGGGGCTCCCATAGGGGACCAGTGCATCACACAGAGAGCTACATAAAGGGCCGCCGCAGACGAAGGCCTGGTCAAGGCCTAAGCTATAGAAGCCCTGACATCTGGCTTTCTTCTATGCTTCACCGCCAACCTGCTTCCCCAGTCTGGCAGCTATATGCACTTCATTATTGTGCCTTAATGCGCTTTTGAACCACAGTCAAAATTTAGTCCAGATATGTGTTTTTATTGCCAATATAAATTTCTTAAATATGAGGAATCTGCCATAAGATATACAGTAAGTTATCCCCGCATACAGTGTATAGCATTCACAGCATCCTTATATGGCCCGTTTAAGTACAAAATGTGCAATGTGTGTTGCATTTTGGCCAACAAACTGTAAAGATAAAATTATGATGAAACAATAAAGGCAGGCTCAATCATTTTGAGGGGAAGATACACAGCAGGTGGTACGAAAATCTCTGACAGAACCCCTGATTTGTGCAGAATTGCGTTGCTTAAAGGATATGGCCACCAGATGCCCATTTGGATGAAAATCTAGGTTTCAGTCTAATCTGTCAATTTCAGAAGCCAAAAACATGTCAGCTTTGTGAGCAACGCAAGAAACTTTGGTGTGAACACTGTTCCAAAGGACTTTTTTACTTTACTAGAATGAGAATTGTCAGGCATGTGTTTACAATTTTATGATTACAATTATATTTTATTAATCTTATTTACAAATATCAAGACGCACCACTTTTTTTTCTTTTGCTCGGAGTAGTCGGTTGCCTTTGTGGTTGCTGGGTGCACAGGACCTCAGCAGTCCTAGGAACATAGCCATAGATGGCAGTGTTTTGCCTTATTTTTAACAGCCCACTCAGCTCTGGGGCCGTGCAGAAATGAAATATTATTTGTTTAAAATACGATAGCTTTTTGGGACTGGTGTTGTAGTTCTTACATTTTGTCTGCTCCTCTTTAAACTACTTGGGTAAAAAGATTTAATGAATTTATTACACTGTTAATAACTGTACATAATGACTGTCACGCTGTATATTGGTATAAGCAACTCATGCATGATGTCTCTGATTCCAATACTTCATTAAATCATACACTTTCACTTTTTTCAACCTGATGTTTTTTTTTGTACTTGACTATATGATTTCATTTTTGGTTTCTGCATAAAATATACTTTCTAAATGTGTCATTGTCTCGCATGTTGTTGTTTTTTATTTTAATATACATTATGATTTTAATTTTGTCAATTATAATTGTGTAATATACACTAATTCTCTCACAATGTAGCCATTAAGAATAAGTTTTATGATAAACACTAAATTGGGAAATATTCTCAGAGCAGAAAAATGTATACAATAATAAGGAGGTGAAGTTAAATTCACTGAATCGTTTTCAGTTAAATCATCCTAATTTTGAAATTGCCTATTTGTAGAGGACTTGTTGACAAGTTCTACTTGAATAAATAGCCATCAAACAGCAGTACATTTCCTTGGTCTTTTGCTCCGACTGGGCCAAGGTCGCTTTTATATTCGACTGAAATCATAAATTGACACTTGAGATAAACAGAATGTTTACTCTCCACATGTGAGCTGAGGCTGATATGTAAATGCAGCCTTATTCTTTCATCAAATTTGCATTTACCCTCTTAACCAAACACTACAGGGCTCCAATTCAAACATCACTAATGATGGCTGGCCCTTTATGACCGATTGCCGTATCGGCGAAAAAGGGGAAGAGCAATTTAGCCTGGAATAAAAGGAGTAAAGCATAGTAGCTATCTGTGAGCGGCTGACAATAATTGGATCAACTTTGCTGGGGAAGAGATGTGTTTTGATGCTCTAGTGGCTGACTGGCAATCGGCTGGCTTTTCACCTATTTATCATTCCCCTTTTATCTGCTGCTGCCAGACCTTTCCACAGCCTCCATTCCAGGGCCGGCTAATCAAACAAGTTTTTAATAAGACTAAACAGCATCTCCACCACCAGAGAACAGAGCAGGGCTTCGCGGCGCGGGGAGGAGAATCTCGGGATGAATATCAATTAACACGCTGACATGCTGTTTTTCTGTGATGAGAAGTTTTGACACAGTATCGAGAAAGATTCGGCTGAATTTGCTGGCTGCTCTCAGATCTGTCAGGCAAGCTGTGCCTCACAAGGCCACGGCATTGTGCACATGAGGCTGCTCGTACTGCTCATCAGCAAGAGAAGGCTCTGCGCTGCTCAGCTGGACTTGACTTCTCAGCTGGATGTCTTCCAGAGCTGCTTTGTTTACTGCCGCTTTATATACATTTATGTTTCCCATCCCTGACGTACACACACCAGAACTATGAGCAAATTCCTGATCGTGTTGTGCAGATTGCACAAACATTTGTGAAATGGGTATTTTTGCTCTGGTCTTAATGGAAATGTGCGTCACCACCGATAACGGGTGACATTGCTAATGGTCCTCAACGCCACCCGCTGGAGACTCATCTGTGCCGGACTGGCGGCTGCTTGGCAACATGGACGGGTGACATTACAGTGAGAAGGGTCAAGGTGCTGTCAAAAACAAGCCCGGCCTGTCTTCCCCTCTTGTCCCGGGGTAAAATTGATGCCTGGCCGCGCACAGCGAGCTGACCAGCTGCTGCTTGTCCATGCGGCTATAGAGAAGTTAACAAGCTCAAAACAAAACCAGTGACAAAACGCAACAAAGGGCAGCAGGGAGTGAACGGGGTCTAACGGAGCTGTCTCTTTCAGGGAGGATCTCCCTGTTGGTCCCCTACCACCAAAGGAGGGCAAGGCAGAAAAGAGGGACCTTGATTCGGGCCCTTGCTAGGTAACTGAGGGTCTGATGTTTGGAATGCGTCTCGCTGCTCTTGTGATATCCCACCCTGCAAGTCCTGCAGCCACAGGTCACACAATTTGTTTTTGTTCCCGATGCCTCAATTATGTATTTCCTTTCTGATTTAAAAAGAGAAAGGGAAAAAAAAGAAGTGATACGATGCCCTTGGACGAGAACAACAAACTCACATTTTGAGTGTGTCTGTCAAATTGCTATCTAATTGTTGCAGGGCTGCAGGGGGAGCTGATATCTGCTTTTCTCTCGCCGCCGGCTGCCGGCCCCGCCGTTCACAAAGCCCGGGGATGCCACACACATTCTGTTTGTTCTACATGAGCAAACAGATTGTAAACTGGCTGATAATTTTTGTACTGACAATGTCATTTACGGCTGTCAGCCTTTTGTCTGCTCTGTTTGCTTTATTCAAATATGAACCGAGTGGACCTCCCCTCCACCGCTCACTTCTGCATTAAAATCACATCAATTCTCTTCCATTTTGTCTTATCTGAAATTCATTGGAGGCAATCACTTGGTTGAATGCCCTGCCGTTGCCATGGAGACCAAAGGTCCCGCGTGGACCTCGCTAGGATTAGGAACTTGTAAGATTTAAGTCTTGAAGTACACAGTTGCTTTGTTGCGTCGTCCTTTGATTTGATGGGGGGGAATTTGCCTTTTTTTAACTTTGGACCGAGGTGAAACAAATCTCTCAATATATTAACACCCTCTGCTTGGATTGATAAATATTCATCAACACCCCCTTGAGCTCTAAATTTACTATTATCTGTAAAAGGCTCCTATAGCTATGCATGACCCTGATCTTCATTCATACGGCTTGGGGATCCCAGCAGTGCACCCGTTTGAAAATGACACGTTTGTTCATGCACGGCTCAGATGCAGTTGACAAGCAGCCATCTTTGTGCTGAAACTATGACAGTCCGTGTGGCATGCAGTGCCTGGGTGCCCCGGTGGCACTTTGCTATCCTGGCGGTGGACAATAACTCCAACTCAGCGAAACAAGCAGCGGTGGCTTCTGGGTGCTCGCCTCCCGGGGCGTCCCGCTCTGCTCCTGAGGCATCCCCCCTCCCTCCCTTTGTTCGCCAAGGTCAGGGCACAAAGTGTTGAGTTATTCACATCAAACTGTCTGGCTGGAAGCGGCTGCAGATGTTACTGTTTTTTGTGTTTGGTTTTGTCTCCTCGCTCTGTCTTTTTCTTTCCCGTGCGTCTTGTCAGCGCTGGCTGCCAGGGCGCTTGGCGTGTGAGTTTTTTAAAAGCTGAAAAAACGTGGCCTGTGAAAGAGGAGTGGAGGCCTTGGCTCCTGCACCTCATGAATTGGGTTCCCTTTTTTTTTATTTTCTTTGCCTTTACAGCCAAAAGTACAAAGTAAACAGTCTGAAGTAAATGGATTCATTTTTAGTTGCGCCAGGCAGTTTGTGCACAACAGAGAGCTGCTTCTTTTCGTCCCCTTTACCATCAGTGCTAACATTTATTAGGCTACCCTTTATTGTCGGCCATGACAGGCGGTTTTCAGAACTTAATGCATTCCAAATATTTTCTCCACTTCCTAACAAAGGTTAAGAACAAAAGGAATCTTTTGAATAGTTTGTACATTTTAACTAACAAAGGGATTGTCTAGATCAAAACACTGAATAACGTTTCTAAAATATGCTGTAGATGTATAGAGCAATTTGCATCTCATTTCCCTATTGAGTTGCACCGTACGCACCAGCCAGCTCGCCTGTTGATGAGACAGCCAGAAGAATAGTGAGGATGCCTGGATACTATATATCTCCCTGTGTATACAAATGTAAATGTGTTGTTTACAAATGACTTAAACATCACAGAATATATTGTAATAAAGGGTATGTGTAGGTTGATGTGCTGTACTCTTCCACATTTATAAAAGCATTTAACTTGTGTACAAGACTTATTGGTCAAGCTGTCTTTCAGAACAGACACTTCAGCAATACGTCAATACGTTATTAGTGCCACTTCAACGTTCTGTGAAATTTGAGAGGTAAACAAAAGTTGTCTCTGCTGGCATGGTGTCACCTGGAGCATCTAAACAATCAATGCACATTTGCAACTTGGTATTTACCTGGTGTTGACATCAGTGGCAGCCCTTTAAATTAAGGTCATTTTGTCAGATATCGCATGACATTACACGTGGCATTTTGAAAGGATAACTAGACGCTGAATATTAAATAAAGGCAATCTAGTATTTCATCTGTTGGGTCAACTCATGTTTAGTTTCCAAATAATAAAATATTAAAAAAACAAATAAGATGCTTATAACACATTATTTACATATGTAACGGGGGAATACATACATGCATACATACATACATATATATGTGTATATATATATATACAGAGATTCAGTACAACAGCAAACTAAGCAAGTATCCCAACTGCCACGACTTAAATTGCATATTTCCTGTTTTCAAAGCCAGGTGGCAAGTTTACATCACTTGTTTTGTCATTAACAAAACATATTTCAGTCGTGAATGTTGCAGATCTCACAAAGATTCTCCTCTGGAAAAGGATTTGACAGAGTCTTGCCGCTGCCTGTCGAAGCACTATTTCATCTATGGAGGGAGGATTATTCTCAAATACCAGCCCCTGTGTGAACAAAAGAAGCTGATGATGGCAAATTAGGCCTGGGCTTTTTACTGTTGGGAAAAAGGAGAACCCTTAAAGTCTAACTTGGTGGTCTCCATTTATTCATAATGATATATTCATCTTCAGTTTACATGATCACAGACGGGAATGATCAAAGAACAAACTAATGGAGAGTTAAATCTGCAATTTATTCCATGGATCGTTGTGCCATGAACTTTTACTGAGTTAAAGGCTCCAAAGTAGACATGATAAAACAGCATATGTTACACTTTGGTCAAGGACACATCTCAGTGGTTCGTTGACAGTCTTTATCGTGCCAAGAGGGAATGGGAAATCAATGCAACTGACCTGTCCAAGCCAGTGTACCTATAGGCTGACTGAGGTCACAGTCAGGAAAGATCTGGCTCAGCAAAGTACACAGAAAACTTTGAAAGGTCCTCAGGGACATTTCCAACTAAATGGAGATATGGCACATCAATATTGCAACCTCACTGCGGTATCTCATTTCCTACTCAACAAAACGCTGCATACGGACCGGATTAAAAAGCTCTATGTAAAAGCGGAGCGAGCACAAGTAGATCAAAGATAGAGATCTGACAGTGTGTCAAGTCTGATCAGCTTTATCTTCTCTGTCTCGCAGCTCCGCGGTGCTGCC
Source organism: Trinectes maculatus (assembly GCA_016785345.1). NCBI lineage: Eukaryota > Metazoa > Chordata > Actinopteri > Pleuronectiformes > Achiridae > Trinectes > Trinectes maculatus. Next base: position 292,158 of record JAFBJQ010001439.1, read on the forward strand.
GTCGCCGCTAGCTGCTGCACAGTTGGCCGCGCTATTGATCTCATTGTGGCTAAAGACACTTCATGTACCCTGAAAGACTGCTACACAAAGCGGTGACATTGATAGGGCCACACTGAGGTGGGTCTTATTGTTCCTGCCTGTGTGTGGGAGTTGGACTAAAGATGGGGGTGGGGGCAGTGCCTTGTGCTGACCCACACAGGACAACATATAAAGTTCAAGAAACTTAGAATCTGCTTAAACTGAAAGGATGGGCAGCCTTTTAATCTGCCTGTCAAACTTTTCCTTTTGGGCTAAATTTATGGGATTTGTACCATGACTAATCCGGTTGATCTACATTGTAGTGTGGACACGTCATATTTAAATTACTGAGCAGCAACTCCTTTTTTGTTTTAAATGCCATGTACATGTATGTTATTACACTCATAAACACAGCATGAGTAAAGTTCTGCCAAGTTCAACTGTCACAGTGCCAGTAATGTTTGTACAATTTGTTAGTCCTAAAGGGTTAAAGCGTTCTTTGTACACTGTCTGAAAGGGAAAGTCAGGTTGCAAAGCAATGGCTGTTGACAGGGCTTCACAAGTAGCCTGCATGTAGCCACATGAGACTGCTGCCTGCACATCTGGCTTTTATTTTCGTAACTAAGGAGTATCTAAACAGTGCTGAATTCGAAAACGGCTTTGTTGTTATAGGCCCAGGTGGATGGGATGTTAGTCGCTGTGCGGGGAACTTTCACTGGCCGCTGATTACTGCCTTCGACAGCATTCCTTGCGTAACTTATCGCTGTCATTAGTGCGCCCTTGCTCTTATTTCTTCTGGAAAAGGAGTCCATTTTGATAGGATTAGCCATTGCTAGGAGGCTTGTTCTAGTAGACTTAGTTGATCCAAATGTAGGAGCTGTATTGTGCTGTTTTGAAAGGGATGTGGCCACCCAGATTTCCAGAGTTACAGGCGATGACTCCGCAGGCAAGGCGTGACTGATGCGCCTCCCAGAGGAAAACATCCACTTCCGAAAGGCAAGCGGGTAATTGATTTGGTGCTTTGTTAATAGCTCTTGGCTAATTGGCCATGCCATGAGTAGCAAAACCAACATAAGTACAGAATGGGTTTACACAAGTCAAAACCACCAAGGTAGCTCAATGAATATGGCTTTTCCAACTGAGGACCTACTAACGTGAGGTTTTGTCTTGTGTCTTTCATCATCTCTTATGTCAGCAGTGGCCTTTTGCTGCCGTGGAACTGCAAAAGAAAAAAGAAAAAATGAAAAAGCAACACAAATGAAACAAAAAAGTCGGGTCACTTTTTTACGAACATCATAATCCTATGGCTAACTTTGTGTTCTTTGCCTTGTAGTATTTAGTTATTTTGGTTGTGTCTGAACTAGGATTATGGGACAGTATTACATTCAGCCCTTTCTTCTTGTCTTGCAATTCAGTGCCATCCTCTGCTGTTTACAATGCTCTGACATTTCACTTCAGTGGCACATAGGGTGTCCCTAATTAGACCATAATGCTGATCTGCTGTCCTGATTAGCATTGAATAGACTTTGATCAGCATGTATTATCAGATTACTGTGATAGCCCACCTTTGGATTAAGACGAGGTCCACGCTCATTGTGCTGTCTTGCTGGGAAGAAAGAAGTGGGTGTGGGTTGGCTGAGGATTAAGCCCGATGCCTCCTTTGTATGCGGGAAATACCACTTTATCAGGGAGGGTTGTGTCGAGTCGCGGGGTCCAGCAGTGAGAAGGGGGAGTGGGCTGCTCTTTCAGGAGAAGCAATCTTCTGTACCCCGTCCTCTCTTCCAGGCCCCAGCTTCTTTTGTCGGGGCCCATTGACTAGTCAGGCTCACAAGGTATGACACATCCCAGTCTGGCCTGTTTACCCAAGGAAATAATCACTAATTTTGGAATAATCATGCCTCCTGCTGACCAAGACTAATTGAATGGTAGTATGCCATGGAAGCAATGGGCCAGCTTTGCATTACATCCACCTTGTCAGTAGTGTTTGGCCAGGCAGCTCAGAGTGATTGATCCCCAGGGTCAGAACACACTATTGAGCTCTAAACACAGAGAGGCGGAGAGGGAAGATATAGAAACATAATTAGTCATGAATATGCCTCCATACCCCTGCTGTGATGATCCGGAGATTTTAGGATTGAGGAATGTTGGATTACCCATCACTGCTATTTGGACAAGCTGTCTGCATTGTGGCATTGAAAGATAGTCTGAGGAAAAATGTGACCCAGCCTAACCCTTTTCAAGAAGTCCAAATTTCATATATTGAGATTGCCTTTTCATAACCATTGAGTGCTCTTGCATTTCTTCATTATGATGTGATGATTCAATCCTACTTCCAGCTTTGGAAAAGGAAAAAAACATCCCTTGACTATAAATGGGTCATTCCTTTTGACATTTTCCCAGCATGAGCTATTTACAACACCCAAAAATATCTGAGTTCAGACTGAAAGAGACGGGATTTAAGGACTTTATTCCTTCATTCAGCTGATAGACAAGGTATCATTTCATCTCTGCCCTTATTTTTTTTTTCACCGTCCAAGTCATTCACTGAAACTGAATGGGAAGCTTTGAGTGAAGTAATGGAAAATTTCATTCCAGCTTTTCTCGCTCACAACCCTTCTCTTTTTTGCACGCAGCTTAATGCAACAAAGGAAGCTAATGCTATGTGTTTCATGCTTTGTTTGGTATTTTTGTGAACAGAAATTATTGCTCTTTTTGGTTATCTTTGAAATAAAGCGAAATATGTAATGTGAGTACGATAAGAAAAGAATCATAATGCTTGTAAAGCATTAGCATTATTCATTTAACTAATGAATTATATATATATATATATATATATATATATATATATATATATATATATACAAACACAAAGAAAAACTAAGAAGATTGTAAATGCATTCATCTATTTGGCCAGGGGAGAAACAGATCATAGAAATAAATTTGTGCAAAAACCTAAAATGGAAGTACAATATACTGCATTATACTGTATTGACATCAGCCAAAATAAACCCTCAACATACATTTAAAATATTTTCCCAAGCACATTTGGAATAAATATTCTAACTCATGCACATACATTGGAATACACAGACAGAGGAAAACTGAATGGCTGATATCAAGGTTCCCATCTGCTGTCAGATCAATATTTTGTGCAAGCCTTCTAGGCCTGTCTGTTTACCCTAGGCATCTGTGCCTAGCATACCAACCCGGTGCAATGTTTGAGCATGTGACTGTGTAATAATGGCAGATAGGAGAACTAATAGCCACTGCAATATCTGTAGCTTGACCCAATGTGCCTCTCCCTAATTGATCTATAGATTAACATCAGACACATCAGTCAAGGGTTAACCTTTTCTGTTAGCTGCACTGTCTTTGCTGTGGATTATCAAGCAATTGGATGGCTGACAGGGGCCAGCATGAAGAGAGCCATCCAACGTCTTCATTTTAATGTGTTTTCAAGGAGGGGTGCGAGGAAACGGGCAGAATCACTCTGACCACAATAAACGATGAACCATAAAATAGATCAATCCAAAAAAAGGTATTTTCCTGTTATTGTTTGTCTGGTGTGTGTTTTGTTCATCCTAAACTTTCAGATGCAAAAAACTTTACGTTCCCTCTTGGCACAAGAAAGAGAGTAATCTTCCTCTGTGGCCTCTCTTACACAGTATCCGTTTCGTCAGTATGGACTCACTGAGGTCAGACGAGCTCAGCCCCACAGTTCTCCTGCTCTATATGTACACTTGGTCTGGCTATGTAAACTTTGACATGTGGGTGTCAATCTCTCCCATATTTACCATAGGCTTTATCAGACCATGATTAGTTTTCCGAGCAAATTTGGAGGTAAAAAAGAAAAACACCACCAGCAGTGTGTAAGCCAACACTGCGTGTGCCACTGTTGGACACTGCATATTTACAAGGGTCCTGCTTGTTTTGCTAAGGCTTTCTCTGTAGGTACATGTCAACTGAGGGCTGTTGGAAGAAGCAGGGGTTTATCAACAAGCAAGAAAGGGTACGGTCACGCCTGGCGTCGGCCCCGGCAGGTCCCTGTTTGTTAGCTGTGCCGTTGCTCTACTTGTACTGTAAATACTTCAGGCGACGTGGATGTCAACAGTTGGGTTTCATTGAAACCGTCTCAGTATCGTCATTGAGTTTGTCCAGCAGTGAAACAAATAGAAGCGCAGACTTCAGGAAGTTCATCATGCCCTCAAAAAAGAAGATAGCTCTATATTAAAACAGGCAGGATAGGATTATTTCCATTTATTGTATTAGGAAAACAACGGCGCAGCACATCCTAAGATTGAACTTGATAGGATTATATTTGTGGACACTGGTCAATGACATACGAGGGCCCTAAGTGTTTGCCTCAAACAAATGGTCCCCACTAAACGTGTACTCAAGCCAGAGTAAATTTGATTGTGGTGAATGGAGAGAGGAGGGGTGGCCTGGCCATTCCTGTAAACACTGGAGAAAGAGAAACATTTGCTATTACACGGATAAAGCAAAGATGATAATAGCATGCAAATGTTGGCAGATGCAACAGAGCAGTTTGCTTTTACAGACCTTGAAGAGTTCTCAGAGAATAATGACACTGGCTGGTAGTTTGTAGACGTCTCAGTCTGCAGTGATGTCACTGAATAAAATGTGTTTGGCCGGAAATTAAATTCTTTTAAATGTCTGCTATTGTAAACGATTAACACAGCAGGTACGTTTGTTGTCCTGCAGGATGACCTCTGATTATATTCCCGCTATGATTTATAAACCCATCTATGTGCTGAACCTAATCCAGAGTCAACTCTCTGAATACATGTCCAGTCTCATAACCACTGAGGAAGATTTGATGAAAAGTTATTAATGTTGAAGTCTGACTTCCTCACTCCCATGTTACCATCTGCAGGACCAATCAGGCTCCACTCTGCGTGGTGTCATGGTAACCGAGGGAACACTTGGTCTCTGTTTAATAAACGTGGTCGGACCGGAGCGAGGGTCCCATATTGACCACTCAGGAAGAGATTAAACGCTGGTGACATTTCCGAGGTGGAATTTGCAATTTCCACAAATATGAGGGCGTCCTCGAGCCTGGCATGACAGCACATAAAATCAATACAAATAACCTGAATCCCTAATACCTTGATCCCTGTTAGTGGAGGGATGCATTACAACTAAGACACTGGGAAGTGGAAGACAGAGCCCTCCAGCCCCCCCTCACCTCCACCACCAGGCTCTCTGCTGATTCCTATCGACTGTCTCCAGGCCAAACACAGACGCAATAACAATTAGGTGGGACACTGGCCCAGTTCTCTCCCTCAGCCTCCTCTCTGTCACACACACACACACTCACACACACACACATGTGTGACAGAACCCCTCATACAGCACCACACACCGTACATCTAAAATGACGTGTTGGGTGTTCGGATTTTATTGTGCCGTGTATTGTTTAGACGTGTGAGACGAGATGATGGGCAACCATTAGAAACTATTAAATGCCACACAACACGCATCACAAAGCCAGTATAAACATTCCTATTGATATTCAGACAGAGGAAAAGATATCTTTGGGAGCACATTGGCCACACCCGTTGTGAGTCATCACGCCAAGCGGGATTAGAGGGCTTACCCCAGACTTAGCCGAGGGGAGACACAGAAAAGAAAACAGCCTTCCCTCTTTATAACCCTTTTTTCAGTGTGTTGCAAAAGCCAAAATTGGAGGGGATTTCGGAGGTGTGCAGGAGCTACTGGGCAGGTCGTAGCTGACACTGGAAGTCAGGAGTTTTTATTCACTAAGCCGTCGCAGAAGGGCAGGTGAGGAGAGGCAGGTGGCTCTTTTACTGCTCGGAGAGCAGTTGGCTCCTCTTCAAAGCGGGCGCCTGTAAATGTCACACCACTTTGAGTCTACACGGAGCGCTCATAAACAAAAGGGATACAACTGCAAGGCACGGGAGTTGGGAATTTTTTTTCCCCCCTTATCACCGGTGTTGACGCCTGATCATGTGCAGTCCCTCATACATGTGCGAAATGTTATTTAGTGCGGCAGACGCGGCCGCGCTGCTTCATTTCCTGCCGATTGTGATGTGGCTTCATTACCTTTCTATGGAGGTGATAACAGTGCACCTGCTGTCTCTGCTTCCTGCCTCTGACCACAGTTAGGCGAGCCCCTCCCTGTCAGCAGTTGTGTGCCTACAGGTGGCAGAGGAGCTGCAGACCCGCCACATACACACACATTTCGGCGGATAGCTTTTATCATGACTTTACTTTTATGTAGGTGTTACACACCATAAACACAAGAATGGGAGACTGGACTATGAATGAGCATCACACAGTTTTACACATGAAGTTCAGAAAACTGTTTTATCCAAAGACTGAAACATATTAACACAATGACAGTTATTTATTTATTTATTTGGGAAATAATATTTTTGAAAAAAACTCAGTAATGATATTTAAACTAATATTTATTGATATGTCAGTGCAGACACAAAAGGATGAACTCCTGCTTATGTTAGGGTTAGGGTTTCCCTGCATTTTTTTTTTTTGTCTTTTGTTTACTCTGCTCCATGCATGACCATGCATTTTTATTGTCGTTTTAAATTTTAATCATATTGTTGTAGCCGGCAAAAATATGCGACGCACTGAAAATCAAACAGAGGTAGGCAACATCTTATTTAAAAATGTTTTAATGCGCAAGAACACAACATATAAAATCATTGACAATTAAAGTTGTTAAAAAAAAGTATAATTCCAACACCGTAATAACATTATCAGGAGGTGGGGGTTGCTGTGTCTGTCCTGTATGTGTCTTGTGTTTGCTTATACAGGGTATTACCAGCCTCACGCACAAACTCTCTTTCTTCATCACAAACACAGACACACGAGCGTCACGTTTTTAGCAGAGCAGCCCCTCATCCTTCCCTCGTGCACTGAGGTTGCACATGCATTTTCCTCCTGTGTGCATTGAGGGCCACATATTTATGTGACTTGTTTCTTTTTCCGACTCGCCGTGATGAGGGATCGGTGATGGACGTGAGAATCTGAGGCCGGGCCTCTAAAGCTCGCCTGTCAGGAGGCATTACTGCTCTGTCTTGTGCAGGGGGACTGTTGGAATCCATTCCACACTGATATCTTAATCTGCGTCTTTCAGGAGTGCAACTCCTGATGAAGTGGTCACTAAGGAGGGAGGGAGGGAGGGCGGGCTGGCGGGCAATCCAGGTGACCCGTGACGTTCACCGGCAGGTAAATCTGCAGGAAACAACAAGCCCGGACACAGAGACTCCTCACTCCTCCCTCTGGCTTCTACCCCCCCGCCTCAGCAGAGTGTTTGCTGGAGAGGAGACTTTAAAAGCCGTGTCCCAGTTAAAGCCACCATCATCATTACACTAAGAGGTTGAACTGTGGCGGCGTAATGTGTGTGCCGAGTTACTCTGTCTGCTTGAAGGGCCCTCAGCAGAAGTGTGTCTGCTGTTGACACTCCCCATTTAATATTGTTTGAATTTTTCATCAAGATCCCGAGCCCTGTTGCGAGAGCCGTTTGTTTCCCGGCTTGTTTGTACATTCTTTGTGTGGCTGCACGTGTGTTTGCAGAGGCATTTTAGACATTTATTTAGCTTGACACTAATTTCGTTTGCAGCAAACGTAGTATAACCTGACATGTTTTTGCACACACTGTCGTGTCAACTCCTCCGATCGTCCCCCTACAGTATATTTCTTATCTGTCCTGGAGGTCTGAGTGGACATGGACTGGACATCCAGCTGCAGACAACCCCGTTCCCCTCTCCTCCTGAACCTTTTGTGCAGGGGACCCTGGCGCAGGCGTGAATGCAGGTCACCGCAGGTTACCGACAAAGCGCGGTGAAAGGGGGGTTTTGTGTGCGTGTCTGAAAGAAGTGCACGCGATTAAAAATAGCCTGCCCCCTTGTCAATGCATCGTCATTAAAAACAGCTGGGCCGGGCTCCTGTCTGCATTCAGCCACGTGAAAGTTGATTCTCCCTTTGTGCCGCTATCTTGTCACAACTCCCCCTTTACTGCCGCCCTTTGTTGGCCGCTTTGTGCGAGCGCCATCACGGAGGCAAAGTCAGCCTCATAAAAAGAGTTCATTTTAGATTCACTGGCCTCCGATGAACACTGGGAACTTTCTTTTTTGTGCCTTCCTCCATAGTTTGGTGCTCACTCACTGGGCCCTGTCAGTCTGACTCTAAAGATTCTTTATGGATCATTTCCTACTTCTTCCCTTGGACACGTTTTGTCAATTCACCCTTGTAGGTAATCACGCTGTCGGTTTTGGAGGCAACCAGGATACAACGATTCGGCCACAATGGAGCATGGATGATCTATTGATTTAATATATGCAAACGGGGGGGATCAGTCAGCGTATTTTTATTTGTGCTGACAGGGATAGATTTAGATTAATCGACTTCAATCTCAGCAGGTTGTCAGATGAGCTTGCGGGTCCATGAGAGTGTTTTCATTTTGCTGTCAGTTATGACACATTAGCGCTTTCATTGGCTTTAGGATGAGTCCTCTGACTCTACAGGTAAAAGTAAACACACGGGATCCCACCCATGGAGCAGCTGCTGGCGTCAATGAATCAGCTCTATACCTGGGCAACAAAGCTTCAGGGGTTAATGATGGAGGAGGAGGAGGATGGTCTCTGTGTAAGGCACAGCCTCTTCAGGGAGATGTGGGGCTTTCAGGAAGCTCTCCTTCACCCGACTTGTCATTTTCAACCACCCCTTTATTGTTCCGTCGCTCGTTTTTTCTCTCTCTCTCTCTCCTGTGCGCTCCCTTCACTCTGTCCAAGGCCTTTTCTGATGCCAAGAGAACACACACACACGCAAGCAGCAACATGCACCCTGAAACCGGCACACACTCCGACACAGAACAATCGCGCACAATCAGAAAGTGTCTAAAGGGCGTTTTTATCTTATCAGTTCTGTCATCACACTATCATCCACAGCCAGTCCACTTGTCTGATTACACAGTGACTCCATAAAGAAGTGCAATTTATATTTGAGATACTAAATAAGCCTAAATTAGAATAACAATATATATATATATATTAATGGTAACTTTGGAATATATACTATATGTTTATATACATATATAATATAAATATAAATGATATATATAAAACCAGTCAATATGTATATTCCTAATTTCTTATTTCTTTTAAAACATATATATATATATATATAACTTTTATATATATGTCACATTTTGTTTGGGATTCTAATCTGTCTTTATTATTTAAATTCTCATATGTAATGTAAAATAGAAACTTTTAGGAAAACTCTGAGTGCAGTCCGTGTTTTATATATATTTGAATAATGTTTTATTTAAAGAGTTAGCATATCTGTAATTAATTTATAATGTGCAATATGATTAGTTGGCACTTAAATGCAATGCAGCCAATTCTACTTGTTACCCAGGGTTCAGGTTTAACACAATTTGAAATTTAGCATAAATATCTACCAAGTATAATGAAAGTCAATGTACTCTCTTGGATTATCAGTAAGGGTCATGGAGGTGGGATGCTGACTGTATCAATATAATTTAAACATAAGGATCGGGATAGGACATAACCATTACACGTGTGTGTTTTAATCCTTTTAATTCATTTATCTACATGATAATACGTAGCGGAGGATACAGCAGCTCCTGTACAGGTCTTATGTTGTATACATGCGGAGTAGGAGCATCACAGAGCGTGTTAGCAACTCGTCGCCTCATCCTGCTCATTTTCTCCCTCACGTCTCTCGCGCTCTCCGCTCTTTTGTTCCTTCTCTCTGTCTGGCCTCTGCTGCTGTGCTGCTGATGGAAGGGATTGTCTGGTTTTATTAATATGACAGGTGAGCCTACCCAGCTGCTACATGTGTGTTTTGTGTGCGTGCGTGTGCGTGCGTGTGTGTCCGTGCGTGTGCCAAAAAGCAGCAGCTGTCTCACACATGCAATGCACACAGGGTCTCACAGGAACTCGTTCACACAGGCATTGTTGTGGCATATAGACTTTTACTTTATTGTGTAATTTGTTTACAGCTTCCTATGATGTGAAGTGCATCAAAACATCTCTTTGTCCAAATGGTGGAAAGCAGAGCAGCTGGGCAGATCCTCGAAACGCTGGAACCATTATTGTGCATTATTATCCTCATATATTACCACTTTGTTTACTTCCTGGGCTGCAAATCACCAATGTAATTTCATTGCCCCTCTGAGGTGGCCTTAGCATCCCTGCACTTATATATACACTTTATGATTTGACTCATATGTTGGAGTTCAATACATCCATATTGACTCAGGTAATTGAACACAAGGGACACAGGCTGTGATCATAAAGGAGGCAGGTAGACAATCCAATGACTGTGTCTGTCACTGGACAGTACTTTAGACAAATGATGATGGCACCACCTGAGCAGACTGTGTTACTCCATCAACTGAGTGAACCACCACCTTATCCACCACTGTTTCCTTACATGTATGATTTTACTGGTGTGCATTTTAGTTTTTGCATGTTAGTTTCATAAGGTTACTGTCGGTGGACAAAAATGTCAAGACATTTTAAAATGATTAAAGTCATTATTCTCAAATAGATACACTGACGCATTGGGCTTACGGTCAGAAGTGCATTTTGACTGATTAACACCTTTCATCTAACGATTAACGATCAAGCTACATGGCCAGGAGATAAATTTGTGGCACTTTAGAAATTTTGGTTGAGGTGTTTACCTATCAGATTTATAACCTGTCTCCTGCAAAGAAAATCTATAGATAGAAATCTATATAGTCTATAGATGTTCTGAAGTTATTCTTTCAAATGCTATAGCAAAAATTGTCGTCCTGAGATTCCTTTGATATAGAGCAGACAGACTATAATATTTTCATCCCGCTTTGTTATCATTCTTTTATTTTCTCTTTTTTTTTTGCTCAATGGGATACAACTATCTTACTTGGCTAACTTGACTATAGTTAGGGTTAGGGTTAGGGTTAGGGTTAGGGTTAGGGTTAGGGTTAGTCACTGGACAAATTCAACCAGACACTATGTGCCTTTGTTCAGTTGCAAGCAGCACATTGTGTCTGAATGAGAGTGTGCGCAGAGATCTTTAAACAAAAGCTCCACTTTTTCTGCCATGAAGTCATAAAACAACAAGGGCAACTTTCAAATACCACTGTAATTTGCTGGATGAACTTTAAAAGCCTTGACTGGCTGTGACGCTGCATCGTAAGCCCTCAGGTTAATGAAATCATTAGTACTAATGCATTATTAAAACACTGTGAATAGAGGCCGCCTCTGTTTCTTCAGCCGACCTCTAAAGGCAGTGGTAGGTAGAATTAGCACAAAGGTCTCTCCTCCCCTCGAGGACGCTGTTCCTCATGAACTACATTTTCCATAGAGGAGAATATTTCGTCTTTGTAGGTGTGGGCCTGTGAAAAGACAGGGCTTAATGCAGTGCATTGCTGCTTAAAGCACACTTTGCTCTTTTCAAATTTTACCATTGTGCTCGGCGAGATCAAAAGGGCCCTTTCAACATGTCGCTGCCTTCAATGAGCTTTCATGTCTTACCTCATTACTGGAAAACTTTTCTTTGGCTGAGCCGAGGTCTGAGCGGAGTTTGGTCTGACAATGGGGCCGGACGACTTTCACCGTCGCACAATGAGGAGGCAACAAAGATGTTGTCTCAAATCCCTCTCGAGATGCCGTGCCCCCACGCTTCACTGCGGCCAACGGGCCTGTGAATTACAGTAAGACCCCTAAAAGTGAGGATTTGTAACTCCTCTGATCAGACTCAGCTCACGACCACTGCAGGCTAAATCCCTGCAGGGACCCAGCAGATAAAACGAGCTTCTTCCAATGCAACTCTCCCCATTCTAAACCCTTTCTGACAGACGCTAGAAGAATTATTAAAGCAAGTTCAATTCAACTTGAAACTGTATATATTAAAATTGTTTTGGAGTAACCTATATTTCAAATAACACACTGCATTTTCTATTATAAAGAGAATATTTTATTTATGCAATTTCTGAAGAGTTTCTGTTTTCTTTTTTTTTTACGTCTGACAAAGCCCTAGCATTTCATACCAGGGCACCACAATTTTTTTTTTCCAATCACTTTTTTGGGGAATAGAGCAAACAGAGCCTTGAGTGAATTCTTGTGTATACACACCCTGCACTGTCTGTGAGAATTAGCCTGCAAAAGTCAGAAAACCCAGACACAAGTGGTGCTCCACTGATCAGAAGCAGGTCTCTGTGGAAGCTACCTCTGACCTTCCTACTTCCATGCTTCCATCTCCTTCCATCTGACACACACACACACACACACACACACACACACACACACAATCACACACTTAAGGGGACTGTCAGTGGACAAAAATGTCAAGAAATTTTAAGTCATTATTCATAAATACATGCATTATACCACGTTGACAAAGACAGTTATATTACAACACACACACATACACATGCTATTATTTATCCTTTAGTATATAAATATACTTTTTTACTCAGTCTCTGTCTCTGACTTTTATGATTTAATTTCCTCTCCTGTTGATCTAAATGTTTGTTTTTCAACATTTTATCGTCTTTCTGGTGATAACTGCTTTATAGGCCGCAGGTAATTGCAGACTGTGAAACCAAAAGGCGGACAAGAGACTATATAAATATTTAAGTGATGAAAAAAAAATCTGTTGGCGTGATCTGGGGATACTCGAAAATTGAAAAATGAAATAAACTGCACCTACTGTGATATTTTCCACCCTGATAATTTTCCTTTCTTTGGAGGAGCCGGCCAACAAGAGCCCAGCTTTTGTTCTCGTTATCGCAGGCTGTTCATTTGTCTCCCGGCCGGAAAGCCATGTTAAGATAACGCCATCCTATCATCTGATTGTCTTATCAAAGTTGAGCGACATAGCACCCCCCAGCAACTCTGCACAATCAGTCAGCCTGAATGAAAAGGTTAAGTGCTCCACACACCTCCTGTTAAAGCCTGCCATCAAACGACATCAACAAAATAAGACAAAACACTGGAATAAATAGTATTTAGCTGATACACAGTTTATTGGAGATTTATTCATCAGACCAGTCGTTCTGAGGCGTCTCACCACACCAGGCTCGTGTCGGCCAATACTCAAGTCCTGTTTAATTTCTTATGGCCTCCTCTCGGCGTTTCAAGTGCAAGAGTGTGCAACCCTTATACAGCGTTTGACACCAGGGTCAGTGGAATTGCCCCACTTGAACCAAGAGACATTTAGTTTGGTTTGGAAAGTGAAAACTGGAACACCATTAATTTGTTTGCTCTCCCACTAGTCATGACCACAGCGAATGCCATCACCTCAAAGAAGTGGCCGGCCGTCCTCACTTTTATTTGTTTGTTTCTTTGGAGGGTGTGAGAAGTTGTGGAGCGAGGCCGGGGCGGACATTGGTCTTGTGGGGGGGACGCGGGGTCTCTCCCAAAGGGACGGCTTCACGGGGAGGACGCTACAGGGAGGTAGAAAACAAGTTAGCTACTGACAGAGGAGTGCGGGCCGGGGGTGGGGGGGTGGAGGTGGTGATGGTGGTGGGAGGGGTGGGGATTCATTTAGCCAGGCATAGCTGCTCTTGTTTGTGGTTGTCCCTGACAGCGTCGGCAACGCTGCTCCAAAGCACCTGTGTTTGCTCACTAGCTTTCCCCCAATCTGCTCAAAAAATGCTGTGAGCATGTCACATGGTGGCCAGATAGCCCGGGCACCATGGGAATACAAAAGCCGGGGCTTTTAGAACAGTTAATCATTAATGGAGGTCTCGCTTTTGTTCCCATTCAGCCCCACGCTGACAGAGGCTTTGATATTACATATGGCAGACAGGTCAGACGTAGATATAGCCAAGTGCGTGGACAGGAAAGTGCTTTTAGGTGCCCTGATGCAGGGTGATGAAAGTAGACCGCAGGCAGCAGTGGAGACGCCATGTGCAACTGTGGAGGACAGAGAGGTGGAGGACACACAGGTCAATTTTACACAGCACTCAATGTACTTGTATGTCTTTTTTTGCAAAATAGCAATTGTACTTCTGTTCCTGAGTAACACTAGTGAGTTCCTAAGTCTCAACAATTGCTGATGGCACATAAAAACTCAAACTGCACAGGAAATCACATGCTACGAAAACCCGGGGATGTCAAATTCATGATTACACCATTGTCACTGATTGGCAGCTTGGCAATAAATGGAACAAGTCTTCCATGGGATGGGGGGACCAATTTACCCCACAATTAATTAACATGGCCCTAATCTCAGTTTGCTCTCCATCTTGAACTGTCAATGAAAAGTCCAGGACTCATTTCACGCCTGTCAGAGTGGGCTTTAGAGCTGGGGGGGGGCAATGCGCGAACTTGCTTTCACAGAGCAGGGCCAAATTTATCTTAAGGGGAGATTAGGTTTACACAGCCACATTCTTATTAAGCACTAAAAGGGTCAGAGACAAACTCTTATCTCCCATTTACCTCAGCATGCCAATGGTTCTTTATTGAAAGTTAGTCTCGACCCCACCCTAAACCCCCCCGCACCCTCCACCGCACCCTCCACCCCAGTCTCCGGCACTAATAACACTGTATGGGACTTGGAGAGGATAGTGGGACCACAAACATTTACGGCTGAAAATGCAGCACAAGAGCTGGCAAAGTGGCCACTCGAGGCAGGATGCTCGGTGCACTGAGAGTCAATCATTAACGCGGCACTTTTAGTGATATCTGCTCTCTCGCTCCGAGTAGAAGTCAAAAGATAAATGAAGGTTGTGTTTCAGGGAACGAGAACGACTCTGACTTAGGTGCTTTAGCAAACATACCAACCCGCACGTAGGTTTCTTTTGAGATGTTTGTTGCCAGTTCTCATTGTCAGAGTTTCACTCGGACAACATGTTCTTGACTGGCCTTGGGTTGGTCAGCCAAGAACAAAGTGACTGGGGTTTATGTTTGTGTTAATGTCAGTAATATCCATCAGCCATTCTATCATCCTATATATACTTTTATGCTTTATGCTTTTATGAACAATCGGTATATGAATAATTTAATGTTTCTTCTTTATAAGACATGCCAACTAAAGTAGCTGTTTTCTGTTTTTCTTTTCATTTTGACGTTGCATGATGCCGATACTCTCTGATAACATTTTATACCCTCTTTGTCATGTGCGAGCGTCACACAACCAATCTTTCCTTTCTTTCCATGCAGCTTGACTTCACTACAGTGTGTTTATTTGCTAACCCTGGTCAACCATGATAAGGGCCATTGGTGTCCCCAAACTGTAGCTCGCAATCTCGCGTGGTGACAACACGCCCATGTTTCGACCAACACATTTGCACTGTGGAGCCCACAATAAGAGGAAAATAAAGAACAAAACATAGGTGCTAATAAATCCCCTGTCTCGGCCATAAGGAAATAAATTAGGTCAAACATAGTCAAAGGATGGGTTTAACAAGGGTACGCTTCAAACAAAAGTTCCTGTTTCAGGAGGGAAGGTGCATGGGTGATGGATGGCTTGGCAAACATAGCTGACATACCTGGCCAATGCCATGGGCCGGTCACAACCCAGGACTGAGAGGGACATTGTGTTTTAGAGTGTGTGTGTGTGTGTGTGTGTGTGTGTGTGTGTGTGTGTGTGTGTGTGTGTGTGTGTGTGTGTGTCCACGGTTATCCCCCTTCCCTCTGAGGCTCCATCTCCCTCCTCTCCTCCACTCGGGCCGTGGGGATCACTTCAGTCAGCAGAGCCCTGTTTGACAGCGACACAGCCTCCATATAAATCCCATCGTACTATTTATTTGATGTGCAGTTCTACTAGGACGCCTTCGATCCGTCCTCAGGGAGCCCGCATCTCAAAACACTCAAATAGTCTGGGCGCGGCGATAAGCGCGGGGATAGAATTATACTCCCAAATTCCCAAATCCTTATAGAGCAACGGTGCATTGCATTGTCACAGAAAAATACAGACTTCTAAAGTACTGCAATTTCTCTTCAATGTTTTCACCTACTGTCACTTTGCCAAACCATATTTTTAAGTTTGCTACATGTAAAAGAAGAAATGGAGGGAAAAAAATTAAATATTTGCTGCTTAATATCTGCTGGACGGGTGGGAGACCTTTATGGGGAGCACCCAAGAATGTTTAGTTAACGTGCCCGTCGCATTCAAGCATGTGTGTCAAAGGTGTTTACAGGGTGTTGACATCCACACACTAGCAGAGAGGTAATGTGAATGTGAGCCGTGCAGCCATGTCTGCTTCTCCCAGCTGGACTCATAATAACATTTTGCTGGTCCACTATGCACAAAACTCTGCACTGAACTTTAATTCATTTTTATTTTAATTGTGCAAACATTCATGCAACAACACAATACTCTACTTGCAGTAAATATTTTATTTAAAAAGCACCAAAATAATATTATTTTTAAATTAGAATAACTGCAAGTCATGAAATATATATTATAAAGAACGGCCTTTAATGTTTTATAGTGTTGTCACTATTTTTTGTTGTTGTTTTTTCTATATGTTTTCTTAAATGCTTCACTTATTATTTAAAATTTATAAAAGTAATAAATATATATAATTTGATGGCATTATTTATTATATGTTTCACATCTTTATTTTATAAATTGCTCAAATCTTGAATTACAACAATAGTTAAATTAAATAAAAAAATATAGATTGTGATTTGTGAGAACATTAATAATATATAAAATATTTTTTTAAATTCCGATATTCCTACATATTTAAATAGGATCATGCATTGAAAGACAATTACTGACTTTTTCTTATAATCATATAGACATTATTTTTCATATTAATTTGGCCTGATGCAGATATTTAAATTTAAGGATTTAAATTATATATTTTTGTGATCGTAGCATGAGAAAACTGTAATTGCTGTGATTGTAAATTAAATTTTATGTTACAGTAAAAAGTGATAACACATTTTACCGTATCATAAATATAAAATATGTGGTTTCATTTCCCTTTATGTGATGGCAATAAAACATAATTATCCAGTCACATATCCACTCCCTGTAACAACAAGCAAACACACGATATGTAAATAAATGTTAAATGATTTGTTCCAATACATAACAATTGAAGTCAGCGCAGTTTTTTTTTCCAACAAATAGTATCCGTGATGTAACATCTAATTTTCAGTCCATTATAAACATGATCTCTGGAGATGCTTGGCATAATGTTTGTTTTCTAAGCATGACAAAATATATACATAACAATGAAGCTTATGGCATATGTTGTTTCAAAAAGAACTCAGAAATATAACACTTATGTGTTCAATTACAATATTGGAAAATAAAAAATATGAATGGTATTTAAATTTTTCAATAAGTTTTAATATAGTAAAAAGTATTTTTTGACATATTTTCGAATATGTAACTTAAACAACATGTTTGCTTGAGTTATATCAATTTCACAAAATACCTATATTCCAATGTTTGATCAATTCATCTTTTTTGCTAAATTTGCCAAAAACCTGATGATCGTCACCCCCGTCAGGAGGCCCTCTCCTTTCTGTCTGTCTTCTCTGTCTGTCTGTCTGTCTGTCCATGTGACCACCCACAGAGAACTGTGGGACATGAATTGAACCAACTCCAACTTCCCCCTGTCAGATTTACACTGACCCACAGGTGACAAAACACCTAACCTGTTAAAGTGCCTATACATCGAATGACTTCAAGTCGCACCAAGATTTAGCAACTGAACCAGGCAGCAGAACACTACAGGTATCACTCAGACCCCCATTGTTTAAGGTAATTGGAGGAGTGTTGTAAGTTTCCAATGACTCACACTGCTCTTGTCTCCACCCATGAATGCTGGAAGATTGTGGGCCACGGTGAACTTAAAAACCAAGTCCTCTCAACTCATAAATTACACGGCCACGGACAACCTTAAGCGGTGTTGAAATGCCTCGAACGGAGCTTTATTTCAGCGTTAGTGGAGCGTGAAGCTGAGAGCACCGCCCCACAAGAAGCCTGGCTCTCACAGGCAAAAATAAGACAGCTATTTATCTCGCCATACCTGAGGTCTGACATGCCGGCAAAATGTTGATGGTGCACCGAAGGTGGGTGTGAAAACAAGCGCTTACTGCCGCTTAATTATGTTGTTCTCGGGGGGGGGGTATCGCTTCCATATTGGCTAATATAACCTTTGTTGACGTTGATGTTAAGTCTCATTTTAAATGTAAAAAAATTCTGCCACAAACAAAAGGGTTGTCCTTCCTGGGAAATATCTTGGCACAGCTACTGGCACTTTGAAATCTGATCTGACAGATTAAGAGCTTAGCTATTACAATAAACCGCTGTGGAATCATCATGGGTTGTGTGTTTTCACCGTGGAGGGAAAAAAAACCTTTTCCTGTCTTTAAGTGTGAATGCTTGTGTTGTCACTCTCTTGTACATATACAGTATATTTATGTATAAAATATTAAATAATTGTCTTTTTTTAAAAAGGTTTTTCTATACAGCGTTGTGCATATTGTGCAGACATCCTCCTCAGTCTGACCACCCAGGGGGTCCCTGACACCACAACCTTTACAGAGGGGGATGGGTGTGTGCGTGTGTGGGTGGGTGTGTGTTTGTGTTTGGGCAAGTGTCTGCTCACATGCATGAATATGCTGCTTCATCTTATGTGTATTGATCCTCCTGTGGCATCCCACCACTCGTGTTTGTTTGTTTGTTTGTTTGTTTGTTTGTTTCAGCCGCATTTACTATTGTTATTTTATTCCCGGCAGACCTCAACAGGGAAGCACGCTACCTCCATTTCCTGCCACGCAGACAACATTACATGTATTGAGAGTGAATACGCATTCAGCAGAGAACTGGTCAATGTAAATGCAAACACAAACCAACAAACCAAAACAAAAGAGCACAATATGGATCTTTCTCTCAGCCAGGGCCACTACACTTTCTCTGTTTGCCCTCTCTCCTGCCTCGAGTTGCCATTAGGTCATATAATGACCGCATCCCATTTCTCTCTCAAGAGCTCTCAGCAGCTTTCTGCCTTTGGCTGGAAAAGTACATCTTTTTCAGGATCTCCTCCCCTATTGATTCCGATTGTACACAATTACATTTCTCACTTTCCAAACACAGGCCTTCCTCGTTTTCACTCTGACCGATATTGACGGCAACAGATCTAAAACGGGCAAAACCCACTCGGGTTTTTCATTACCGCGCCGTGTGCTTGACTTGTGCTGCCTCCTCTAAGAAGAGAAGAGGGGTCAGCCGTTGTGCCCCCTCCCCGCCTGACGCCCTGCCTTTTATGGCAAAGTGGAAATGATTCAATCCCTAAACGAGTACACATGCAAAGGCGAACCGAGATACACGCACGATAACCCGCACAATTAGACAACACCGTCATGGCAGGCAAATGTGGACAGATAAATGACCATACAGTATGGCGTACAATGGGAATTAAAAGTATAGGGCAGCTGGGCTCTTATCTGGCCGGGGAAGAAGAAACCCGGCAACAAAGGGAGGCCTAAGACTAAGAGGCTTGATGCATGGGAAAGCCATGGGCCGGCCATTGTGGCTGCCCTTCTGCTGAGCAAATAGTCCAAACTGTTCATTCCCCATCTCCCATTCTCTCGCCGGTACATTGTTTGTGTCCTTGCATTTCATTCTGACTGGGGAAGATTGCTCTCAGGGCCAGTGAGCAAACAGTCCAGAAAAGAGCCAGCTATCTCCTGCCGTTCCCAGGAGAACTAGCATTTTTATTTCAGCTCCAAGCTGTCAAAGGATTGGAGAGTTTATGTCAGGATCCTGAATTAATTGCTTTAAGCCTTGGGGCCGATGCCGGCGTTTTTATCACCAAATGTTCGGTAAAATGTTTCCTAGCAAATTATGCACCACCCGCCCGCCCCCCAAACCCCACCCAGCATCGCCGTGTCTCGGTGGCCAAACATTTGGTATTGGATACATACGGGATGACTTTCTGCAACACAAATGATGTGTTTAGTTGTTGTGACAGCACAATGGTGTGAATAGTGATGGGCTATAGCGCGGCTGTCAAGGATTTGGTGCGATGAAGGCAAACAGGAAACTTTTGTGTGTGTGTTTGTGTGCGTGTCTGTGTTTTTTTTTGTTTTGTTTTTTGTTGTTGTTGTTGTTGTTTTCCCTCTCTCTGTGCGATGGTAGGTGGATGAGCCAAGCTTGGCAATAAAAGGAGTAAGCTTACAGATGCCTCAATAAACCATAGCTGTTTAGACATTTGGTGGACCAGGCTTTAAAGGCTCCAAACTGTCCTGTCAACAGCCAAAGTGACTTCAGAACCGTCTGTCATCCACATATCGCTCAACGCCACCGCTTACTTAATAATTGTACACAGTATACATTTGGATTCGAAAAACAATATGCTTTAGGTGAGTTTTATATATTTAACCTACATCCATTTAGCATCAATTTCACGATCTTAGAACCCAGTTTTACCAGTTTTACAACAAAGAACAAACAAACTTGCGCTGTTTTTTTTTAATAACGTTGCACACTTGATACTGTTGATAACGTTTGGCTGCTCACACACTTTCCAATCCAGTCTATAAATCCCAGATATCCCACTTATATGTGTGTGTGTGTGTGTGTACTGAGGGAGGGGCATACGAAAATTGCTACTGTTTTTGTAAATATCTTAACGTTGGCGTGTCTGAATGTGTTGTCTTCTTTCTCTGATGCGTCCATCAACAGACCGAGTTTGGTCCAAGTTCCTGTCATCAGGGCCACACATCAGTTTTTGAACAAAGTGCATCTGACGCCATAGCGTACCATTGTATTTGCATCTAAAAAGCTGTAGTGATATTTCACCATGGAGTGTGGTGCTGTGCTGTTTGTATAAATAAGCCCTATGACAATCTACCTGTCACTCACATTGCTGGCTACTAAAATTTGAGGTGGCGGCTCCTTGATCTAAAAACTGCAGGGATTTGTTTCCCAAAAATATGCAACATCTCTTTGCATTTTGCAGGTTTGCATATGAAAGTGAGTCCATGTGTCCATTATCACAAGTGTCAGTGATAGCGTCACCTGAAACGGTTTGGTTGCAACAACAAACGGCTAATTTAACTGTAACCGAGGCCCTCGTTGCTACCTTATGATGTGCAATACGTGCAGCTCTCACTCTGCATTATCCTTCTGTTGGGCACTTCAGGATAAGGGTATCCTAGCTCTGACCAATAAATATGTCAGTTGGCGCCTTAATCTGAAAGGATATTAAGTGACATACGGCGTAATGTTTCTGTCAGCGTCAAGCAGGCGAGGGTTAAATAGTGTGCATCAGGGGACTACTCTGCAGTGGAGGAAACCTAGGAGCCTCATCCCTCACCATAATCTGCTCAGCAGCCCTATAGACACCTTCCAGCTTTCTTCAATCCTTCAGATGAGCATCAGTCTTTCCATTATAAATAGCACAGCCATTATACGGGATTAAATTGGGGTTTAATTTGATTCAAGTCAGGGTATGGGAATTCATTATCTGGCTGAAAGTGGCAGTATACATGGGGAGAATTTAATTTGACTCCCCCGAGGGAAGCGGGAAGCTGTGAGGGGTGCTGGGGCGGTGTTGAAATGGGGGTCTTAAAGACAAGAGGGGGAATTGTTCCGCACTTTAGACTTGGACACTTGTAAGGTGGCAATTTGTGGCTGTTGATTGGATGTTATCAAATTGAGAGCAGAAATTGTATGAGGTGACAGTGTCCTCCAATAGACAGATCAGAGAAACCGGGTGGAGGTGGTTTTGTCTTGAGGGAAAGAAGGCTTCCGCTCACATCCGGCCTTGTCTGTCTGCATGGATCAGGGCGAGTTCTTGACGCCCACATGGCCGTGAAGGAGTAAATGCAGGATTTTCACACGGATTTGGCTCGCACTCTTACCGTATTAAAACCAGCACATTATTTGAATGTCAGTGATTCTCATGAATGTTGAAATGGCATATCTATCGCCGCCATTCCTGACAAGCTGTGCGGTGTAAAGGAAGGGCATTAAATTCAACTCGGGCGCAGATTACAGAATTCACCCCTGCAGAACACCATCCTGGCATTCACTAAATTGGACAAGTCCCATTGTAAGATAGCCTATCACAGTGCACATATCCGTATAGGAGAACATATGCAGGACAAAATATTCCGTAGTTTGTTATTCCGAGGACAGCGCTGGGGGCACCGGGCTTGTTTGCCTTTGCTGGGAGAGGAGATTGGATTGGGGGTTTAAATGAATCGCTGGCGCACCACGTTTATAGGTTTCATTAACTTTTAATGAGTTGGGTGTCCTTCGCTGTGATTGGCTGGCAAAGATTTGCCTTCACTTCCTGGAACTGCAGCTGAGGGGAATTGGGGAGATATTGCAGTGTGTTGGCTTCCGTGTTATGACTATGTGCTGGTGAACGTGCCACAGTGTGTGGCAGTGGGTCAGGAAAAGGGGGATTTAATGTGGTGCTATCCCAAAAGCAAAAACCTCAGATATCATCAGCTCTGACGACGTCTGAATCGAAAACCTGGGGTGTTGAGCCTCAAGGGAATGAGGAAACCTTGGAAGATCAATCTCAGCCAAGCAGGCATCCCTTTACCACAGCTGACTGACATATCACTTTATGGTAGCTTTACCAAAATGGTTTGATCTCAACAATAGGCATGAGACCCAGCGGGACATGCCGGATGAATTGCCAAAGAGGGGCCTGACACACAAGTGCACGCATGCACACTGTTTCTAGCAGTCGACCCATGCAATACCTAACATCATATTTTGAGTCAGGTTTTTTTTTTTTTTTTAAATCTTCCTATAATTCTTTTATCTCCAACCAATACAGTGTTTTTCTACCTGGCTGATCACACACATATTGTATCTCGCATGGTGGGTTTTTCTTCTTCACGCTCTGCGTTTCTCCTTGAGACGCTAATCTCCAGCTCCTCTGAGTCTCACTTCAGCCGCCGAGACAAAATGAACGTCGCCGTTTTATCCCCACCACATTGACATAAGGAAATTTCTTCATCATGCATTTAGATATTCTCTCAGTCTTGTTTTTTGTTCCCCCTGATGACGCCTGGTAAGTTGGCGGGGGGAGACGCTTCTCCACCATTTGCATGACGGTGGAGCTGCAATACTTTACAAGGATAAACACTGACCATCCATCCACTTCCAGGCAGATAAAAGCAGCGGGGCAGTGAAAGGCTCCCCGTGCTGGTCTGAATAGATCCCCTTTAGGTCAGTGCACGTCCCACCAGCTGCTGCCTCACAGTACTCAATGGGCATTGTTGATGGACCTCTCTCTTTCTCTCACTCTCTCTCAGGACATGAAGGATTCCTGCACTGGAATGTCACATAGTCGTGTCAGAAGAGTTGCAGACACATCACAGTCATTGGCCGCATTCTCACCCTGTCCATCCTGCCATCCTTCTTTCACTTTCTGTCTCTCATTAGCTCTACACACACCTTTACATCATAACAGAGCCCTAACCTGGTCCTCATACGTCTAAATACATTTTCACATTAACAGACACTACCCTGATTACACCAGGATAGGATGTGGGCAGAAGCAGTGCAATAGGCCTTTTCCTAATATTTTCTGTTTTTGATTCTATACTCTCCTGCATATTGTTTTTTTTTTTGCACAGCATTTATTATCCAAACATTCAAATATAAACTGCACTGTTTGACGTTGTAAAATTACACATGCATAATTTACAAATGCTGACAAATTTAATTTAAAAGCGCACCCAAAAAAAACTTTTATTTAAATTTTATGAAACCACTGTCAAACAGTTGTTCTCTGCTTTTCTACTTTGCTGGGGTTTCAGTTTTACCTATGCTGGTTTTATGCTACTGAGTTTTAACGTCCATTCATTTTCTTCAGGCAAACTGAATATAAAGGAGAGTTAGGTTGCACTTATGAATTTGATGCATTTTAGGCTTCTGGAAGAAAAACAATGAAACAATGTGAACAGCAGCCGCAAAACAAAGTTACAAAAGTGTTTTATATTATATTTCTAAATTATCCTCCAGTGGATTAAACCAGTGTGTCAAGCATAGTTTATTTTATAATTTTGAATGAATTGTTTTGTCTATAAACACTATAATAATCTATAATCATGCAGAATGTAGACATTTAATTACATTAATATTTTAATCTTTCAAACCTAATATAAATGTATGCAATTTCAATGACATTGTAACTTATAATTTTTGCTACTGTGCAGGCTGCTATCAAAACTTTAAATTAATTCTGCTTGTGCAAAAATACATTCAAAATAGGCCAATTACAATTATTAGACACCTGATGACAGTATGACAATAAAAGCAGGATAAGCCAGAACGATTATCCTTTTATTAGTCTCGATAAATAACACGTTTCTTTTTATTTTAAATATTTTTGATCCAAGTTGATCATTTGAATCTAACAATAATAATATCCCCAGTTTGTTTCCCACGACACACTGTCCTTTACAACACACAGCGATCACGATTCAGTGGCTGAGCGATTTATTGAGTGAATACATGTGGAGGAAACAGGGGACACACACACGGTCGATGGACTGCCGGGAGGACGGAGAGTCTCACCGGGACAGGCCGCCTGCTGAGAAGCCATGGGCGGCTTTGCGTTTTGACTTTGTGGTGCCTTTAATATACTGAGGGACGGCAGTTTGCCTTGCTAAGATATGGGATTAGGAGTATTTCTGGTGAAAGGGGAGTTAAGTCGGGCCAGTGTGGACGGTCCCTCCCCTGCAAAGGCTGAGACAGAATTACAGCTTGTTGGACCGGTGTCCCGCTGTCGCCTTGGAGACAGATCTACTTGGGTGTTCCAGTCTGCGGGCTGCGGCGCACAGCGTATAGGTGCAGCAGACACCCTGCTGTACATACCATCTCCCTCACATCCATCTGACCACACCTGGTCCACTCAACGAGACTGCAGTCATCAGTGGTCATCTGGTTACAGAAGGAGTGATGACCACATCAACAGACTCATCCCATACGCTGCAGATATTGTGAACTTTATTATCATTGATGTTGTGTGTCCAACATATTGTTAGTGAGTCTCCTTCATGCGTAAGAGTGTTTTTAGGAATGTTAGCGCCATACTCTGTTGACGCCCATGGGTGGATGGGCGGATGGCTTATGATGCACTGAGTCACTCATTGAGAACTGAGGCCCAAACTCGCCTGGGTATTAAAATGCATTGCTGCGGGGACCGTGTCTCACCCAGCAGGTCTGCAATTAAATGGTATTTAAAGGCATGGACATAAAAAAAGACTGTTGTGTTACAATACTGTTATTTTTAAGAAGATGAAATAGATGTTTGTCTTGTCTTTGTTTTGTTTTACTGTGTTAGTCTATTTGTTTTCATGCGCACACACACACTGCTTTATCTGTGTCTCTGTGAGAAAGCGCACTGACTTCCAGGCCACAGTCAGGAAACATGCAAATGTGTCTCCAAGAAATGCGGAGAAATCAGGTTAGCGGAGTAAAAAGGATCAACAGGCCGGACCCTCCTTTATTCAGTTGCTATAACAACAGATGTGCTCGTCTGTGATGGCGCGGCCAGGAGCTGCAGAGCTCCAACATCCTCCCTGATGGTAGGAGTAGTGAGATGGGGATGGCGCGGGGATGTGGCCCCGGCGAACTATTGTCCGCAAGTACAGATTGAGGTTGGTTACCTTTGAACCGACAAAGCCCCAAAAGGCCATTCCCATCTCAGAGTGCACGAGAGGGGGCTGACTGAGGTTATCCTGCCCTCAGAGGGTCGCAAGAGCTGAGCCGGGGTCTCATGTTGGCAAACGGACAGCGCTCAACCACCAATTATCATCATCGTTATATTATTATTATTATTAACATTATTATTATTAGTAGTAGTATTACTACTGTTGTTGTTATTAATATTGAAATAATAATAATAATAATAATAATAATAATAATAATAATAATAATAATAATAAAATGCTGATTAAAGTATTATCAATGAGCATTATTCTCAGAGCGTTTTATTTAAATATGCAATGTTGGATTTCTGAACTCAAAAAGAAAAAAAAACGTGTATTGCCTTCCTTTATTAAAACAAGCGGACACTGGCTGATTGACGTCGCCTACACCAACGATAACTGGTTAAGACAAATCCATAAGAAAATCGATGTGCATCAAATAAAGATGTATAATATAAAAGCAACAGCGGGGACGGAGCGAAACTTGTTTTCATGACAATTATGTCAATGATCAGCATCGCGATGCAAAAACATACATCCACGTCAACAAGTCAGCAGAGGTCCACGCTGACACTGGACACTGTGAAAACATCAGCCGCGTGAAACCGACACGCGCCTTCCACAGATGCTGATGCGGTGTCACTGTCACTGAGCCTGTCAGGTGGGTTCGCTTTAACACACGAGCAGCACCGAAAACAAACGGAAGCATTTAAAGTTCACTTGCTGGACCTTTTTTTTTTTTTTTTTTTTTTTGCATCATCTCCATCACGCAGCTCAGAGACGCGGAAAGCTGACGGACGCAGCCGGCGGATCAGCTCCGCACCACCCTGTCCTCAAGACCAACGCGGCTCCTTTCTCATCAGCCTCTGCTCCCCTTCCTCACCCTCCTCACCCCCCCACCACCACCACCACCCCACCGCCCCCATGCACGTCCATCACGCATCCTCTCCATCCCAGCAAAATATAATAAAGCTCCATTAAAAGAAGGAGAAGCAGAAAGAGCGTTATAGGGAAAAGAAATGCTTCATACCTGTGTAAAATAGCCGGTGCTTGTTGCTGGCAAGCCACACAGGAGCCCATTGTAGCAGCTCGCCTTCTGCCTTCTGCAAAGGGCTCCAGACATCACGGCATTTATTTGAGCTCAAACTCTGTCACTGTTGACTTTAGCACAAAGCAAAGATTTCACTGCCCCGCTAGTTTAAAAAAATGATTATTTTACAGAGATATCGATCAGCGCGCTATAAAAAAAAATCAGCTTAGCATTATATGTCTAAAATGAATAGAACGAAATTTAATGTCTGTGTAAATTTACAGAGCCGCCGCGTCCTATTCAAAGTTTACACTTGTGCAATTTGGTTTTTGTGTGTGTGAGTGTGTGTGAGTGTGTGTGTGTGTGTGTGTGTGTGTGTGTGTGTGTGTGTGTGTGTGTGTGTACTCTTCCTATATGTGGGCACAGCCTCCACTCCATTGTTTACTGGCTTTGTTTATTCGTAGATCACGCTGTTTAAAGTGCGATCTGTAAAGAGGGTCTGGAGAATAAACGCACACTTTGGGATCTACGTGCTCAGAAGGCGAAGGGATGCGCGCGAGCGTCCCTGGACTCCTCCGGCCTTGGATTTGAGCTCAGCGGGGAGGAACAACCGGCAGCAGGAGGCTGAGGGTGGCGCTGGGTGGCTGGGGGTCTCGATTCATCTGGACCACAACTATCTTATCTAACAAGAGGGGAGGGTCCGACTACTTTTAAAATGGGGTGTAAACAATGGAGCCCCAGATTGTGAGGATAGAAGTTAGAGCAGCACACTGAGGCTGCTCTGTTCCCAAATCAGCCTCCTTCTCCTGCGCCTATTCTCCTGCGCCACGGGAGCCTGCTCGATGTGACAATGACACTTAATCTCAGTCACTCATCTAAACTTTGTGTGTGTGTGTGTGTCCCTTCACTGTACGCCTGTGGGGATTTAAATGGCCCACTCATTACATTAATACGTTCATAATCCCTCGCATGTTTTCATTCTATTTGCAGCATATTATTTGTTTCTTTGTATTTGCAAATATTATTATTATTATTATTATTCGTTCCATCCCTTTTCTCTGCACTGATTGTTCTCTCTCTCTCTCTCTTTCCTCTCTCCAGTCCCAGTACATTACAAAGTGACTGGTGTGTCGGATAAACTTTTTCCCCTCTATAAATATCCCAATTTATGTTTGGGATTAATGAGAGTGTGTTGGTTTTGTTTACATTTTGCGAATGACAAACTGAGAGCATCGTGCTCCATGTTGTCCAACAAAGCTATTAATCCCTGCTGAAAATGTGTGTGCGCCTTGTCGCAACGACACACTGACACCCAGAAATTAAAAGACAGCGAGACATGTGAAATGTGGGGTCCGTTATATTATATTTGTGTTATTTTATTTTTCTATTATTCTGGGTTGTTATTACTATTATGTATGTTTAATAATAGCAGGGCCGAAGCTCAAACAATTATTGTCACCAATTTCGTATATTTTAGGTTTTAATATTTATTCAAATTAAGTGACCTAAATGTTAAAATGCTAAAAAAAAAAAATTATATTTCACTACGTTATACAAACCTATGTTCACCTTCAACGATAGCAGCAGCACTAATAATAATAATAATAATAATAATAATAATAATAATAATAATAATAATAATAATAATAATAATCGAACACTCTCATATTCAGGAAACAAAACCAATAACACTTTAATATAGATTCTGTTCTTGTCACTACAAGAATACACATATACAAGCCATAAATAGGAATTACACAAATGATTGAAGAAATCCTGCGAGGCGTTTAAGGTCGTTTGGGAATCCAGGTATGCAGATGGGGGCTATTTTACAGCAACTCTTCGTGTGTCTTTGGGATCCATTCCTGAAGCCGAACCCCTGAACAGATCTCGTCACATTATCATTACTTTCAATTATCATTATCATTATTATCATTATCATCATTATCATTATCATCAACACCCTTTCTCAAAATAATTCGGCTACTAACGAACTCGACAACTAAAACGGTGGGAAACATCAAAAAATATCTGAAATACATATTGTACACAAACTCTATATTTTTTTTTCTTTACAAATATACAAAGTGAAGTTAGAGACAGTCCACATCGGATGGAAGGGCTGCAGAGTTTATGATGAGTTCATGATCGGCCTGGAATAGACGCCCTGGTAGTAGGATGAGTCAGGTATGGATGTGGGCTCCAGACCGGTTTTCCCCGCCATGGAGCCCATGGACAGGGCCCCGGCCATCGTAGAGCCGTAGCCGGAGTAATGCATCACCTGCTCGTAAGTCTTTAAGTCCATTTTGTGATGCTGCTGCTCCGACGACATGAGGTTGTTGATGGAGAAGGGGTGGTTGAAGGAGTAGTGGTGCTCCGGCTTCAGGTGCGCGTCGTGCGCCAGGACCGAGTGATGCTGCGACATGAGGTGCTGCCCCTGCGCCACCGGGGAGGCGGCGGCGTGCTCCGGGCTCAGGGCCTGGCTCGTCTTCATGTCCGACAGGGACCGCTTGTGCTCGCTGGCGGAGGAGTTGGAGTGCGGGGACTCGTTGCCGTTGCAGCTCTCGGAGCTGCTGTTGGAGGAGCCGCCGTCTCCCCCCTTGCGCGAGGTGTCCTTCATGGACATCTTCTTGTCGCACTTGAAGCGCTTCTGCCTGCGCAGGTAGCAGCCGTTCTCAAACATGTTCCCGGAGTCCGGGTGGAGAGTCCAAAAGGAGCCTTTCCCCGGCTTATCCGGCGAGCGGGGCACCTTGAGGAAGCAGTCATTGAAGGACAAAGAGTGGCGAATGGAGTTCTGCCAGCGCTGCTGGTTCTGTCGGTAAAAAGGGAAGAGGTCCATTATCCACTGGTAGATCTCGGCCAGCGTCAGCATCTTGCTGGGGGACTGCTGGATGGCCATGGTGATGAGGGAGATGTAGGAGTAGGGCGGCTTGGCGTGCGTGTAGCTCCTGCGGTAGGTCTTTGGGTCTCTGGACCTGTTGATGTTAGACTGTCCGTAGATGGGGCTCATGGCGTTCATGGTGTTGTAGGACGTCAGGGCGTTCATGGACGGGGGCTGCGCCGTCATGGGGCTCATGCTGGGGCTCAGGGCGGCGCTCATGGCCGTCATGCCTGCGCCCATGCCGTTCATGGCCCCGGTGCCCGGAGACATGCCGGTCATGGAGGGGCTCATGCCTGTGTTGACGTAGGACATGTTCATGGAGTTGGCTGTCATGTTGGCGGTGGTGCTCATGCCGGACATGCTCATGTAGGTGTTCATGGAGTTCATGCCCAGGCCCGTGTTCATGTTGCCAACCGAGGTGTAACACTGTCAGCGGGGGAGAGAGGCGCTCGTCAGTTTCACTCAGCATGTCAATACAGCTGCAATTTCTCAACAGTCTCTTTTTCTTTAAGACCATCAATATACAGTAATATTGATATTATTGTTGTCGTTATTGTTTATAATATAGTGGTGTGTAATAATTCATTTTGAGCATTAATTGGCTGAATAGAGGCTGAATTGACCTTAAAGGTTTTTACGTCCGCGTTTGACAGTTTGAGATTTAAAAAAAATAAATAAATAAAAACAAAGTTGCACGTGTTTACCAGTCCTGGTTTATGTAGACGCTGTCGAGGCGGATTATAAAGTTAAATAATACAATTAAAAAAACGCCACCAAACAATGTCCGTGAAAATGTTGACACTAAAAACGCCTCGCGCTCCCACACCACACAGCGCGCGCCGCACAAATATTGGAATCAACCCCCCGACAAAGGGAAACCAAACAGCCCGACTGTTTGTAGAGTGGGAGCGCGACGAAAAAAATAATAATCTGATTTAGTAAAGATACGTACGGATTTATGAAATTATAATCCGAGTGGAAATGTGCCCCCTCCCTCCCTCCCCCCACCCAACATGTCAAGCAACTTTGTTAGGATAGCGCGCTGCGTGGAGATGGGGGAGGATTTGGAGGCGCCTCAAGTCAATATTTGATCACAAAGTTAATATTATCTCAGGGCTAATATTGAGTTGTATAAAATGGGATCGGCTTTAGACGGGGAATATATATATATATATATTTATATATATATTTAAGGTACCCACCTCGGGCTCTGCGTAGTAGGTGCTCCAGTCGGTGTGTTCGTGTCCTTCCATTTTAACTGCTCCAAGCATCATGGAGGACTTTTGACAAAGCGTCTCCCAGCAGAGGAAAAGCCAAAAGTCTCCCTAATAGCAGGTGACTGGGGACCACTGAGTGCGTCTGGGTCGTCGGCGTGTCCCTTCGTCAGGGGGCTGGCGCACGTGTGTCTTATGGAGCCAGCAGTGAAATGCGTCTGTCAGTGAGTGGAGTGGAAATGACGCTGCGAGCTGCCTGTTAGCGCTGTGATATAGCTCTGTGCGCCAGGCAAGCCTCCAATCCCTACTTCTACGCCTTGGGCCCTATTTGAATAATCTCCTCGCACCTAGATGCGAGACTCCTCAAGCTTCCCCCCACCCCCACCTCACCGCCAACCCACCCCCCTGCCACCCCCCCTCCACCCCCTCCAGCCTCACCACCACCATCACCACCACCCCGATTGTACACCTGCGCTGGCTGAAAGGAACAGTTTCATATGAAAAGCGTCATTATAAACTAATCTTATTGTATTTTGGCTGGGGGGGGGGGTTCAAAAAAAAAGAAAGAAAAGAAAAAGGCTGAAAAGGAATGTGTGGCGCTCTTCCTCTCCGTGCCTCTTTCAATATACGCACATTGTCAATAAGCGCAACGCGCACTGTTCCACTTCAGCCAGACTGACCATCATCATCGTCATCATCATCATCCATCAGATTTTACAGTCCAGGCTAACATACATATACATATACATATACATATACATATACATATACATATACATATACATATACATATACATATACATATACATATACATATAATCAACATTTTTACACCGGTAACAACGGAGCTGTAAATAATGTGACAACGGTTATGAAAAAAACATAAAGGTAAACGGTGGTGTATATAGACTTATGGATTTAATAGAATCATTAATTCGGGAAATCATTGCATTAAAGTGGCAGGGCTGTGCTGCTGTACAGATGCAGGCGTATTCACCTGTGTATAGGCCTTTACATGTTTATTCATAGAGGTGAGTCGTTGATGTGGGCCTGGACTCATGCATCACTGCTGTGGTTCTCTCATATGCTTTAAACATCTGAGGTCAAATGTTTGTTATTCTAGTGATACCACCAGGTCAGTTATTATCATCACTTTGCCCCAGATGACTGACATCTATGCTCGACATATAAATATAAACAAGCTGCTGCGCTATGTATATTTAACACAGTTGATTTTTTAAAATACTTTCTCTATTATTCATCGCCTATTTTTTTACAACCGCCGAATTTTCATTCTGGATGAGGTTTATAAATGTTTTAATTAGAGTTGAATATGCCACACATGGCTCCAGAGCGCCCTCTCTCGACTGTTGTTTCGACCTGACTGCAGTCTGTGGCACGAGAAGCAGACAGTTTTTTTTTTTAAACTATCAAATATTAACCGGCTGTAGAAACATTTTAGAAACGACGGGATTTGTGATTTTTTCTTTTTTAAATGTGCAAAATAATGAAGTCATAATAAACAGCAGTGTATATAAATGTTATCAAAACACAGTCTATCGATCCGCCATTTAATTTGCTTTAACAGAATATACACAGTTACATCTTCAGGATTTTCAATCATAATAATAACAAAAACAATAATAATGATGATGATGGTGATGATGATGATGATGGTGAAGCACGTGTCATCAGGCGGGTAAAGCCCCGTCACTCCTCTGACTGTCTGCACTGTATTTGTGTGACACAAACATCAAGGTGAGGCTGCAGTCCGGTGCCAGCCACGTGTCAGGAGTTGTACATCTATTTGACTGCATATTTACGCAAGAGCATAACTATCAGTATAGAGCCCCATTAGTAAAGGCGAGTAAACCTGTAGTGTTGACGAGGGACTAACAGAGTCTGCTTAACTTGGAAATGAGATCATGAGAAAAAAAGCTGTGTGTGTCTGTGTGTGTGTGTGTGTGTGTTTGAGGATCGGGGATTGCACCGGTGGGGAGCCAGAGACGGTTAAATGTGTCCTTTGCTGGGCTTGATTAAATGACACACATTTTTAAAAAATCATTCAAATGTTCAGAATAAAAATGTAGAAAAGAAAATTTGATCCGTCATTTAATCACATATCCCTCTTACTTCAACATGTTATTCATACCTCTCTATTTGTAGAGTTGTATCTACTGTATTGGATCTATATGTATATCATAATACGATGAGAACATTCATATCACTCATTAATAATTATTTCAAAATATCATATTGACATATTGAATATTAAAATGACATATGTGTGAACATAGCAAGTATGAAAACAGACCCAAACGTTTCTCTGCTAATGTTAGTGAAGGTTAATTGAATGTGCCTTTCCCCAGTTTATGACTCTATCTAAACTGTGTGTGTGTGTGTGTGTTTCATGTAGTTATACCAATGGCTAGACACAAACCTTCAGTTCTCCAAAATGGTCCTTGACCTGCTTGACATTATGTCCCTGAATGAGACATGTGTTAATCCACAGTTAATCATCAACCTGCCTCTGTCCTCATACGTGTGTGAAGGTCACATTTTGGATTTAGTCAAAAACAAAAACTTCCCCCATCTCCCTTTTTGTGTGCATTATATAGCCATCCCCAGATGTTCATTGTGAGTGTGTGTAATGATACACTGTCACTGTCCCAGTCACAGGTGACAACAGTTACTGTCCTGATCACCTGTTTCACATAGGGTGCAAGAAAGTAGGTCCTCTTCCACAATACATGTCCTGGGCTGCAGTGGAACACTGGTAACCATCTGTTTCACAATATCTGAGTGACATGTATCCAAGAACCAAAATGTGGTTCCTCTCTCATTTCTGTTTGTTGACATAAAGCGTCATCAAGAACATGGAGTGAAGAACAGCTTTTATTTACAATTTCATGGTTCAATCGATTTTTATTATTTTCCACATAAATAAACTGTGTCAGCTGATCACAGATATTATGCTGAATGTATTAGGAGTGTAGTTATTATGAAATGTACAATCCATACAATAACAATAATATTTGTCTTGCATTTATTTTATTTTATATATTTTGACCTGATTTTATTTAACCTGCAACATTGACAGTGTTGGTGACTGATCCTCTGAGGATGAAACACCACACATCCAAATTCACAAAATGATATATATGCTTAGGCCTGTTACTGATGATGAATGAATGATAAAATATTTATTTTAGCTATCTGCAGTTAATTGTAGTGAATTGTGAATCAAGGTCAAATAAACAGTGATAGCAATTTAGGAGATATTAATGGAAAAAACAGTACTTTTCAAGCATTTTATATTTCACAAGCACAATGTATTTTAAGTGCAAGGTGATTAATGAATATTAACCATTGTAATTTTGGAACAGTTCAGATTATGTAAACGTATAGGTATTATAGCTTCAAATTATCCTGTTCATTAGATGTTTTTTTTCAGTGCTTCACAAACACTATTGCCACACATGCAACACAAACTGACGTTGCATTCAGGGCTGATTATTCTGTAGCTGCTATCTCACGCTTTCACAACCATATGTGTTAGAAATGTTTACAGAGTTGTGTTTATGTGTGTTCAGAAGATGCCTCATGTAACACAATGTGCTCTTATAAAGTGAACCTACTGCCAGCGGTGATGTGCCCCACATCTAATGTCGCTCAGCCTCGGTGATGATCAGTGTTACATTTCACACATTCAGGGGCCGTTCCATCAATGGTTATGATAGGGACAAACACCAAGTGTTAAGTTTAATGAGTCATTTACGGAAATGAAAGCACAACACCTGCAAGAGCTAGACCCCGCAATGACACCCCACTGCGTGGCTCTCTAATACAGATGCTGTTGAGGGGGATGTGAGAGGAAGGCGGATCTCTTCTAACATTCCTTCAAACACCCAAGAGTTGTTGGCAGGAATGTGTTAACTTAAGTTTCAACTCTTAAAGTAAGGCCTTTCTTTTTCCCAGCTGAAATTTCGGGATCCGTTCGAGAATCATTCATGTATCCTTTCCGAGTCGTACACGAGGAAAGATACAGGGCAAAGGGTTAAGCATGTCATTTGTCAAAATAAAATTAATAATGAGAGTATTCCACTTGGAAAAAAAAAGATGTTTGCTGCCAACTTGCCTGTGGTGACAGTAAACATTCCAGAGCCGGGCTGGAGTTTGGACTTGCCATTATCTGCCACAGCTGTGACAACGCCTGTTGGCTGCAGGTTTGTGGCCTGGCCACACTGTGTTTACCTGGAAATGAATCTGAAAAGCGGCTGGACTGGGAAGGCACACAACCCGGCTAAATAAAAGCGAGAGTGGTCATTGCAGCGAGATGCAGTGGGAGGGAGTCCAAAGTTATTGCACTGGCCCCAGTGGGTCAGGGTGCAAACACAGGCGTAAACGCACTAAGGATATCCTCAAATATGCACCTTTTGATACTGGGAGGAATGTGGTGAGGAATGCCACTCGATATGTTTTATGTTGACTGTATCCAGGCCACTGCAGATTCAATACTGGTCTCTTGTCATGTTAAAGGAGCTCATGTTGACTGCTGCCCTTCATTTATCAAACAAGGTGACAGTTTATCTATTGGACCACAGGAGTAGAAAAGGGGAAGTTAGGATCCCAAAATGAAGCAGAGATCCAATGACACTTAAGAATGCATGTGAACGAAGATAAAGGTTTTAGGAGTTCAGGTGGTCGAAATACAAATACATTTTAATGTTTGAAAACCCCATTGTAACGTTTTTTTTAAAAGGTTAAACAATACGTGAATTTGTTTCAATGATAACAAATGGATTATTTAGAAAAGCAATAATTCTTACACTGCTTATACTGAAAGACCAACAAGTTAAAATGGATTAAATCCATTTTTAAGAACTTCCTGATAATTATAACTACAGACTTATTGGCTTATTTTAAATTAAGACACCCAACAGCATTAATACCAAATATTACAAAAAAAACATTCATGAAGCAATTAGGTGTTTTCCCAGACTACGTTTGGTGCCTAATTTTGTGTATTGTTAAAAGTGTGAAAAAACACTAATAATTAATTGCCACATTTAAAACTACATGGTTACAGAGAGGAAACCATAGTGACATAGATCATCCTGCAAACTCTAGTGTCTCGTAGCTGCTCTGAACTTTCCAAGCAACGTGGGCAGAGTGTGTATTAGAGCCAAAAGATTTAATATCACCAAATCAGCACATTGTTATTCATTAGCGGACCAACCGCAGAGTCAATACACATTTAATCACAGACTGGAGGCAATTAAAACAGGAGGGGGCCAGTAGTGCTATGTTAATTAAAGTGCCAGGGTCCCATGGGAAGGTCTGTGTCTAAATATCACTACAATCAAGCCGATGCCATAATTCATGATGAGTTGTGGCCGTTTACTCTCGGCTGCCATGCTGTCAGATTCCCTTCAGCACAGACGAGAGGGCAAACCCGGCCCAGAGATTAGACCGCTCCCTCTAATCCTAAATGACTCTGGAGAGATGGGAATAAAATGCGAGCATCCTTTACACCACAGTGACCTGATTGTGTGTGTGTGTCCAGTTTTTTGAATAGATGCAGTGTTATGAAATACAGAACCCAGAACCTTCAGTGCAAGATCTTCCGATCATCACAATTATCAATTTCCTCAAATGTGTTGGGCTGCGACCGTCTTTGAGAGGCCTCTTGAGAACACACACACACACACACACACACGCACACACACACACACACACACACACACATCTCAGCTCTACATCTGAAAGAGGCTTTTGGTCCATTTTCTTTTCCCATCAGTCACTCTGGGAGTGAGGTTCATATCTGCTGCTGTCTTATCTGTATTCCAGGCTGATGGGGAAAATCAAGTTTGGGATTAACTGCTGACCCAAACCCATTTCAACCCATCTCAGACAACTGGCCTCGCACTTTCATTATTCTCATGCTTCAACACACCACGCCACAAAAAATAAATCTCATGTTGTCTTCATCAGAGACACACTGGTGTTAAATTTAAACCCTCTGATTCTGAACCTGATTAACTGTCCATGAGTGAGGATAAATTAAAAGCTGATAGAGGAATAGTCCACATTAAAGTATAGCATATGCTTGTACGTCCAGTCCCGAGTGGGCTCCTTCCTGTATGGGCTGAGTGGCCATCCATATGCAGATGGCTAATTTGTAGTGTTTACAGAGGAGCATAGAGGGGGCCGACAGCTCATGAAGAGGGCTGAAAAGAGGCTACCTACATGTCACTGCAGGAGCCTGGTGGTAAAGCCTGTCCTACCAGAGCTACAACATAAGTGTCCAATCTGTGTTTGCTTACCCGCGGACGCCGACGGCCCAGTCCTGGCCAGGGGCCCGTAAATTGTGCCTTTTTTTACAGGCCCTGACAGCTAACAGACTATTGGGAACAGGGGCCCAGTGACACAGCCAC
The DNA here is from genome assembly GCA_016785345.1 of Trinectes maculatus. Lineage (NCBI taxonomy): Eukaryota > Metazoa > Chordata > Actinopteri > Pleuronectiformes > Achiridae > Trinectes > Trinectes maculatus. The sequence goes on from JAFBJQ010001439.1 coordinate 329,411, forward strand.
TCAACAGATTAGCACCTCATCAGCCTCCTGCAGCTCCGAACAAATACGGCCCCTGCCTCTTTAAAGAGACAATAGGGCCACCGCCGCTAAACAGCCCCCTGCCAGGACAGCCCCCACCCTTCTGCAGCCACAAAACTTCCTGGTCGGACCTTTCTCCAGGCCACAGCTGCATCAAGGGGTCCTGCCCCAGTCCCCGAGCCCACCCTGACCAGATGTGTGTATTTCAGGTGAGCAAATATTGCCACTTGCCTGAGAGTTCAATGGCCAGTCCTTTTCAGGAGGGTGCGTATTGCGCCGGCCCCCTCTGCAACAGGGGCACATGTGGCTTCACACAGCAACCGGTCCACAGAATGGGTCAGGGGAATTCTGCAGACACAGCTGGAGTCAGCAAATCAAACATACCTATGTGGCTCATCTGCATTTTCCCAGACTAGGAAACCATTCCCAGCTTTCATTTCCTCCCACCACGGCTTTTACAACAAATGAATGACCATGTCCCGACCAGCCACCACACACACTGCTTTGACCTTTTCTTATCCCCCTCTGCAATACACAGACTTTAAAAGACACACGATATAAAGCATCATTACCCGGCTTCCATGAAACAAAATGCCTGCGAATAAACACATACTGTATCAATCTGCACAAATGGATTTATACACAAAAGGCCATTTGTCATTAGGTACACATATAGGGGAACTGAGTGCTGACTCAGCCAAACATGCACCGTGTTTGGCTCCAATACACACATTTAAGGTCAAAGTGCCCCATGGAGCTAAATCCATTTGTCATCCTGGTCTTAATGTGGAAAAAACAACAACAGAGAAATGATACAGTGAGATTGTATGAGAGGTTGGAGATATGGGACATGTGTCCTTCAACAAGGACACAGTGAGAGAAAGGAAAACCATGTGGGTTATAGTAAAGTATAGGGTTATTGTTGTTGTTTTTTTTTATTTTGAATGTGAGAAATTGTTTACTTAATTCTCTTCCATGTTTACTTGAAGTGCAATACGATACTCGAATGGAATGAATCTCTGTTTACCAGTCATGACAGAGAGGCAGCACTGTGAGGATGAAAGGCCATCGGCTGAATGCCGCACCATCATGTGTCTCACAGAAAGGCCCGGGATCACAGCTACAGAGAAGAGGATCAGCTAAGGTAAAGACTACAAGGCTGCGGATGCAGGCAGCTGTGTATTGGGTCAGAAGATGATGTTTCAGTGCGGACTGAGGACCACCTTGATCCCTGCAGGAAGTCAAACAGAAGTGTGGGTAGCCGTGTCCTGGGAGGCCTCCTCCGCTGTCACAGTGAAATGACACTGCCCCAGAAAGCAAACAAGATCTCTCCCCATCTCTCTCCCCAGCCTGGGCCAGCCTTGTCTGGGTGATGGGTTTTTCAGTTGTTCTGTTTGTTTGCTTGTTTGGCCTGGAGCCCATGGATACCCAGCATGGAGTCGGGAGGAGAAGCAGAGGAATGGAGGATGTGGAGGAGAGAGGTGTGGTGGTGGTGGACAAGCGTGCATGACACACAACAACAGACCTCCCCCAGAGGTGGCGAGAGACCTGCCGAGAAGCATGTGGATGAAGCTGCTCGACAAACACACACACACGCACACACACACACAAATTGCACAGTCTAAGTTCATGTAAATTACACACCAGCTTTTAATTGTGTTTCATAGTCGTATAAAGAGCATTTCAAAATTGGATAAGCACACACTTAAACTTACACACACACACACACAAACACACACACAACTAGACAATAAAATGGTTCTCTTATGTGGGCAAAATATCACGTACTGTTTCTCAAATCTTGCACAGGCTCTCTTAACAATTTCAGACCTACAGGGAGTGACACCTTCTGGCAACAGAGAGAACTGCATCCTCTGTGGATATTAGGCTTGAGGGGAAAGATGAGGATGCACATTATGTACAAAATATGTAAATACTTTTGGCACACATCACACACTTGATATTTTCCATGTCATTATCCCCAATACAATTTAATTTGTTATCAGAGATGAAAAAAGAGAACTGGTTTATATAGGTTTGATCAAACAAACATTCAAAGTTTATGGCAGATATACTTTTCCCGAGAACATAGAAAAGTCTGTGTGTGTGCACATCATTTCATTTTTCATTTTGCACATCACAAAAACTTAATTTGCCCAGTCACTGTAATGTTGTCTTAAGTGACAAAGGTTCTCTGACATATCTCTGAGGCTAATAGGAAAAACACATTAGAGTAGAAGAGGAAGTTAAAAATGTTTACCCTGCTTTAGTGAAATCTCTATTTAAATGAAACAAAACACCATGAAATGTGGTTAAACCTTTTTTTTTTTTAAAAAAAGAGAGAACTGAAATGAACTTAATAATGCATTAAACCTCAATTCAACCAGAGGAGGGAGACATTGCACCTCATTTCACCAGCTGCTCCAATTTCCTCTAAATTCCTTAGCATGAGTGTTATTGGATTTATATATTATGGATTTATTTTGTTCACTACTGGGTGTGAGGATCAACTCAGCAAACCTCTGCCCATCACATCTATCAATGTCTCTGTGTTCAGTTCTGGTAGGTTGGACCCCAAAGCAGAGACAGACTCACATAGATAAAGAGGCAGAAAGAAAATCTGGACAAACAAAAAGTCTGGTAAGTACAAAATTTTCCAACACCACAATTCCCAAACATGAAATGATTAGCTTAGCACCACACAAAGACACAGAGTCATCTGACAGAGCAGCAGAGTGAAGACCGGGCTTTTATAGAGCAGCAGGAGATGAGCTGAGTGGAATCAGGTGAGTCTCGTCTGCTGCCACAGGTGAAACCAGCAGTGTATAATCTGCAGTAGAGGCAGTGAACATTAGTGAAGGAATCAAGCAAGACAAACCTCAAAGACTTTACTAAACCAGTGACAGCCGTCTGTTTCCTGCACCTTCAGACAACAGGCCTATTCAGAAGTACAGTCCAGGAAAAAGACGTTTTATTCATAAGGCCAGAGACATGTTTGATACTTGTAGGGGACTCATGATAGTATTTGACATTCAAAGTTGTCCACAAAGCCCCCACATCACCACCACCCTCTTTAACTGTGTCATTACTCCCGTGTGGTGAGCGACTGGCGCGGCAAACTGCTCAGTGTGGTGCAACAATCACAACCATCTGCTGAGAATGGGACCTGACACGTGAAGCCACAACCCCCACACACACACACATCATGATGCAACATACAAAGAACTATAAGCCAAGGCTGTTTACGCATGCATGCTGGGACACTAGCATGCAAAACGTGTTGTTAAAGTCAACAGGAGAACAATACAACTGCATAGAAAACTTTCATTCTCAGGTAAAAAGTTGTTGTTTTTATTCCATTGGTATGAACTGAAATATACAAAACACTGACACCTGCCAATCCAGTGGCAACAGAGACAGGAAAGGGACAACAGGAAACAGGAATGTGCTCCCAAAACACACCAATAAAGCAAACTATAAAAGTGTAGCACTATAAACTCCCACGTGAACTCAGCTGTACGCAGGTTCTACTATGTCTACTGTCCAGACAAAACGGGTGTCAAAATGGTCCTTCATAAAGAAAAGAATGGACGCCAATGTTTTGTTCAATGTAAAAGACCTAGTTTGGTTATGCGTGGCAATGCATACCACGCATACCAACTGAACAACAGCAAACATACACAGCACATTCATAAAGAATTTAAACCATTCACTTCATCACATTATGATGTGATGATTGTGTTATAAGAGTCTAAATACTTCCTGAACACACTGCAGTCCAAAATTGGAGTCACATTCAAAAACAGTAGAAAAGTACAGAAAAGGGTACATATACACACAATGCTCAAACACACACTTCCATGTTGCTTTTAAACCTCATGCTGAACAGAGGTATTGGCTCCATTATTGCATTTATTTAAAGTTCAGGGTTACGGTGTAATAACAGTTAAAAAAAATTAACAATATTAACTAAGATAAATAGTTTGGAAACAAAAGAATTGTTTTGTTAATAAGACTTGTCAGGGTCAGTTTGTCACTTTGACACATAATTAGCTGTAACTACACAGATGTTACTGCGACTGCATGATGGCTGGAAATACCTGATGACACATGTAACATACAGGCAACCTTTCCAACCTTTCCATTCAATATCACTCTTTAACACTTTGCACCTAGACTGGACTCTTGAAAACTGTTTGCTCTCCATAGCAGAGAATAGTGTTTCTATTCATTTGCTATTCTCAGTGGTAATTTAGTGCAAAAACCTACCACAATTACTAAATACATAAAAAAACATAGAAATACGTGTGATAGTTCCAGTTTCATGTCGAAGGACAGTCTCACAAACAGTTCAGAAAGGAGAACAAACTCGGGTGTGTTTGATTCTCAGGCTGTAGATCCCTTGTGGAAAGTGCCCTTTACTCCTCGTGTAAGATCTCTCTCTGTGATCTCCTCTCACACATAAAGAACCAAGCTGTATTCTTAAGACAAATGTATCTAAATTACACGTATGTTCACAAAAATTCACTTTGCTTACATTGGAGTGTGATTGTTCTTGAGAAAATCCATGGAATGTTTGGACGTTGTGCAAAAAGGAGGAGAAAAAAACCCTACTCTCCGTACAGTTGGTTTTTTTTTTAATGCGTTCCTCCGGCATGCCTGTCTGTCTGCCTGCTGCTTGTAGCTTGCATCGAGCTACGATTCTGGGTTTTCCCGCTTTTAAACCCTCTGGAGTGTAATTCTCCATCTGATCGCCTTCGTTCTGTTTCCACAACAAACAGTCCTCGAAGGGGAAATCCCAAATCTTCATGCAAAAAGTCCCCATGAGAATCCTTGTCCTTAACACACGTGGTGTAGTTAGTCAGCCACGCCTCTAGGGGTCCTCTTCCATGTCGTCCATGTTGGGAGCCATGATGAAGTGTTTAGGGTAAACGAGACTGTGCTCGTCTGCATACTCCTCCCAACGCGCGTCATCGCTCTCATGGGTGATGTAGCGCTCGCCTCGGCGCGTCTCAAACTCCCTGAGGTCCAGCCATGTCTGATAGTCCTGAGGAAATGAGACATGGACCTTTGAATGACATCCGCACATTGTATATAGCTATATGTGTCAGCCATTTGTCATCATCACCTGTGTTGGTGTTATTATTCCTTTATAGCAAGAACCATGTGAACGCTTTCAAACACTCGCTCTGTATCTCACTATGGGGTACGCCCCTCTGTGTAGTCCCCAGAAGCCCAATAACATTACACCAGCCCTACTAGCTGGCAGTCGTGATGACTGCATCGTGAGGCGGGACATCCTCCCCCTACAAAAGGGGGTGATGTACCGTCACTAGCTCATTCAAAATAAGCACACCTCTTCCTCGCTTCACGCAAGGAGGGTGGTCCGTTGAGATACCTCACTCATGTTATCAGAGAACAGGGGTTACCTTTGTGACCTCAAGTTTCTGAGTCTTCTAAAAATCGACTAAAAACTGTAACCAAACGGTCAACAAACCATTTCTTACAAAAGCCCCCAAATGCGATAACTATAGTGTGTTCAGGTCTGACTGAGTTATAAATTTCAAACAATGAAGAATAAATGCAAGTTTTGAGAAAAACTGTCAACTGAAAGAGTCCGGAAAAACAAAATCTGTCACCTGTAACCAGGGATGGCTGAGACACTTGTCCACGCTGTACCTCTTCCTCATCTTGACTTGGAGAAGATTGTTGATCAGATCTGTGGCTGTTAGGCAAACAGATAATGTGCAGAGAGGTGTCAATAACCTGATCTCACATTGTCTCGTCTATCAATGACCTTAACCCTAGTAAAGGATGTGGCTTCTCAAAAGCAAAAGATAAAGATCAGTGCATGGCAACATGAAACGGGTTATTATTAGACATAACAGACATTAGCATCAACAGTTATTTCACGTTGTATGTGGGCGGAGCTGCAGTTTGGGCAGTTGGGGAGATCTGAAAGTGATTCATCTCGACCCCAGACAGCCAGAGAAGTTCAGACAAGCTAGACGTGTGGGTGGGGAGGACAGCGCTGATGCTACGTGTCTGAGTATCAGTCTGACATGAACGTGCAGGTGCAACCAGGCCAACAAGCACTGACAAGAGTGAACTTTCTATTTCCAAGTAAAGGCGCCAATCACCCTCTGCGGAGATGTCCTTCCAGGGCGTAGGTGGGTACATGAAGGCAGCGTTCTTGATCTGATCGTTGATGTCCTCGTCCTCATTGAAGGGGAACGTCCCGCTCAAGCTGACGTACACAATGACTCCCACCGACCACATATCTAAGGAGCGGTTGTAGCCTTTACTGCGCAGCACCTCCGGAGCCAGGTACGCCGGAGTGCCCACTACAGACCGCCGGAAAGACTTCTCACCAATGATCCGGGCAAAGCCAAAGTCACACAACTTCACCTGGACAGAGACAAAAAATGATGGTCATCATACTTACGCACATGTGGAACACACAGATGTTTACTTTTTCTTTCTTACCTGAGGAAAGGGCTCCGCAGAGGCCAGTAGCACATTCTCAGGCTTCAAGTCACAGTGAACAATATTTTTGAAGTGCAGATGTCTCAGGGCCACCAGGATCTGTTACAAACAAAAACATATGTTTAGCCACTTAAATCAATATGACAGTTTGTCTTAATGTTTTTTAGACCACTATCTGAATGTTGTCATGTATACAACATATGTAATAAACATGGTAATGTTTGTATAATCTATAACGCTGCCGTGTGGAAAAATCACAGCAGTTTACCGATGCTAATGCCTGTAAATGCTTCCATCTTGACCCGGCCCTTCACATCAAGACATGTGATCTAGTCATCAACCCATCTATATTCATGAGTGCTGGTATAAGCGAGTGCGGCACGCATGTCTGCCTATGGCCCTAAACCAAAACCACAATACGCCTGGCTCCTCTATCCTGACCCTGGCTTTGACAGAAGTCCTCCCGGCCACATCAGAGCCAGCCCCGCCGCAGCTAATGCAGCTGTTGTTAATGGCCCCGCTCCTGTTCGGGACCCGGGATCCACAGAGACCCGGGGCCCTGCTGCTCTTCTAATCAGCCCCCATAAGCCACCGGCGCAATCCGCGCTGTAATCCACAGCCAGGGAGGAGACCGTGATTCCATGCAGACCAGTTCCATAAACAACCCAAACCCTGACATACACACACACACTCACAAATCAGCAAACCACAAGAATAAACAGGCCCTGGAGCTTAAGCACAGACCCCCAAAACAGAAGAGGATACAGACAGGGAGACAGCAGGGAAACTATGATGGAAAATAAAGGGATACGCCACAAAAAAAAGACCAAAGTCTGGAAAGACAATGACACAACCTCTAGATCGAATCGATTATCATTATATTTGAATATGGAAACTTTCGGCTTTATACCAGTTAAAGTCAGCGCGTGACAGCTGAAATCATAATCTTGAAGAATTAAGAGGAGAAAACAAACATGAAAGACGAAGATGGAGAAACGGAAAGGAAACAGACTTCTACATACACGGACCTGTGTGACTAGGAATTTGGTGATCCGCTCAGGCAGTTTGCTTTTCTCGCTGGACAGGATCATCTCCAGCATGTCGCCGTGCAGCTTCTCCATGACAACAAAGACCCGCTCGGGCGTCTCGAACATACACTCCAAGTTGACGATACCCGGGTGGTGCAGGTTCTGAAGGAAAGCAGATCATGGCATCAAGACGAAAGCTTTGCTCTGGTAGTACTAAAATAGTCTACGATACACAAAACAAAGACCCCCTGTTTAAACTTAAAGTGCTTACTATGCCTTGTTACATGTTAATACTCCTTTGTGTTGTTTGGTGGATCCTGGTCGTTACCTGTAGTATGGCAACCTCATTCCTGAGCTGGCTCTCCTGCTTGGTAGGAAATCTCATCTTGTCAATAACTTTGATGGCCACATCTCTGCCGCTTTTTCTGTGTTTGCCTACGATTGTTGGAGAAAATGATAAACATGAAAGAGACATGAAATAGCCAACGTGTCAAATACATTTCACTGTGAATCTATAGCATATTACACTCTCAACATACCTCCGTACACGATGCCGAACTGGCCTGACCCCAGTACCTCATCAGAAAATATCTGGTACACCGAGGCAATGTCCTACACAGAGATGATTTGCACTGTTACTTCATTATTGTCTTTTCCTTTTACTTGTGGAAACATTCAGTTGACTTTCCACGCTGTCATCGGAAAACGGGGAATCTGATGTTGCATCATCTGCCGCCTGGCAAAACTGTTGCTACCCCAAAATGTTTACTAGCATTGCCAAATATTTAACTTTCACTCAATGCAGAAGTGGTTCTGAGATCGGCAGCTTCCCCATTTTGAGCAACATAAAAGCTTCCACCGTGGGTTTTAGTGAAAGACACAGTAGGATACAATTACTGATGGTACCACAACAGCTACTTCAATAGCAGATGAACGCATGCATGTGCAGGCTGTGCCGGGAAATTGTGCAATGGTGTTAAAAAAAAATAAAATAAAAAAAGGCTCACTCACCACATTCTCCTGGATCTGGCAGTTGGACACAGATATGCTGATGGACAACTCTTCTGAAGGGAAAAGCACACAATGATTCCACATTCAACAACTGCAAAATGCCACTTAACCCATGCATAAAGCAGCCAGTCAGTCAGTCAGGCCTTTGCACAATCCTCACATACTATTACTTGAATTTGCACAACTTTTCTTCGTATCACAGCTGCGTTCAATAAGTCACAGCCTTGCATAACGAAGCATTTAATGACACAATGAATAGGCTGCAAAACTGCTCGAAGAAGCTATGTGTGAGTTAACAGTGCAAGTATGCAGGGGCTAATTCTTCCCAATAAACAAAAGTCAGAAATAAAAGCAACTATGAAATAAACTATGAAATATGATGTTGTGATCGTGAACTGGATATCAAACACAAAAGTTTTATTCTAATATTGGGGGGGAAAAAACACTTTTACTTTAATTGATAAAAAGGACCAAATTAATTATGGTGACATTTGTAGATTAAATATTGATATCATAAGAGAGTTCAAGTATCTACACTCCATATCTATGAAGTGTGGACAGTTTTATAAAGTGAAGTGTCATTTTATTAAACTGATCTGGTTTTAGAAGTGAGGCAATGCATTTCTGCTTCAGGGCTCTAGACCTTTAATGAGACTTCCTGTTTTTCTATGTGATGCCCACACTTCCTTCCAAAACCTTTCAGCAGATGAGCTGATCAAATGTTGATCTTCAATCTTCGAACCAATTTATAATCAGAGAGATGCTAACAACAGTCACCAGGCTCCAACATCAGTCCTGTCAACACCTGAGTGACCTGAGTGAGGCTCAGTATCTGCAGTCATGTCAGCTCATTTCTCATTTCAGCTGTCAAATACCGACTTGCTCATTGCCCCGTTTCTTTGGCTCACAGATACCAGCACAAGGCCCTGACTATCAACAGTTGTATATTAAAAGTATAATAAATCGTCATCACTTTTTTATATCTTATGTGATCTTATAGCCATAAGAAATACTTTATCAATGGAATGTAAATGTAAAGATAAAATACATTCAGTTTCAGCCATAGACAAATCAAACATTTGGCACAACAATGCTGTATATATTTCACTTACTGTGATCTTTGCCTTGGCCAGCAGCACTGGCCACGCTGGGCTGGGGGGTGACGGGCATCAGGGCCTGTCTGATGGCCTTCTCCCAGCCCTGGGCTACCTCCATGCCGACTCCCGATGCGGCCAGAGCCGGACTGTGGTAGTGACTGCCGTTATTCTCTCCCACATAGTAAACCATTGTGGCTGTGATGATCTCAAAGCAGTGAGGGTTGCTGCCCTGAGCCAGATTACTGTAGTCTCTGGACTGTTCCACCTGCAGAATCTCAGACAGAGGGATTTCCTGTCGGGGACAGAGTTTACAAGCAATTAATTATATCATTATGTTATGAATTTCCTTTTTTTTTTCTTCTAATTTTTTGTTTCAATGTAATGTAGCAAGCATAAAAAAGGAAAAAAAATCTTGGGAAAAAGAAATACGACAAACAAACTCCAAAGTAGTGAATGTCCGACAGTGGATGGGAAAAAGTCACACATCACACATGTGCATGTTTAATTACTGTAAGCAAACATATTATAGCTTGGAGTTCTTTAAAATAACAGATAGGTAGAGGTAACATGAAGAGAAATAAAATATAAGATGTGAATGAATTATTTGATAAATAATACTTTTCAACATTTCCAAAAACCAAATGTATTCTTCACCGTCTAAAGAAAAGTAAAATATAAAAAATAAAGACATATAAATAAATGGTCAACGTTAATACATAGACGTTCCCATTTTATTACCTTTAATAAATTAGTATTAACGGTGACAGAGAGCCACCGTATCGAACCTGAGAGACACTGCAGCGACAAATAGCAAGTAGCACTGAGCCTACACAATAACATGACTGAGACAGTATTGATACAGGAAGTAACACTCACACACACAGAGTCTCCACACTTGCTGGGTTGGTGATTATAATCCAAGCTCTAACTTTCTCCTTCCCTCTTCTCTCTCTGATGAGCACAAACAGAACCAACAGTGTGTCGCAGCACACTTTAAAAGTCCCCCCCTTCCCCTTCAAACTCACTGTCAAATCAAAGAGGGAGGGGGGAGGGTCAGAAATTCATTTCCAGCCAATGGGGGCTGCCAGAGGCACACGCTGTCCCCTCCGCGTGGCTTACCACACTGTATCAGATGAAGTGCTTGTGGTTAGTGGGGCCAGGTCACGTGAACGGGGGCCCCGCAGCGGCCGGAGCGCTCTGGTTCCCTGATTACAAGGCAGGACCAGCCAGGGGCCCCATCTGAGCATCAGCCACTGGCGCTACTCCTCGCCACGGAGACGCAAGACACAGCACACTTCTACTGGGTAATGTGCGTGTTGGTCTGTGTGTGTGTGTGTGTGTGTGTGTGCAAGGATTGATTGTGACAGGAGTCAATCTGGCAGAGACAGACAGAAGCCCCCTCACCCCATGAAAGACTCCTCAGAGAAAGCCACAAGTACAGGGGTCTCGTCTTCAAACGCGGAGCCGTTATGGCTTCCAAATGGGGAAAATGGCTGCCATGCCAGGCGAGGCAAGCCACCACGCGACCACCACTAATCAGATCGGAGGTATAAAGCAAGAGAGGAGGACAGTGGCCACACACTGATGAGCAGCAGGCAGGCGACTTCGGAGAAATGAAAGGACGAGACGGGACAATTTCCCGCATGCGGAGCGAACAGATGGAGAAGCTGTGGTTCCTGAGGAGAAACCTCTGAAAAAGCCTTGTTTTTTTTCCCCTCGTGCACACAGGAGAGCATCCAATGCATCTATCACGGATAAAACGCTGAGGCAACACGCATGCAAAGCTTTGAGCATTTACAGCTAGTCTTCAATTAGTCTCCTGAGGGTCTTAAATGAAACTGAGTGCCAAGTTGATAACAAAGAACCACATAAAGCGGCCTGTAAACACACCGCGAGGAGTCGGCCCCCACTGAGGTTTCCTCCCCACGGTTTTAGTGGCAGGGGCTGCAGGGTGTGACGGGGTAATTGTGAGAGATGGGTGAGGGTAATAGCTTTTTTTTTCCGGGGCTTGTTTCACAATCAGCGTAAGAGAGAAGAAAAGGAGACTACAGATCCGCTTACAAACCACAAGTCGCTGCAGCGCAGACCCGAGCCGCCTCTCGCCCTGGAAACTCTATCGCATCCCACACACCGTCCCACTGAGACGCGGCTCGGACCACAACGCGCGGAGGTGTCAGCGTCCCAAAACATCCACGGCAACACGAACAATGAGACGACTGCACCCCACCCTGACCCCCCGTCCTACATTTCTCTCTCACACAAACACACGCGCACACAACCACCAACACACATGTGGAAGTCTTTACCTTGCAGGCCGTACTTCCCTCCCTCACTCCTCTGTGTGTAATTACTGTGCTATTAAGCCCCTGCGGCAATGTAATGACTGACTATGGCGCTAGCTCTGAGCAGGAACTGTCACACACTCCCCACAACGGATTTTACACACTGACACTGCTGCGTTTCACTCGCATGCACTTATTAGTGAGGTTGAGGAACAGAGAAATGACCGAGCTGCTGGGTAATTTTGGATAAGAAATATTGGTCTAATAACTTAGACCTTGATTTTTGAATTTGACCAAAGTAAACGTATTGTTTTGTCCTTGGGGGATCCCTCACGCAAAAACTTTGACTCTCTCCTAGAAACCCCTCCAAATATCCCGTCTGACCCGACACACAACAGTCTAACAGAGTGAGCGAGTGTCTGCAGGGTGAAAACCCTCAAAACCACGGAGGAAATTTCAGTGAGCCAAACTGACCTTAAGGTGGTTTACAGCTGCAACAGCAACAGCTCCTCACACTGAGTCATGCAGGAACCCACAGTTCACATTTTACCTACACACCTCTTGTCCACAAGTTTGACAGACAACGTTTAAACATGGTGATGGAAAGGTTTACTCTCCCACATGACTCTGGCATCGGTATTTTAGAGTTTGAGATGAGAGCAGCATATATTTCTGAGATCATCTGCTTATCAGCCAATCCCAGCTGACTCCAGGTGAGAGACAGGGTACATCCTGGACAGGTCACCAGCCCACCACAAAACAACATACAGGGACAAACAACCAGTCACACTCACACTGACTCAATGAAACGTCAACAGTTAACCTAACCCTGTCTTTCATGTGTCTGGACTGTGGGAGGAAGTTGGACTGCCCAGAGTAAACCCACACAGACACAGAGAGACCAGGCCTTAATGATGTATTACACAAAGTTTAATATTAATATTATACATATATTTATTATTGTGTTGTTTCTCCATGTACTTACAGCATTTGGTTTAGTTTGACTCTTACTATGCTACATTTCTTATTCACCGAAACACCAGTGCAAATCCACTGTATGTGAAAAACCTCATTCCATGAAACAGCTCAATGTTCTCACACTTAAATTAATGATGCAGTGTATTAGACGTAAAGGGTAACGACGGGGGTTTCCCAAGAACTCGGCCAGTATGAGAGTTTCATGCTTACTTTGTAGAACTTGGCTCCAGTGTCGTTCTGGAAAAGACTCAGGCTCTTGCTGTCCAGCCTCCAGTAATGTCTCTTCCGCTGTAAAAGGCGGAGACAAAACTCCACGGTTAGTCTGAACGGCCAAATATTGAAAAGTTGCAGCCGTCTAATATTCTGTTTCTCAAGCTAAATACCTTCTGTGTCCAATTCAACATGTGAACTGGGCTTTTCCCCAGTGCACAGACTACTCGCAGCCCATTACAGACTGGCTTCCTCTGCTGAGAGGGGTTATCAGTCTTACCAGGTTGTCCCTGCTCGTATAATGTACCATCCAGCCCTCCTTCACCACAGTGGAGCTCCGCCTCTTGGTGTGTTTGATGGACTGGACCACCCGCATGAGAGGGATGTTGCTGCTAGTTGAGGGACTAGACACACGCACACATTAAAAACAAGATTTTGCTGGTTAATATCACAATCGATCACTGGTTTACAAATCAGTATCATGACAGTTAAATTCACAGCCAGTGAATCAGACACTTAAAATTAATTATTTTCAGACAGCATGTTTATGGTAGGTCTTTCCTGTCAAAGTCTTGCACAGAAAATGATATGTTTATGTTTTCAGTCCACTCATAATGCACAATAAACACATGTATTTGGCTGTTAGACCTGGAGCCAGGCCTGGGGATGGGGCCCGTAGAGGAGCGCCTGGTGGCCGGGCCTTCGCCCATGGGGCCTTATCAGACTCAGCCCGACGCAGAGACATGGGACCATCTTCCCACAGGTCTACCACCCGTAGGGAGAGCCATATGGGTCTGGTGCAATGTGGATTGGGCAGCAGGCCAAGGCTGGGGCCTTGGCGGTCTGATCCCCAGCTATTTATTAAACTGGTTGTAGGGACATGGAACGTAACATCACTGGTTGAGAAGGAGCCTGAGCTGCTGCGGGAGGTAGAGAGATTCTGTCTAGATATAGTTGGCCTCAACGCACAGTCTAGGCTCTGGAACACAAATCCTTGAGAGGGGAAGGACCCTCTTCTATCCTGGAGTTGACTCAGGTGAGAGGAGGAGAGCACGTGTGGGCCTGCTCTTAACACCCCGACTCTCAAGTTGTGTGTTGGAGTTTTCCCCTTGGGACGAAAGGGTAGCTTCCCTTCACCTTCAGGCTGGGGAACGGATACTGTCTGTTGTTTGTGCTTATACACCAAACAGCAGTTCAGATTATCCGCCCTTTTTGGAGAGCCTGGGACAGTGGAAGATGTCCCTACCGGGGACTCCATTGTCCTAATGGGGGACTTCAATGCACATGTGGGCAACGACAGTAAGACCTGGAAAGGTGTGATTGGGAGGAACGGCCTCCTCGATCTGAACTTGAGTGGTGTTCAGTTATTGGACATCTGTGCTAGTCACAGTTTGGCCATAAGGAATACCATGTTCAAGCAAAAGCATGTCCACAAGTGCACTTGGCACTTGGACGCCTTAGGCCGATGATCGATGATCGATGATTGACGATCGACTTTGTAGTCGTATCAGCCGATCTGAGGCCGTATGTTTTGGACACTCAGGTGAAGAGAGGAGCACAGCTGTCAAATGATCACCACCTGGTGGTGAGCTGGATGAGATGGCGTGATAAGATGCAGGACAGACCGGGGAGACCCAAGTGGAACGTGAGGGTCTGCTGGGAACATCTAGCTGAGGACCCTGTCCGGGTGATCTTCAACTCCCACCTCCGGCAGAGCTTTGAGCACGTCCCAGGGGCAGTGATGGACATTGAAACTGAGTGGTCAATGTTCCGGGCTGCCATTGCCGAAGCTGCTGTTCAGAGCTGTGGTCTCAAGGCTGTTGGGGCTAGTCACAGCGGCAATCCTAGAACCTGCTGGTGGTCACCAGAGGTGAGGGATGCGGTCAAGCTGAAGGAGTCCTATAGGTCGTGGCTGTCCTGTGGGACTCCTGAGGCAGCTGACAGCTACCAGCAGACCAAGCAGTCCGCGGTTCGGGCAGTCAGTGAGGCAAAAACCCAGGCATGGGAAAAGTTTGGCGAGACCATGGAGGAAGACTTTCAGGCGGCCCCGAAGAGGTTCTGGCAAGAAATCCTGCAACTCAGGAGCGGGAAGCAGCGCCCAGCTCACACTGTTTACAGTCAACCTCAACTGAAGACGTAATTTGGCGGTGGAAGGAATACTTCGAGGATCTCCTCAATCCCACCAGCATGTTCTCCAAAGAGCAGACAGAGTCTGGGGGTCTGAGGTGGATTCATGTAAGAGTGAAAGATGTAGTTAAATCAGTATCTTTGTACCTAATTGTCTTAATGGGCTCTTCATCCTTCTCTCTGTCCAAGAAGGGAGAGTCCATGTCGAACATCCTCTCATCTGGTGTTGAGGGTTCCTCTGGGTCATCCAGTCCTCTGCCGCCATCCATATCACTACTGTCCACCTCCATCGTATCCATGGTAGTGTCGGAATCCGGGCCTGGGCTGGCTGGCTCTATAGGTGTACATAAAAATTGCAAACGTTAATAAAATCACAAATGTCATGTAAAATGCGATGGTGAAACTGTATGAACTTACCTCCATTGAAGTCTACCTCCCCCAAACAGTCTCTTGGTACCTTAGAAGCACATCTCTTGTGGCAGTTGAATCTGCAGTCTGGCAGATTAGATTAAAAAACTAAATATGCATGACAACGATGGTAAAACACTGTTGTGCTGCTCCAGATTAAAAACTCCAAAGTCTTCATTTGTGCTCCTACCTTTACACTGCATGCCCTGTCGAAAGAGACCCTTCAGCAGACGCTTGCAGTACTGGCAGATAGTGGGGCGAGTGTAGGTGTGAATAGCAAAGGTGTGTGGCACCTTAACCCGTCCCAGGACCATCTTCTCCATCCATATAGGCCTGCCACTCCAGGACAGGATCCGCTTCCCTGCTTCTTGATGGGACCTCTGCTGTGGGGGTTGGAGGGGTGGGGGGTATACAGGGGTTATATGAGAGATTACAAACATATGCAAAAAGGATGCAGTGATGGAAGAACAGCCTCAACAGGAGCAGCTGTGTGATAGCGGCAGACAGTGAAGGCAGTGGTAGAGTGAAAAAGCAATCTGTCATAGTGAATAAGCAGGACTTTGCATGGTCTCCACAATATTATTGGATTTGTCATGTTTTACCACATGTAAGCACTGACTCCTGATTCCCTATGAATGGATAGAGCAGTCTGCAAGCTCCTGACAGGAATGGGAAGGAAGCTTTCTCTGTGTTTGCCACCAAATGACCAACGGACTCATAATGTCATTTGCATAATTATATTTCCTGATGACCTTTTGTGGGAACGGAGACAAGAGGAGAATATTGGAGTGTGGCTTTATGCAAAAACTGTTTCATAAGACCACTCCGAGGATCTTTCCACACAGAGCTCACACTGCAGCTCAAATCAATTCTCTGAATCAGTGGTGTCCTAGAACAGGGCCCAGGAGATGCACTGATGGAAAAGAGCCAAAATTTGTGTGTAGAAACATTTACCAGCATGCAGTGTGGCTAATTCCCATTCTTGCCTATTTCACCTGGCTTCAGTCTGACTTCGACTGACAACAAAACTCCAGCCAGTTCACAGTATATCAAAAAAACATTACATTCCCCGACCCCAGCATTCAGAGAATAATACTGTTTTCACAACTCTACCTCGTCCAGGACAAGCACGGCATTCTCAGCGGGGACCGGCCGGGGGACAGAGAGGGACGGGGCCGGCAGTGAGACATTGGAAAGCCGCCTCTTCCTGACACCAGTGCAGTTATTCGGGATCTTAAAGGCGCATCGCTTGTGGTAGTTTAGCCCACATCCTTAAAACAAACAGATGAGGAAGAGAACAACAGTCTGTGAGAATCACATATTCTACTAGCAAATCGGACCAAGAGAATTAATGACTGTGCAGGTTTCAGTAGGTGATGAACCAACTATTTAATTCATAGTCTTCAAATGCAGCCTAATGACAAGAACATTACAGAGTATGAATCGAGTTGGATCCAGTGATGATAAAAAATGAAAGTGAGGCAGCGTGCCATAACTCCACTGGGATTTGAATGTCAAGCATTTCACTGGATACAGTACCCAGACCAAATCTTTCTCATTTGCCTGTGAATCTCCCGGATACATTCTTGAGGTCAGAGATGTTGTGCTGCTTCTGCATCTGTGCAGATACAGTGGGAGGGAGGCTGAGTTTCTTAGAACTATCCCTGAGATCCAGTCAAAGGTCTTCGAGAAGTCAAGGGCTTGGGTAGGACACAGTGTGTTCGCTGTGTGCGTTTGTCCAGGTGTGTGCATGTGTGTGCACGCTTGTTTCTAACCTTCACATTTAAGCCCCTGCCGGACCAGACCCCACAGCATCTCCCCACAGTAATCGCAGAAGGTGGGGGCCTTGTAGGAGTGGACAAAAAGGGCATGAGGTCGAATCTGGAAGTCTTCAACTGTTGCTTGAGCTAGAAACGACACACAAGAGGTGTAAGTCAAACTTGGCGAAAGCAAAACAAATCTGGAAAATCATTTTTCATCGGAAACTCAAGGATCCAAAGAGGAAAAAAAACAGAGATAAAGATGAAAGACGAGAGCAGCAATGTATCATGTGTATTTGGCAACTACCTCATTGCATTTAATGGCAAATCAATACTGCAGGCAATAAAGAGTCTGACTTTATCCTTGTGAGTTTGTTTTGGAGGAACAAGATTAATCCGAATGAAAGCGAGAGAGAAGCTGACTGCCAATGCTACATCACAAACACTATCGTATGAGTGCTGTATCCACACTGCTGCACTAGAGGGCGTCCCATCTTCAGTGGCACAACTCAAGTTTCATCATTCCTCCTATCAAAGTGATAGGGCACACCCAGTGAGATGCATGGTCCTGATATTTCCAGTCAGTTTTTTTGTTATTATGCACTTATTATCATATTGTTATTATCAAACCCAGCAGAGCTGTGACTGAGCCTCTCTTCTTCTTCTTCCCTGAGTTTGTCTGCTGTTTGTGTCAAACTGACACGCTGAGCTCACTGCTGGAAGCAAGACGCGGTTAATCATGGCGGTGAATCATCAGAGATGTGAAGATGAGTAACCGTGTGTGTGTGTGTGTGTTTGTGTGTGTGTGTGTAACAGTCAGCAAAGTGTTCCTGTGCAATCATCTGACCAACATGAATGACTGGTTAATCTTTACACTCAGGTTAAGCAAAAGACCCTCTGCAGTGATAACTGTGACATCATACAATGCATATGTGTGTGTGTGTTAGTTAATTTCAACCAAGCTAATTTTCCTTTGGACAAGTGATGACGACGTTCTCAGCTGTTGCTGAGGTGATGAGATGCACAACCAATGAGAAACTTGGCAAGTAAAAACAAGAAAGGAAGGACTCTGCACATGCCCCATATAAAACAAAGAGGAAAACAAAAAAAAATCAATTTAACATTCAGGGGGGAAAAGACATTGATGTGACAGAAAAGACTCCCACAGGTCAAGAACTAATTTTAAGGTCAAGCCAAGGATAAATTAATGCATTTTTATTACATAGCCTGGGACCAATGCAGTGAAGATTCGGCAGAGATACGATCTCCTCTGCTTGAGAGAAACATGACGATGGGTGGAATGATGTTTGCTGTTTGGGTTTGATGGAGAGGAGCGAGCACACGCAGGTCACATGTCAGGGCTCCGCAGCACTCACACAGAAAAGGCAGCTTTCATGGGCTTTTTTCACACGCGTCTGCAAAACAACCGGCTGCTTCTTTGCTGTCGCAGCCTTATGCAATGCCTGCCGCGCTTATTAGCATCGAACAACAGCAAACATCGACTCGCCGCGTTGTTTTTCACAGCGCTTCTCACGAGCACGGCGGCTCAGATGAATGCACTATCTGTTTGCTACGAGGAGTTTCCATTCAAGCTTCCATCTGACAAAAAAACAAGTTTTCCATATTGATGACAAACAGCTAGTATTCTAAAACATCAATTTCACACCACTCGTAGTGGTGAATAAGGAGCTTGTGGAAGCGGGTGGGAACTTAAGGGAGGGAAAAACAGAACAAAGGGACAATCGGTTCAGGCCAAACCTCAAACCTCCTGGGCCGAGATGGCCTGTGCAGTGTCCGCTGTGTCCAGGGCCGCCCCGCACATCAGAGCCTGTTTACACTCCGCGGCTCCACTACAATCACTTACTGCAGGAAAAACAAGCCCTTGCCTTTGAGCCCGCAGCCAAGCAAAAGCCACTTCTGCCCCCCCCCTCACAGCGAGAGACATATTCAGATCATCTCGCTCCCACAGCCGCATAGTCCGACAGCAGGTTGGTTAGGGAACGCCGAACGGACGGATGATGGCAGACAAATTGTGGGGCGGAAACGGGTCATATTTTCTCTGAAGCAAATGAAAGACTTGGGAATGTGGCTCTCTCAGTTGTGTTTCTCAAACGGAGATCAAATGTCCGACAATGCAAAAGCCCCCCTCTTGCAAAAAGGGCCACGCTACGCAAGTGTTGCATATGTAGGAAAATCTTACGTGACACGTTTAATCGTGTATATAACTCAGCCCCGAAACTTCAGGTCTCACACCTGCAGATGGATTTGCTGAGGTAGGAGGGATTCAAATGGGAAAACGCAGGCGGGAATAAGAGCTGACACAAAAAGACAGCCGGAAACAAAGAGAAGGAAGTTCTCCTGTCTTTAGTCAACATTCCTCAGCTCTGATGCCTGGAGTAACCTACACAATCATCCCATCTAAATCCCCGTAAACAATAGTCCCGGCTCAGGAGAGAGGAGGAGAGTGGAGGAGAGAGGAGGTGTCAGGTGGTTCCCATTGGAGCCAGATGGAGCAGGAAGACAGATTAGAGCACAACAGATACTCTAAGCCCTTTGCTGCTCAGAGCAGCGCACAGGAAGCGGATTCATACCATACTAGGAAACGGCAAAGAAAAACACCTGTGTAGGTGCCACAGCCACAGTTTACTGTAACTTCACCCAGGCAAGGATTTCTTTTTCTTATCTGTCTTCAGTGAACCTCATACAGAATAGAATCGGAAATGAAAACAAATAATGTATAAATCATCTCCAATTATTGTAGTCAGGCCAATTCCGTAAATAACTATACTTTACGACTGTACAATTCATAAAGCGTATTATTTTTAGTATTTTATATTGGAAGATTAAAAAAAAAACAAAATGTGATGCAGAAAAAAAAAAGTGAAAGTAATGTCAGACTGTTTTTCACCAGAGCCGAGAGAAGATAAGAAAAGCAGCTGATGTCTGATGATCTAACCTGACTGGCATGTTCACCTTTAATCACGAGAAATATTTAACTATGTGTGGATCATCAAGTCCTATCAATTATTATCACAAACTCCACCATCTCCTCATGCTAGTACGAGCTGCGCTGACAGAAGGGAGTTTAGCTTATTGCAAAACCAAAAACAGGTGAGCGAGTGCGGCACGCACAATTCCGCAAGAATAACATTTCGTTGGGTGAGGGAGGTTTTGGTGAGTACAGAGTATCTGACCCAGTCAGACACCACGGGCTGCGTTTACTGGAAGTGATATATCTATTCGGTTTATTCGTTTTAGGCAACGGTTTGGACGTCAGGACACTTGACTTTGTACGGGTCGGTGGATTCTTATGTTGATTTTTCTCCTGTTTTGGGCGCCGGAAGCGGCGCGACTCTACGTCTGTTTGTGTTAGCCTGGGAGCGAGCTGTGCCAGCAAAGTCAGCGTATTACTCACTGTATTATTTTGTACACAACCTTTCAGCTGACATAAGCACGAGAAGAAAAATGCAGAGCTGACGATGTGACCAGTTTTTTTAAAATCTCCGCCCCTGATTCGAATACATTCCCTCATAAATCAAAATTAGAAAAAAGCTTTTGTGTTCAACACTGAATATTATGATTAAATATCCCCACATAACTCTGATGACGCTAAGCTTCCACGACGGGGCAGAAAAATCGACTTGGATAGCTGATGTGAATTTAAAAGCCCCTCAGATACTCCCAGTCAGAGGAACAAACTCTGTGGGTGGATGATGAGAAACTCTTGTTCATTCTGTACCGGTTTATTTGCCAAAAGCAAAGGTTCACATGGGCTGTTGAGTCCAATTTGTTTTCCCTTTACAAAAATGTAGCTTTGTCTTCATAAAGACATTTTCCCGACACATTCAAGGCAGTACTTCATGAATCCACCTACAGCGGCGGTGCGGCTTACGTACCAGAGAGCACCACCTCGATGAGGTCACCTTCATGGATGTCTTCTGCTGACGTCAGCCTCTGCAGGATGTTCTCGTCGTTTAAGTCGTGGCGGAACAGCAGGATCTTGTCGTACATGCCAAAGAAGCCACACTCTGGGAACTGGTGGAGAAGCGGAGATATGATGTCACGTATAAGCCCAATAACGGCTATACAGAAGACAGCAATACATACAGATCAGCCCTGTTACATAAACATATACAGTACACACTTACATTACATCATTTCCTGTTTCATTCATCACAATCAGTATGACCTCAGCTCTCCTTTCCTCCCCTAAGACAAATCTAGATCATAAAGCAAGAGGAAATACCGCAAAACACACCCTTCATTGATGAATGATACACATTCTAAGAACATAGAGACCTGCATTTATTTCCATTAAGTCATAGCGGCCAGGTGCACTGCTCTGATTCTGTTATATGACCATAACAATTAAAAAAACTGCTTAAAAACTGTACTACTCCAATAATGCGCTACATATAGGTGTGAACAAAGGAAAGGTCTGTATGAGCCATATGACAAGACCTTCGACAACAGCTGTCGTCATCATTGTCAACGTTCGGGCCAAAGCAGACAAAACGGGTCGTGGAGCGGAGCTGAGTGCGCTGACATAAGGTCACATGATCGAGGAAAGGGGCGGAGAGGAGGGTGGGAGAGTGAGACGTGGTGCAGGAGGAGGAGGAGGAGGTAAACATCCTGAGAGGAGTAGCGGAGAATCAGCGTACAGGAAGTACACAGCCAGTCGGTACTGAGTCACTTCCTGCACTGGGGGCAGCTCAGTCTCTTGGTGAGCAGTGTTTTTGTCATAAGCACAGAGCTACACAGCAACTCATGGCTCTCCTTTCTTGCACTGCATCACATCACGTTTGCAAAGCCTCCAGTGTGGAAAAAGCTGATCAATAGTCAATGGATGTTCAGAGCTGTCCCGCTTGATTTGAAAATCAGGCTTCATCATTTCACACCAATGCATGAGGCAAGGCTCCATGTGGTGTAGGCTGGCACTGGAGGATTCACCAGCTGTTTCCCCCTGAACCAGGGTCACACACAATGAGGCGCACAGAACAATGCCGCCGTGGCCCAGGAGCACAGGAGTTGGCACAGCGTCTGGGCACAGGACACGTAAGACACCTGCAGCTTTTGAAATGCCAAGAAACCCGGAGAGGGAGACAGTGAAACAGATTGATGGCTCAGGAAAAACACGAGGATCAACACGGCGCTGTCGTGTCAACAAAAGCCAGAGGAATTAAGCTTTGCGGAGGAAGCGTGCGATTCGGCACAGAAAGCGACCGCCACTGAGGCTCGTTGTGTCACATCAGGCAGCAGAGATCCCTGAGAGGGACGATGTTCCTTCAGGGATCAGTAAAGTACATGAAAACAAAACATCACTTCATGTACAGCAAGGGGTTTTTCCCACGAAGGACCAGATTCATGCTGAGCACAGCATTAATGAGCGGCCTAAAGGTGCATCAGCACTGCAGGCCTGTGGTGTGTTTTCCAGTGTTGACATGAATTTTCTGACAACACTTCATCTTTCCCGCACCACAGCGGTGATCCCTCGACCCTCTGGTTTCAGCAGAGTCTGAGCGAGCGCGAACACAAACACGACACGGAAGGAGAAAGTCCCGCTCAGCTCTCAGTGTAGCGCAGGGGCACGTGCCTGTATAATGGAACGCTTCCAACTCGCCCGCTGCTTCCGACATAGCTGCATCCTAAATCCTGTCGCCCTCTGGGGTGATTGATGCTGTGTGGCCCAAACCTTCGCCACCACAGGCAGACCCGGGGAGAGGTGGGGGGGGTTGTGGGGGGGCATCCTTCCTGAGGCGGCTGCAATGTCATGGTGGGGTTTTCCTCCGCCTGCCTCACATGTGTGCTTTTCAGCATTCTTACACACACGCACACACACACACAAGAATTGTGGTCCGTGCCTAAATCTTGCCAGCTCGAGTCACCTCCTCTTGGCACTTTGTACAACACTTTCCAGTGTACAAAACGGATCCACCTCCAGAAGAGGAGCCAGCATGTAATGACTGCAGGGCCAGAGGACACGACATCTTTCCAACCTCCATTAAAGCAAGAGGAAGCCAGAGGTACAAGAACAATAGATCGGCCGCCGTGAGACACATTTCAACAATGTCTTGTTCCGATCATACCGATAAAAGTTCGAATTGATGAACCCCTGTATTCGCCCGCCTCTCCTCAGTGCAAGTCAAAACAAACCGTTCACCACCACCGTGCACCCCTGCACACGCAGGCACCTTCACGCACCATCACCCGCACATGCTGCTGCACACGTCTCCGGAGCCCGTAGTGACTAAGCATGTCTTTTGTCATCTTCAAACACAAATCCATTCAGTCAGGCAGCCGCGACCACACACGCACACCAAAGACCCCGGTGCGGAGGAGCTGTGTGTGAGGTCCACAACTCAGGCTGGAGAGACGAGTGCAAAGGAGCTTTGCAGTAGTAAGCTTTTGTTAAACGGACTAATCCACCATTGATATGCTAAATCCTGTTATAAGGAACGAGTGAGAGGCACTGGAGAAGAGGCAGTCCGGGTAGTCTGGTTTAGATAACTGTACCATTTGGCACTGCCTTGCTATCAGTTGCACTACAAAGCCCCCCAAAAAATGATGCACTGGAGAAATGAGTCATGAGACATAACTCTTCCATTTACATCTAATGATAAATGTGACATTAAAAGTGGAGAGGAGGGGGCCACAGGCCTGTTTTCAGTTTTCCACTCAATTTCTTTGCTATCGGCATTTAGAAAAAAACACACACACACACACACACACACACACACACACACTCAGAACCAATGTGCTGAGGCTCTCTGCCGCAAAAGACACGAGAGCTGATGTCGAAATAGGATAGCGTGCGCGGTGTTATTTATCTGTGTGTGTGTGTGTGTGTGTGTGTGTGTGTGTGTGTGTGTGTGTGTGTGTGTG